>CM042160.1:47510890-47588990 GCA_023376005.1 Doryteuthis pealeii | reverse complement strand
TTGCTTTCTTTCTTGTTCTGTTTCTTCTTTCTTTCTTGTCTTGTTCTTTTCTTTCTTTCTTTCTTTCTTTTGCTTTCTTTCTTTCTTTCTTCTTGTTTCTTTCTTTCTTTCTTCTTTCTGTTCTGTTCTTTCTTTCTTTCTTTGTTCTTTTCTTCTTTCTTTCTTGTTTCTGTTTCCTTCTTCTTTCTTTTCTTGTTCTGTTTCTTTCTTTCTTTTTCTTGTTTGTTTCTTGTTCTTTCTTTCTTTCTTTCTTCTTGTTCTCTTTCTTTCTTTTTTTCTTGTTCTCTTTCTTTCTTTCTTTCTTTCTTGTTCTCTTTCTTTCTTTTTTTCTTGTTCTCTTTCTTTCTTTCTTTTCTCTGTTCTGTTTCTTTCTTTCTTTCTTGTTCTGTTTCTTTCTTTCTTTCTTGTTCTGTTCCTTTCTTTCTTTCTTTCTTGTTCTGTTCCTTTCTTTCTTCTTTTCTGTTCTTTCTTTCTTTCTTTCTTGTTCTGTTTCTTTCTTTCTTTCTTTTTCTGTTTCTTTCTTTCTTTCTTTCTGTTTCTTTCTTTCTTTTTTTCTTTCTTTTTTCTTTTTGTTCTTTCTTTCTTTCTTTCTTTTTGTTCTCTTTCTTTCTTTCTTTCTTGTTCTCTTTCTTTCTTTCTTTCTTGTTCTCTTTCTTTCTTTCTTTCTTGTTCTCTTTCTTTCTTTCTTTCTCTTTCTTTCTTTCTTTCTTTCTCTTTCTTCTTCTTTCTATCTTGTTCTCTTCTTTCTCTTTCTTTCTTGTTTCTCTTTCTTTCTTTCTTCTTTCTTTCTTTCTTTCTTTCTTTCTTTTCTTTCCTTTCTTTCTTGTTCTCTTTCTTTCTTTCTTTCTTTCTTGTTCTGTTTCTTCTTTCTTTCTTTCTTGTTCTGTTTCTTTCTTTCTCTTCTTCTTTCTTTCTGTTCTTTCTTTCTTCTCTTTTCTTTCTTTCTTTCTTCTTTCTTTCTTCTTTCTAGTTCTCTTCTTTTTTCATTATTCTTTCTTTTTTTCATTTTTTCCATTTTTCCATTTTTCTTTCTTTCTTTCTTTCTTTTTTCTTTCTTTCCTTCTTTCCTTTTCTTTCCTTCTTTCTATCTTTCCTTTCTCTCTTTCACCCTAGTTCTCTTCTTTCTTTCTTTTACCCATAATTCTTGTCCCTTTCCTTCATTTAAGATGACCTTTTCTTTTCACTCTCTTGTACACTTTCTTTCTTCCTTCTTTGTATTCTTCACTTTCTCTCCCTCTCTCACCCCTCTAACCTTTATTTCCTTCTTTCTTACATCCCCCCTTCCCTCCCCTCCCCACTGACCACTTATGTTGCTTATTGATAAATAAAAACCCCAAGAGTGTCATTACCCCTCATGATTGATAGTAAACCATCTATCAAAATGAAAGGAGACAAGGTCAAACCCTCTTGCCCAATTCTCAATGTTTCTCATGCTCGCTTTCACACAAGACCCCTTGTTCTTTTATCAAGGAATCCCACTTTAAAAATTCTCTGGTTCTTCAAGATTAGCTTCACTTCCTGAATTTACCATTTCTTGCAGACTTTTTTTTACTCCCCTTTTTTATTTCTTTAAAGGAATATTTTAGTTTAGAAACTTTAAAACTTTTAAAGATTATATTATAAAATTCTTGGACCAAGTCACCAAGGCACCCCAGCCGAGATCAGTTTTGAAAGGAACTGAATTTTGCTTTTCACCGTTGTCAGTAAACAAAATCAGCCGTTGATAAAAAATGAAAGGCACGTTTTTATACTAAAATAGTTTTTGATTTTAATAAAAAAATTAGTTATTTCATGTTGTTGTCGTTAGCATATGTGAAAAAATTAATTTTGCACTAAAGATAAAGCTAATATTGTTATTTAAAAAAAAAAAACTTAAAATGAAAGACATGTTTATTTATTTTCCATGTGCCTCTACGGATAGTTAATGAAAAAGATTTATAAAAAGTATATTATAAGGTTATAATAATAATTGCTAACACTAACCCTAACCGTCAACCCTAACCCTAACCCTATTTTAGAATATTTTAGAATTAAAATTCGATAGCAAAATCTTTTTCGTTTTTATCGGCTGCTGATTTTGATTACTGACAACCGGTGAAAAGCAAAATTCAGTTCCTTTCAAAACTGATCTGGACTGGGGTGCCTGTTGGTGACTTGGTCTGAAAAATTAAATAAGGAAGTTTTTTGGGATTTTTTTCTCCAAAATCTTGAAAAAGAAAAAAATGAAAAAAAAATCATGAAAGAATTTGAGAAATATTTTCTAAGCAATTTATTTTATTTAATTAATTTAATTTAATTTATTATTTAATCTATTTTGTTTTTGTGATATTTACAGTTTGAAGGGGAGGATTATTAGCTCTTATAAAATTTACTTTTAAATATACTACTTTAGATTTTAGTCCTGTTGGCTGGGGCTTTAGAATACACCAACTACATATCTGCAGAGGGATAAGTCAACCCCCCTCCACCAATGGGGCCATCTGTTGTTTGTGGGTGGCAATCCATGATGCTTAAGGATGAAACCCTTGTGGCTGAACAGTTCATGACATGCAACACTCAACTTTGGTTAACTAAGCTAGACGTCGATCGAAGAGACCCCATCTGATCAATTGGCTGGTCACATCAAGCCCTAGCAACTATATCATTGTCCCAACCCTATTGCCCTTATGGCAAGGCCCAACCCTTTTTATCATATAGAAGGCAGTGGTTGAGGGGTATGACTATCTGATTGTGAAGTTCCAGTTCTGGAGTTCTAGGTGCGAGGGCTTGACATGAACCAGTCTATTGAACGGAGATGGCCTCTCTGACTGTCTAGCTTAAGTAAAAGGCCTAAGTGGAGTGTTGCATGTCATGGAGTGCTCAGGCCACCAGGGTCGCTACCCATGGCCAACAGATGACCCCATTGGGTTTGGGGTCTTACCTCTCTACAAAGGTGCAGTCAGTGTATTCTAAAACCCCAGTCAACAGGGTTTCTTTAGACTTAGCATTGGTAATGTCCAACATATCTAACTCCGATTTGACTGGTCTGGTGGCTGCGGCCCTGGACTGTACAAGCTAATATCATTGATCCCAGGAGGCCATCCCACCAGGCAACAACTACCCCCTTGAGGGGCAGGCCTGGGTTTATTGCCCAGTACCTGAGGCACCCTCCTTGAGGGGGAATGCCAATGGGATCAACATATTTTTTTCTCAGCTTGTGGGTGGTGCCACATTAATAGGGCCTGGTGCCTAACCTGTACACATGGGGTACGTGATAAATATCAACCACAAAGTAGCTACCATCTTTTTATATTGGTGTTATCAACTCGATAAGTCAGCTGTTTCAGGATTGATAATAGAATCTCAGAGATCGTATTAAAACAGTCCTCGTTATTGCCTCCTCCCGCAATGAATGAGTCAAACTTGCTGGATTCTAAATTGGCCCGTTAAATGCATATGGACGGCTGCAAGTTACATCTGGTAAATATAAAAAACAAAACTGAAATTAAGTCTTTTTTTCTAATTCTTCCGCCCATCGTTAATTACATCGTCGTTAGGTGGGATGAAATGTAAATTGAGACGACCATTAAGAGTCGACAAAGATAAAATAATTGATATGATTTATTTTGTTTTGCAATACAAAAGAGAGAGAGGGAGGGAGAGAGAGAGGAGAGAGAGAGAGAGAGAGAGAGAGAGAGAGAGAGAGAGAGAGAGAGAGAGAGAGAGAGAGAGAGAGAGAGAGAGAGAGAGAGAGAGAGAGAGAGAGAGGAGAGAGAGAGAGAGAGAGAGAGAGAGAGAGAGAGGAGAGAGAGAGAGAGAGAGAGAGAGAGAGAGAGTGGGGTGGAGGTCAATGTTAGATAATTATTTTTAACTAGCAAGATGACTTTACCCTTTTTAATAATACGCCCGACAACAATTAGAAATCTTTCTCATTCCATCCTCAAATTTAATCAGTGTGCTACATACCAAAAAAGTATCTCATAATTAATTAAACTAGCAAATATATGCACCCTCCGGGTTCAAGTATTTAAGTTTTAATGTAATAAAATATGGTATTAAATTAGAAAGGCTAATGAAACTAAATAAGAATACAAATAAAAAGATTTGAAACAGAGGGAATATAATAAAAGATTTGAAACAGAGGGAGTATAATAAAAAATGGAACAACTGAAACTTACTCTTCCATCACTCTCGTCTTTCATTGTTATTTTTTCTAATTTAAGTATTTAGTTAAAAGAGGAAGTAAAGAATAAAATGACAGTTATTTTATCTTGTTAATGGATTTCATTTAAGATTCATTGAAGAGATTTTTGCTTATATTCATTAAAATAAAACCAAACAGTTAGAAATCAATAATACCAAGCACATATTTATTAAATTCGATTTTTTAATATTAATATGCAAATTAGCCTTCCCGTTCACACTGTAAACCGCTATTTTGTTGTATATATAAATATAATTGCATGTTGTCAGTATGTAGACATAGTTAACAGTATTAATAATGTAAGACAATTCTATTAATAATTGAGGTTTAGATAAAAATAAAATCATGGAGAATGTGATGTCAATAACTAAGAGAATTGTGACTTGAGTAGGAATATAGTTTCGGTTACAGACAGAAAAACACACAATCTCCATTATAATAAGATATAAAAGTTAGTGTTTGTATATCCATTTTATGAACGATTGCTTTATTTGGCTTATTTTTTGTACGGCATATCAACCTCAGTGGGTCATTTAATGCTGACAAGATTTTGAAATAAATTAATTCTTAACGGATACTCAATTTTTTTTATAAACACATTTTACTATTTAACCAATAGATGGGACCCTAACAGGTACTACCACTCGGGTCAGAGTGGACCAGGGAGAAATGGGAATGAAGGCGTGCTCCACATTCCCCAAGCCTCCAGAACTGGAACCTCACCATCAGATAGATTTTAATGTCATTCCCAGGACATGAAAACCCTCAGCCACCACCTTCTAGGATTGTGGTTTGCCATAACGGCAATAGTGTTGGGACAATCGTATAGGTACTAGGGTTGACATGACCAGCCAATTGATCGAAGGGGGCCTCTCCGACCACCTGTCTAGCCTAAGTAAGGGCCAAAGTGGAGTGTTGCATGTGAGCGACTGCTCATCACCAGGATTCTATCCTTAAGCATCATGGGTTGCCACCCACGGCCAACAGGTGACCCACCATTGGGGGGGGGGTCTTACACCTCTGCAGAGGTAGAGTCGGTGTATATTTTTCAGAAAGTTTCCTTTCAGACACAAATATTCCACTTTACGACAAGAAGGTTCCTGATTTTGAAAATAATACTAATCATTAAACCTCATCTCAAAAATTCAGAGAAATACTTTCCTGATTGTTCTCAAGACAATTTGCCTCCAATGAAATTCAAGAGTGTATATTTTTCAGAAAGTTTCCTTTTGGAGCAAAAATCTTCCCACAGACACAAATATTCCACTTTGATATTGATTTTACTTTTATTTTTTTCCAGAGTTGTTACCAGGGATTGAAAATTTCTTATGTGATGTTTTGGCAAAAGAAACTCTGTCAAATGACGCCAAAGAACAGTGCCAATATTATGTGGAGAGACTTGAGATCTTGAAGCTTCCACCAACCATTCCACCAAGACCTCGACATGAAGAAGGGCCACCACCTCAGCCAGAACGACGTAAGGGTCAATTTAATACTTTCTTCTTCTTCTTGTTTATTTTTGTTCTTTTACAAACCATTCTTTCATACATTAATACATTATTCCTTTTCTTTTCTTTCTCTCTAGTTTTGTTTTTTCTTTCATTCCTTTTTTTTTTCTTTCCTTGGACCATGGCACCATTAGGCACCCCAGCCCAAAAAGGAACTGAATTTTGCTTATCACCGGTTGTTAGTTAACAAAACAGCTGGCCAATAAAAACCAGTAACATTTTTATACTAAAATAGTTTTTGATTTTAATTAAAAATAATTAGTTATTTCATGTTGTTAGCATATGTGAAAAAATTAATTTTGCACTAAAGATAAACAAATATTGTTATGTTTTTAAAAATAAAACTTAAAACGAAAGACATGTTTATTTATTTTCCATGTGCCTCTATGGATAGTTAATATTACAAATTTTTCTAGAGTTAGGGTTTGCAGTTATTATTATAACCTTATATTTTTTATAGCTTTAATCATTCCCGTGTTAAACATGTCTACCGTTAAAAGTTTTATAATTAAAAAACATGTCCTTTTGCATTTAGGTCGCAAATGGGGTGCTTAATGGTGTCTTGATCCCTTTAATTTCATCTTTTTCTATATTTACTTTACTTCTTTTATTTCTTCATTTTCTTTCTCGTCTCAATTTATTTTCCTTATTTTCTTTCCTCTTTATATTCATTTACTTTCTCTTACACTTTTCTTTCATTCATTTACTATTTTCTTAATTTCACACACTATATATATATATATATATATATGTATGTATGTATGTATGTATGTAAAAGGAATGACTTACCGGTAAAAATATTGGGTTGGTCTCAATATTTGGTTGGTATAAGTGTTACTCGGATAAGCGCTCAATACGTAAGTAGAGCGGATTTATTATTATAATGCGTACAGAAATAACCTACTCGAGTTTCACCATAAGGATCTTCAGGGTTAAATCCATTAATCAAGATATTGATTAATTACAGTTAACTGCGGGAGTTCATATTGTAATTATGACCATTGAAAACAGTTTCACAGTTAATGAACGCTGTCATTTTGAAAAGTTGAATGACAAATGCAATGTTGATATGTCGTAACTGTAGTTGTTAATATGGAATGTTTAAAAAAAAAATTTTTTTAAATTTATTTATTTATTTAAAAAAAAACATTTAAACATTTTCAAAAATCCTCTTTAAAAATTATTATTATTCACTCCTTTTGAGTTTTCACATCAGCATTAGCTGATGGTCTTTCACTGGAGTCTGAGTGACAGCAAGTCTCCTCAGGTCTCCAGGACTCTTCTGAGTATTCTGGCAGATTGCAGCAGTGCAGTCTTCTGAATGGTATCAATCCTTCCTCTGATTTCCAAACTTTCCAAACCCTTTTCCAATCCTTTTGGGACCGTTCCAAGTGCACCAACTACAATTGGTATCACTTTCACTTTCATATTCCATAACTTTTTCAGTTCTCTGGCAAGGTCCAGGTATTTGTCCATTTTTTCATTTTCCTTTAGCTTTACCCTGTGATCTGCTGATACTGCAAAATCCACCAGTTGACAAGTTCTTTCTTTTTTGTTTATCAACACTAGGTCTGGTCTTCTTGCTGGGATAAGGTGATCGTTTTTATTTCAAAGTCCCAGAGAATTTTATGCGTTTCATTCTCGAGAACAGATTCTGGTTTATGCATATACCATTTTGTTGTATGGTTAAAATTACATTTTTTGCATAATTCCCAGTGGATCACCTTCCCAACCCAGTTGTGTCTAGTTTTGTACTCCCGTTGTACTAGTTTGCTACATTCCCATAGTACATGATTTTAAAATTTATTATTATTATTATTTTAATTTTTTTTTTTCCATAATTACCACATGAATTCCCACAATTAACCGTAACTACCATGTAATCATTGTAGTAGTATGAATAGTTAATCCAAAAGGGCTCAATATATCTTGTAAAATATAGAGCATTAATAGTTGTAAAAGTTGTAGAAAAGTTTTTTCTCTACCACTGTTTCAGTGTTCTAAGTACACCGTCTTCAGGAGAACTAAGTAAATCTATGTGGCTAATATGATATATACTCACCTGATTTAAGATCATTTTAATTCTATGTCTCCTAAAAGTAAATTAACTTTTGTCTCTAAAGCTAGTTCCTTTGAAGTTAGTGCTTATTCTACCCTATGTTGACAGGCAAAAGTGATTAATGATTCTATCTATCAATCATGCTGCTCCCTAAACTATTTTTTTATTGCTCTTTTTTTATTTACTTCTTACTTGTTTGAACTTGTGAAATTCTAGTCCTCTGGTGAATCTAATTGAGCTTCTTTTTTTTCTGTATTATATTATATTTATATTAATCTTAGTAATACATTAATGCCTTATGTAATTTGTGCCTGCATTTCCCTAGGAATTCATCCTTTTTATTCACTAATTCTTTCTTATTTGGGAATTTAATTATCTCCAGCTTGTCTTGTAAGCACAAGAAGCATGGATCAGTTAATCCTCGGCAAGTGTTAAAAATAGCTCAATTAGATTCACCAGAGGATAGAAAGTACTGGACAGAAGTACTTTAACAACCTTTAAATTTGTTTGGATTTTTTCATTGCCTCCTCCTCCGCCTTTTGTTCATTATACAAATAGATCTATATATTTATATATGTTTATATGTTTTTGTATTCTGTTACTAAACAATTTTGTTTTGAGACTTATCTTAACCCCCCCTTGCCAAAAAAGAAAAATGTCTTACCAACAACGTGTTTGTTGTTCAATGAAAGTTTTTCATGTCAAAAAGTACTGGTCAGAAGTATTTGAACAACCTTTAAATTTGTTTTATCATTATCTAAGTTTACAGGATCCATTAAGAGTTTTTGAGCTGGGGGGGGTTGAATAGCCTTTAAAATCTGAATTTTTTTCATTGCCTCCTCCACCACCACCTTTTGTTCATTATACAAATAGATCTATATATTTATATATATTTTATGTTTTTGCATTCTGTTACTAAACAATTTTGTTTGAGAGACTTATCTTAACCCCCCTTGCCAAAAAAGAAAAATGGCTGACCAACAAAGTGTTTGTTGTTCAATGAAAGTTTTTCATGTCAAACAAAATAATCAGAAATATAAACAAACAAACCCCCCAAAAAAAAAAAAACCCAACAAAACATAAAAATAAAACAAAACATTCCTGTCACTTGTCAAACTTTTTTTTATTTTTTTTATTTCTAAATATTCAACAGTTTCGTATTCGTCATCGTTTAAGTCAAAGATGTAGATAAAAAAAAGAAAAGAAAAAAGATGTTGTTTCTTAAATGTTGTTAAGTTGGCTAAGTGTCATATCTAATCTTCATTTTGTTTATCTCTTCATCTCCATCCTTTTAAATTCTTTAACTCAGTTTGCATTTATATAAAGGAGTTGTGTCTGTCAACCTATAACTTTTTAAAAACGTTTAAAAACCTGCAATGTGTGTTATATATCACTAAGAAATAAAGGTTTACATAATATATGGTGTGGTTAATTTGTATACTGGTTTTAACAAAACCGAGTTTAATAAATAATTACTTGGTGCTATTGATCTCTAATATTATTGTTTTATTCTCCAACATATTAAAATCAATCTTATGAATGATTTTATATAGAAACCAATTAAAATATAATTAAAATAAGTGCAGTCTTTTAATATGTGTTCTTATTTAATTTCGTTAGTCTTTCTGATTCAATATATTTAATAACATTAAAACAAATACTTTCAAGCGGGGAGCGCATATTCGTGTTAATAAATTGAGTGTTCAATGTAACAATAATCTAGATCTTTGGAAGAAATGTCTTTTTAAGTTTGGTTTGTTTTGTTTTACGGCATATCAACCTCAGTGGGTCATTTAATGCCAATTAAGTTTTGAAATATATTAATTCTTAAAATATAATTGAAATAAGTGTAATCTTTTTATATGCATTCTTATTTAATTTCTTTAGTCTTTCTAATTTTATTTATTTCATTAGATTAAAACTTAAATACCTAAGCCTGGTGTGTGCATATTCTTGCTCGTTTTTATAACAAAGTAAAGTATAAAATTTAGTTTTTGATTTTACCTGATTAAATGATATAATTCAATATTAAAAATCAATTGAATAATGGAATTTCTTACCTAAAAATAAAGACAATTTATTAAGTAAAAAGGAATAAATTTTTATGCCACCTGCATATCATTTCAGATCTATGATTTATGGCATGTCAACCCATTGGGTTATTTTATGCCAAATACCTTTGTTTTACTTCTTTGTAAGATACAGCTTCCACGTGTGCAGCTACCTGCATATCATTCCAGATCTTGCTTCTATTGGTATTTAGGTATAGTAATAGGGGTTTAGTTATTTTTTAAATCAAGTTTTTTGTTGAGGATTTTAACATCGAGAGAGTTTGTGGGTGATTTTTGTAGGTCTATGAACTTACATCCTTGATAGGATGCCGGTTCTTTTCAAAAATTTAATATGCTCTTGGGATCTATTTTTCCAAATAGTTTGTCTATGCTGTTAACATTGTAGAACTTTCTTTGTGTGTGGAGAGGTGTGTGCATTCAATCAGAATATGTTTTATTGTATACTGGTTTCCACATGAACATTTAGGTGGGGGTACTTCTTTTAAAATGAAGGAGTGGGTTAAAACTCTTAACATCCTGTTAAGAATTTTCCAAGTCCAGATTCTTATTCCTATAAGGATTTATCAATAAATGGATAAAAATGGTCTTTTCATTTAAATTTACCTGTTATTTCCCTTAAATCAAAGACTTCTAAATATTTAATATTACATTTAAACAAATTAGGAAAATAAATGTGACTTCCAGCCGGGTGGAATGAGGTGGTATAGGACGTTAAGAGTTAATCTAGTGTGGCCAATGCATAGCCGGGTGACAGTGGTTTCTTCTCTTCTGGTATTACTAGGATCAGGTGTCCTTTCTTTAAAACTGGGCTGTATTTTGTAGAGTTTGTTGTGAGGATTTTAATCCCTTTTTTTAAAAAATCTTTTTTTCCTGAAATGTGTCTGAAAACATTGATTGATGGAAATAGCCAAGTCATTGAACTATTCATCCTTGACAATAGAGACAAAAAAAGCCATTCCTCATGTAATATATATATTTCCACAGCTTTTGAGGTCTTTATAGACGTACTAATATTAGTATCAATGACAGGATTAAATTTCGGTCTGTTTTTTTCTTTTTTTTTTCTTATTTTTTTTCTTTGTGAGAGGTTCTTGGGACCTTTGTCTCTAAAGAAAAAAAAAAGAAAAAAATGAACAAACCTTTGTTTTGTTTTTTTATTGGGGGGTGGTACTGCGATATAATTTACCTGGCATGAGAAACTAACGCAACAGAAAGGACGCTAAAGAAACTTGAGAAAAGGATATAAAATGGCGGGAAAAATAACGAAAAAAGAAGAAATATTCAAAGAAAGAAAAAAGAAAAAAATAGAATTTAGAAAAAGAAAAGAAAAGAAGGAAGAATTAATGGAATCAACAGGGAAAGAAACCGCCCTATCAGCTGGGGCGTTAGAATACACGACTGCACTTCTGCAGAAGGGTAAGATTCCCCCAATGAGGTCACAATGGAAACCAGGTGGATGAGTAGTCCATGACTTGCAATATTCCACTTTGGCGCCTTACTTAGGCTAAATGGGCGGTCAGAGAGGGCCCCCCTCTGGTCAATTGGCTGGTCATGTCAAGCCCTAGCACTTATATGATTGCCCCAACCCTATTGCCCTCATGGCAAGCCCTAACCCTTTTACTATATGGGTGCTAGAAGGCAGTGGATGAGGGTCTACATGTCCTGGGAATGACGTTAAATTCTATCTGATGGTGAGGTTCCAGTTCTGGAGGTTTGGGGAATGTGGAGCACCCCTTCATCACCATTGCTCCCTAGTCCACTCTGACCCGGAGTGGTAGTACCTTATTAGGGTCCTATCTATGGGTTAAATAGAAAAAAAATGAGTTCTTAAAATGTGTTTTAAAAAAGTTTTTTTTTTTAATTGAATAACCCAACTAGAATGAATAAAACAAGGAAATATTCAGGATAAAATAACCCAACAAGGGTTAACATGCCGTAGAAATCCAACCAACCAACCAACCAAATCTCTGTCTGTCTGTCTCTCTAATTTTCTATACATCTGTCTCTCTTATTTGATTTCTCTTTTTTTTCCAATTTATTTAATCCCGATCTATAAATTTACTTCAAGATGACCCAAAAGAGTCTCAGAAGAATTCAGATGAGCTATATTTCCAGCCAATTTGTCTAATCCATTTTCTTTTTTTTTTCGTAAAACTTTTCTTTCCAACATGTGGTCCATTTCATCCGTCAAATTCCACAACAAGAGGCAAATATTTATATTTTATGCACAACTCTTGTGGCACGTACAGAAAAACATCTGAAAAAACAAAACACATGTACAATTATCCATACCATTTGGTATGATGAGGTGTAGGAGTCACCATTAAAAAAAACATCACTTCCAGTATGGTTGCTATGGTAACACAAGTCACACTCACCGCCACTAGAAAAAAGCAATATACTGTGTATCTTTAATAACGATTTAGAATATTTGTAAGAATTTATAAATTTAAGAATAAAGATATTTTTAAAAAACTATGACACAATAAATATATCAATAGTATTGTAAATACCTACCTACATTCATCCTCTGTGTTTGGTGTGTGTCACGCTGGGAGGTGCAAAATAAATAAATTGACTAAATTCTAATGTCTGTTCTCTTCGGCCTTCTAATGTCTGTTCTGTTCAGCCTTCTTATGTATTTGATGGCATATAAGACACACAAGCATATAAGACGCACCCCCATTTCAGTAGGTCAGATTCATATTCAGTCGCATCAGGTATTATTTGTCTCTGCTTCCATTATTAATTTATGAACACGGAGACTTAATTGTGTGTACACATAATTCATTTTCCAATCAAACTCTAGCTGTGATTGTTTGTATTCACTTTGCACTAATGAAAAAGGCATAAAACTATTCCTCCCTGAGAAAAGCAGTTAACAACTAACCTTTTGTCACATCCTGCCCATAGATGAATACAATGACTCACCATAAATACTGCTCAGAAAGGCTAGTGCCAAAAGACTACTACATTCTGCTCAAATACTCAGTATGTAAAATAACAAACAAAATTCAACTTGACTAAATCTATTTTTCCATGAGTTATTCTGTCACATGATTCAATCAACAAATTAGTAGTCAGGTCAATTTAGGGTGAAAGCCTGTCAATCATACTATTTGAACCTTTTTTTGACATTGTGTAATTTTCCATGAACTACTACTAACCATTAAATTCAAATTCTACACTACATTACAAAAATGATTGGCTATGCCTATTCATTATGTAACATAAACTGAGTGAAACCTAACTCCTCCCTCCTCATGCAAGTAATTGTTTATTATTCAGGTCAGTAGGCAAAATAGGTTATGAAATTAAATCTTTGCATAACAGTCTTCATCGTTATGACATTGCTATGACACCTGCCCTAATCAACCGTTCTCCCTCTTCACATTTCTAATTATATCTATCCCAATTTATCCATGTATATCTATCTATCTGTCTCATTATGTGTTTATCTATCTATCTGTCTGTCTGTCTCATTCTGTATCTATCTATCTATCTATCTGTCTGTCTGTCTCATTCTGTGTCTATCTATCTATCTGTCTGTCTGTCTGTCTGTCTGTCTCATTCTGTATCTATCTATCTATCTATCTATCTCTATATGTCTGTCTGTCTCTATCTATCTATCTGTCTGTCTGTCTCATTCTGTGTCTGTCTATTCTCTATCTGTGTCTGTCTGTCTCATTCTGTCTATCTATCTGTCTGTCTCATTCTGTCTATTTTATCGTTATTTTTTTCTCTTCTTCTTTTTCTATTTACCCATAACTGAAGGGAGAATAGTTGGATGCTTACCTTATGATGATGATGATAATGACTTCATTTCTTTTTTAAATTTTTCAGCAGTGACCCCAATTCTTACAACTCCTGCTGCTGTCACATCCAAAGGAGAGAAAATCCGACCAAATGGTAAGTTTTTTTTTTTATCATTGATATTTCCGACTGATCAATATCACATAAGATGTGTGTTCCTCTGTTAGGGTTAAAATATTTTTTAAATCAAGCACTAAGGTGAGAGTAAAAGAAAAATTATTAAAAAAAAAAAGAAAGAAAAAATGAAAGAAAAAGAAATAAATAAGGGCACCTCATGACCCCCACCCAACCCCAAATTAAAGCTGCGGAATTTTTCAAAAACATTTAAGTCTCAAGAAGATTTTTATGTTTTTGTTTTAGTTGTTCTCCACCTCCCAAAGAAATATCTGAAAAAAATTAAGAATTTGACTTGGGAAGTAGAAAAAATTGAGTGGAGAAATCTTCCTTATGATGTAGTAGTTTTTCAGTAGTCGCAATTTACAGAGCTCAATGTGTGCTCTTATTGTTATTGAAGTCAGTCAGTCAACAATCGGTTTGAACAATGTGACTGGCCAAGCACAACTGAACCAGTGTCAAGACAACTGGTACTTATGGGAATTCAGAACAGTCCACTCATGCATTTGGGTGATTCCATTCCCTGAGTCCTGATTGGCTGTTTGGTTTGTATGATCCTCTGAGGCTCCATGTATCCTGCCACTTTGCAGTGGTCTTTACAGCAAACCAGAATTGTATTGGGTTATGACTGCTTGCTGTCGTGTCTTGCCAATTCCACGGTAATTGGACTTAGTATGATTATTCTACAATTGTTAGAATCCCAGAGCAAAAACATTATTAGGAAAAATAACAAAGAAGATTTAGAATAAAGTTTATTAAACATAAACCTTTTTTATTTCTCTGAATTTTTGAAATGAGACTTGATAATTAGTATTATTTGTATTATTTGGACTATTGTCCTCATCTTCATTGTTATCTGTACAACGTTTCGGCCGATGTGCCCTCCGGCATTTCTTCAGGTATTTCTTGTCGGACTCGGGAACCTTCTTTGATTTGGGAACCAGGAACCATCTCGGACTCAGGAACCTTCTTTTTGAACTCGGCAACATTCAGTACCCACCATGGACTGAATAAGGGGTTAGGTTCAAGGTTCCATTATGGCTCCTGATTTCGACAAAATTTTCTTCCCAAGTATTTCTGGCACTAGGAAGTGACATCTTCAGGGGTGGATGTAATTGAGTGTTTGTTCCAAGTTCTATTTAAACACAGAAATGGGGTTGAACAAAAGACTGATGTAGCCAGATAGATAGATAGAATACGATTTTAAAAGTTGAAAATGCATAAGTACGTGAAAAGTTGTGGTCCCTTACTTATCTATTAATAATGGAGATTCACTTCTGGTTTTTGTCTGTAACAAAAACTATGTCACTGCTTACATCACTATACCCAAAATCATCATAACATAGAATAAATACACTCAAAATTTGAGCATGCAGCATTAGACAGTCCTCATTGTTTTTTAAAACAAGTTTTAATAGATCCATCCCCAGTATAATATATTTATATATAGTTTGTTTTATTTTAATAGATATTCAAAGTTAATAGAACTTAGTTTCGATTTCAAATTGTTTTTTTTTTTTTACTCCTTTAATAAATTTGATGATTTCATGATTTATGGTTCAAACTCTCCGACATTTAATTTTTAACTTCCACCTTCTCAAGCAATATCTTTCAAAAATTTATTTTTACATCACCCGGAGGGCGTTTTTTTATTTTGCTAGTTTGAAATAATCCTTGTATAAATCTATGGGTGTGCATCTGCATGGGCATGCATTGTGGATATATGGAATATATAGATGATCCCTAATAGAATCATCCCTAACTTACCTGTCAATTGGATAGTTTTGTCTGTCTGTCTGTCTGTCTCTCTCTCTCTCTCTATATATATATATATATTGGTCTGGAGGTTTATTTAGAAGGCTATCCCAATGCAGGTGTAAAGAAAAATAATAAGGTAACAATGGTGTTGTGTGTTAACCTGTAAAATTCAAGAATAAAATTCTTGAATTTTCGAGATAAAATCTCTTTTTCAGAAGATCACTGGAACTGAAGTCGTCTTGTTATGGCATTTATAGTTAGAAATTTTTTAACTAGAAATGCCATGACAAGATGACTTCAGTTCCAGTGATATTCTGAAAAAGAGATTTTATCTCAAAAATTCAAGAATAAAGTACAGGTTAACACACAACACCACTGTTACCTTATTATTTTTCTTTACACCTGCATTGTGATAGCCTTCAAAATCAACCTCCAAACCAATATATACACAATGCTTCAAGCAAATTATAAAACTCTCTTTTTATATATATATATATATATATATATAATATATATATATATATATATATATATATAAATTGTCTGAGAATTGGCCTCTTCAGGTTATTTCCTATAACTCCAACTAAAAAAAGGGAACCACTCTGAATTAATTTTATCTGCTAATTAATCTACCCATTATTTTCCAATTAAACTAACCCTAACCCTGTCTTCTTTTTTCCTAGTAGATCAATAAATAAATAAATAATTTATAAAATTTATTCAGAGTGGTTCCCTTTTTTTTTAGATTTGAGTTATAGGAAATAACCCATCTTCAAATGGTTTAACAAAGATAAAAGATGAATGTATTAGTTTAAAAGTATTTTATAAAAATGTAAAAATAAAATCGTGTGGAGATTTTAAAATTTTTTTTATTTATTCTTAAAGAATAAGGCAATTTACTGTTCAACAGGATAATCTTGTGTAGTTTTTGTTTGTGTTGATGAATCATTCTTTGAACTTCAGTAATATCTTCTTTTTTTTTCTTTTTTTTCATTTCTAACAATATCATTAACACTTTAACTTTAAATAATTTCTGCTTGTAAATGTTTTGATTTTGCATGGATTAAAATACTAAATGAAACTTCAATCTGATGAAATGTTAGAAAAGTTGCCTTTAAAAAAAAAAAAAGAAGATAATTACCGTATTTGACGGCATATAAGATGCACCCCCATTTCAGCAGGTCAGATTCAGGAAAAAAAGTTTTTAGTATATTTAAGCATATATTGTTGAAAACAGTCTCCTGTTAACCTTGATTATAACAATACCAGCAATAAAATAAGGATGCATGGAGTTTAGAGTAAGTAAAAGTACTGAGCGTAATCTGGGTTAGTGAGCATCATAGAGAAGATTAGCCTAGGCCTACAGAAGGTCTCAAACTTCACCTATGATGTATAAGATGCAGGGCAATTTTTTGAGCCAAATTTTTGGGAAAAAATTTAGTGTATTTAAGCATATATTGTTGAAAACAGTCTCCTGTTAACCTTGATTATAACAATACCAGGTGGTGGGGTTGGGAAAATACTGTATTGCCATGCGTTATTTATTAAAAAAAACTTTAGTTGGTATGTACCATATTTGATGGCATATAAAACGCACCCCCATTTCAGCAGGTCAGATTCAGGAGAAAAAGTTTTTAGTATATTTAAGCATATATTGTTGAAAACAGTCTAGCTGTGCATTACACAAGCAGAAACATAGCTGTATAAAAGCAATTTAGCAGTACAGGCAAGCAATAAGCATGCACAAGACATCTCAATAGCAGGAAATAATAATAATAATAATAATAATAAAATTAATAATAATAATAAAATTAATAATAATAATAATAATAATAAAATTAATAATAATAATAGTAGTATTATTAATGATAATGATAATAACAAAACATTGGACACAAAAATAAAGCGAGCAGTGCATAAAGCAAGAAGTAAGGTAAAGTAGAATCCTTTTTATAAAAGCATTCTGCATCTACACTTAAACATATGAGTAAACATAAGGAAAAGGGGGAACACTTTAATCATCTTGATTATAATACCAGCAATAAAATAAGATAAAACAAGTGAATATAAACATAAAATAGTACCGTATTTGACGGCATATAAGACACACCTCCATTTCAGCAGATCAAATTCAGGAAAAAAAGTTTTTAGTATATTAAAGCATATATTGTTGAAAACAGTCTCCTGTTAACCTTGATTCTAACAATACCATCATATAAAATAAGGATGCATAGAATTTAGGTAGGTAAAATTGCTGAGCGTAATCTGGGTTAGTGAGCATCATAGAGAAGATTAGCCTTGGCCTATGGGAGGTCTCAAACTTCACCTGCGATGTATAAGACGCAGGGCAATTTTTAGAGCCAAAATTTTTGGGAAAAAAGTGCATCTTATATGCCATCAAATACGGTATTGCTCCCTATAAAGATTCTTTCAACTTTTCTTATTTGCACCCAACTCAATGGTTTCGTTCCTGGTCAGTTTTTTTTTTTCTTTCTTTTCTTTTTTTTCTTTTTTTCTTCTTTTTTTTCATGATTTCAGGTGTTTTGCTCCCAATTCCGATTCAAAAACCTAAGGAAAATCTCTCAGATGAAAAACCTCCTCTTCCTCCTCGAGATAGAGATTTAAATCAAGGTAACCTGTGTGCACCATGACACGTAAAATATCACAAGCGATGCACACGCCCTCTATCGGGCAGCAGATATTTATCCTGTGTCAACACAAATAGAGCAAAACACCAGTTTTCATTTTTATTTTCTTTCTTTCCTGCTTGTCTAGCTCAACTTTGCTTTTCTCGGAAAAATTTCTGATTCCCCCCCCCCCCAAAAAAGAAAGAATTATTCTACTTGTAGTAATTGCATTTGATCTGGGGGAATATGGATTGAACACTGTTACAATCTTTTGGGCCATGGTGGATCCCTTAAGCAAGAGCGCTTATCCAGTGGAATTGGATCCTTGATAAAGAGTCCTGAGTATTGGTAAAGGTCTGGTAATCCTGTAAGTCCGTCCTCAATGAGAGCAGTTAGAATTATGTCCAATGTGGGTGGGGGGGTAAGTAGTTTATCAGCCACACTGTATTGCTAGTGATTGGCTGCAGGAATAACTCACGTGACCATGGCTAGTCTATAAATCCAGGTGGGGAATTAGAGCATACCTTATATACAAAATAATTCCAACAGACACAGCAAGACGAGTTCAAATCCTGGACGCAGCTGTTTACATTTCACATAGTGCTAATACACTTAGGAAAGGTATGAATATTCTCCCTCCAGCTGTGGTAATATAAATAGTAGGGAAGACTGGGCTCTTTAACCTCGGTTAGGCAACCAGTCTAGGAGAAGGAAAACTGAATTCAAACATATACAGAAGGATTAGTAAATATACATATACATTGCCTTTCTTCTTGAATCCATTATGATTGTTGTCTTTCTGCTATGGAGGCCCATAAA
The DNA here is from genome assembly GCA_023376005.1 of Doryteuthis pealeii. Lineage (NCBI taxonomy): Eukaryota > Metazoa > Mollusca > Cephalopoda > Myopsida > Loliginidae > Doryteuthis > Doryteuthis pealeii. The sequence continues at coordinate 47,570,037 of CM042160.1, read as the reverse complement.
GTCATAAATAAAAAAAAGTAAAATCTGCCAAGTGACCTATTGTTGGTATCAGCCAAATAGAGTCTATCCCCTTTTCACTAGAGCTAAAATTACTAGCAAAGGTTCAGCTCTAGGTGGGCTGGTCATGTTGTCAAAATGAACGAGAACAGGCTTCCAAAGAAGATATTATACAGACAATTACCAAATGCTAAGCATTCTATTGGACATCCACTATTACGCTATAAAGACAAATTAAAGGACAATTTTGAAATGCCTCCATATTAACCTGAGGGCTTGGGAAAATCTAGCATCAAATCGGAAAGAATGGCGTAAGACATGTTTCGCTAGATTAAAGACCTTTGAAGAAAATAGACTGAAACATCGAGAATTAATGGTCTCAATTCTTCCTGATTTCAAATTCCTCCAGTCTTTTTTCCAAACTCTTTGGGGCCATTCCAAGGGCACCCACTACAATTGGTATAACCATCATTCTTATGTTCCACAGCTTTTTTTTTTTTAAAGCCCTCTGGTAAGGTTCAAGTATTTGTCTATTTTTTCCTTCTTTTCACTTTGTGTTCTAGTAAAATCCACTAGATAACAAATCTTTTTTTTTTCTCTTGTTAATCAAGTGTGGTCTTCTGGCAGGGACCAAACGATCCGTTTGTATCTCAAAATCCCCCCCCAAAAAAAAATATTGTGTCATATAGTCTATGACAAATTCTGGTTTGTGCATATATGACTTGGGTAGGAAGATCAAATTTTAAACTCTTGCACAATTCCCAGTGGATCATCTTACCCACTCAGTCATGTCTAGTCTTGTACTCCTTTGGTGCTAGTGTTCTGCATTCACTTATGTGATTAATTACAGCATAGAATTTCTTTTTTTGCATTTAAGATTTTAAATAGTAGACAATAATCTTTCTTTTCAGAGTGGCTGAATCAATGCAAGGTCTTTTTTTTTTTTTTTTACTTAGGGATTTTAATGGGGCATCCTGCGAGGATCCAATTCATGATTCAGTAATAATGGATCTGCGAGACTAACTTTTTTTGCTACTCCCTCTCTACCTAGGCGACGCTGGGTAGCCGCTTCTAGTATATAATAAGTTGTTATGGCATTATTTTGTGTTGCTATTATAAGAGTTTCTGGTTCTCTCTTGAGGTTTGCCTTTATTATTATTATTATTATTATTATTATTATTATCATTTTACTCCGTTTGAGTTTTCACATCAGCATTAGCTGATGGTCTTTCACTGGAGTCTGAGTGACAGCAAGTCTCCTCAGGTCTCCAGGACTCTTCTGAGTATTCTGGCAGATTGCAGCAGTGCAGTGTTCTGAATGGTTTCAATCCTTCCTCTGATTTCCAAACTTTCCAAACCCCTTTCCAATCCTTTTGGGACCGTTCCAAGTGCACCAACTACAATTGGTATCACTTTCACTTTCATGTTCCATAACTTTTTCAGTTCTCTGGCAAGATCCAGATATTTGTTCATTTTTTCATTTTCCTTTAGCTTCACCCTGTGATCTGCTGGCACTGCAAAATCCACCAGTTGACAAGTTCTTTCTTTTTTGTTTATCAACACTAGGTCTGGTCTTCTTGCTGGGATAAAGTGATCTGTTTTTATTTCAAAGTCCCAGAGAATTTTATGCGTTTCGTTCCTAGCCATGGTTAAAGAGTCCAGTCTTCCCTGCTATTTACCCATAGCTGTAGGGAGAATTGGATTCATACCTTTTCCAAGGGCATTAGCGCCATGTGAAATGCAAACAGCTTCATCCAGGAATTGAACTCAGGTTGATGAGTTTATTTCTTATGACTCTACCCATTAGTCCACGTGCCTCCACAAGTGACTTATAGTTGACTTATCACCTGTATTCTGATTGTGATTAAATACCGTCAACATTAAACTAGTTTGTGGTGCATAAAAAGGATTGTCGTTTTTTAGTAACCCACAAATTAAACCTACAAATCATCTGTAGTATAAATGTGACTCACTAAGTCTGATAAGTAGACTGGCGACTTTTAAACTAATAATGATTGCTTTCACTAAAATGGGTTTCACATGAATTGAATGTGAAAATATCTGGCTAAACTTACAAATCGGTCGGAAAATTAAAACATATTACAGCGTGACCCAGAAAAAATAGAACCCAAATTATTTATTTATTTTTCCATTAGACTAACCCCAACCCTAACCCTAATCCTAACCCTATCCCCCCCCCCTTAGTTAAAATTAACAGTTTTATTACAAAATTTGTGGGTTCTGTTTTTTTATGGGTCACCTTGTTTACAGGGTGACACAGAAAAACAGAACCCAAATTATTTATTTATTTTCCCATAACCCTAAACCACAACCCTAACCCTAAACCCTAACCCTAAACCCCCCTAGTTAAAATTAACAGTTTTATTACAAAATTTGTGGGTTTTGTTTTTTTCTGGGTCACTCTAATTTTCCGACCGATTTGCAAGTTTTGCCAAATATCTCATATTTCCTGGCCCATTTTGGGAGACTAGAGACCAACCTTTAGAAAATCCAGAAAGAAACAAATCACTATATCCTAATTATGCATTGATCACACAAGACTTGCACACTCCTTTATACCCCAACAAGAACAACAACCACAGTGTGAAACATATCAAACACCCTGCCCTGTTAAACACTTTGTTCTCATTAGAAAATGATTCAAGGTTTCTTTTCTTTGCATTGATTGTCAAGGAACGTGTGGCAATGAAAGATGCTGTGATAATATGATATGAAAAGAACATTGAATGAATTTGGTATAAAATGATCTAACCGATGCCAATTTTTTAAAACATATTTTTTAAAACTCATTTTTTTTAAAGGATGAATCTGTCTATGTGTTGTATACCCTCTTCATTACTTCTTTACTTACTTCTTTCTTACTCTATTCTTCTGACCGTCTTTGGAATCTTATAACATCTTGTCTTGGTCTAGAATCTTCTAAGGTCTGGACTTCTCTTGGGGACTTCGTGTCTGGTCTTCCATTGGGGATTTCTCTTTATCAGAAGCCCTGTGTCATTGTTAGTTTTTAGAGGTAATAACACAAGACTCTGATTTTCTTTGATCTTACTTTATTTTTAAATCCCCAACCAGATAATCTGCGCAGATGAGAGAACGCGCATATAACGCGACTTACCCCTTTGAGCTCGCTGCTACCTTCTAACTGACTAAAACTTACTTACTATCTAAACCGGAAGAGAGGGTCCTCTCTACCGGTTCTCACGGCTATCCCCGGAAGATAGGGTTAGGACTGAGGTCAAGCTTGTCACTCAATCTTCAAGGCCGTCAGCTGCAGTTAAAATGCCATCTTGTTTTCTACACTATTGCACATAAATATTAGGTATCTAATAATTATGTAACATATGATTGCAATTCTAAAATTTTGTACCCACAAAAAATTATTCTTTAATAAGTGAAGACACAATTTACCTAAAAGTTTTTAATGTCTTCATAGAAACCAAAGGAACCATCTTATAAAAATTATACAGATTTAATTTTTGAATTAAGGTTTTGACAAAAATTCATTTTTTTTTAAGGATGAATCTGTCTATGATTGCAATTCTAAAATTTTGTACCACAAAAAATTATTCTTTAATAAGTGAAGACACAATTTACCCAAAAGATTTTAATGCTATCATAGAAACCAAAGGAACCATCTTATAAAAATTATACAGATTTAATTTTTGAATTAAGGTTTTGACAAAAAATTCATTTTTTTTAAAGGATGAATCTGTCTATGATTGCAATTCTAAAATTTTGTACCCACAAAAAATTATTCTTTAATAAGTGAAGACACAATTTACCTAAAAGATTTTAATGTCTTCATAGAAATCAAAGGAACCATCTTATAAAAATTATACAGATTTAATTTTTGAATTAAGGTTTTGACAAAAATTCATTTTTTTAAAGGATGAATCTGTCTATGATTGCAATTCTAAAATTTTGTACCCAAAAAATTATTCTTTAATAAGTGAAGACACAATTTACCTAAAAGTTTTTAATACTATCATAGAAACCAAAGGAACCATCTTATAAAAATTATACAGATTAATTTTTGAATTAAGGTTTTGACAAAAAATTCAATTTTTTTAAAGGATGAATCTGTCTATGATTGCAATTCTAAAATTTTGTACCCACAAAAAATTATTCTTTAATAAGTGAAGACACAATTTACCTAAAAGTTTTTAATGTTGTCATAGAAACCAAAGGAACCATCTTATAAAAATTATACAGATTTAATTTTTGAATTAAGGTTTTGACAAAAAATTCATTTTTTTTAAGGATGAATCTGTCTATGATTGCAATTCTAAAATTTTGTACCCACAAAAAATTATTCTTTAATAAGTGAAGACACAATTTACCTAAAAGATTGTAATGCTATCATAGAAACCAAAGGAACCATCTTATAAAAATTATACAGATTTAATTTTTGAATTAAGGTTTTGACCAAAAAAAATCCCTCAAAAACATGCTGACAAATTTTGTTATCTATAATCCAATAATCTATAATCCAATAATCTATAATCCAATAATCTATTTGCATGGCTTTTTGCTTAAGCGTTATTAGCTTGTAGCTTATCAATTTGGCATCAAAGTTTTGATTAATTCCAGCTTTGAAGAGATCCCCAGCTACACTGCATTTAGCAACTAAGTATTGATGCTAAGCAAAACTGGAAAAAGATCCCAAAAATCTCTTTAGAAATTAAATTTGGAAAAAAAAAAAATATCAATCTTCTATGATTATAGAATATGAAAATATGATTTGTCATAATTAATATTCTATACGATCTATTAATAATGGAGATTCACTTCCGTTTTTTTTCTGTAACAAAAATTACGTCACTGCTTATGTCACTATACCCAAAATCGTCATAACATAGAATAAATACACTCAAAATTTGAATATGCAACATTAGACAGTCCTCATTGTTTTTTAAAACAAGTTTTAATAAATACATGACTGGTATTATATATCTATATATAGTTTGTTTTATTTTAATACATATTTAAAGTTTACATTTCAAATTGTTTTATTTTTTTAATCCTTTCATGAATTTGATGATTTTACTTACTTAGGGTACAAACTCGCTGACATTGAATTTTTTACTCCCACCCCTCAGGCAATATGTTTAAAAATCTATTTTTACATCGCCCGGAGGGTGTTTTTTATTTTGTTAGTAAATATTTAAAAAATACTATTCCAGTCTCATAATATTTGTTATATTTTGTATATGAAATGTACTAGCAAAAGTATGCACCCCTTGGGTACAAGTATTTATGTTTTAATATAATTAAATATTATATTGAATTAGATAGACTAATGAAATTAAATATGAACACAAAAAAGATTACACTTATTTTTACTTTATTCTAAATGATTTCAATATAAACTTATACATAGGATTTCTTTTGATATGTTTTAGAATAAAACAATGATATTAGAAATCAGCAACACCAAGTAATTATTTATTAAACACAGTTTTGTCAAAACCAGTATGCAAATTATTCACACCATATACTCTGTAAACATTTATTTCTTAGTTATATACAACACACATTGTAGGATTTTAAATGCATTAATAATATGGGCTGTTTTGAGGCAAATATATCTCAGACCTTAATAGAGACATTATCAATAAATAAGATGCTAATTAAGATTAAATAATGATTATTTAAAAACCATTAAGAATATAATGTAAATAACTAAGGGAAATGTGACATTGTTAGTGATGTAATTTCGGTTACAGATAAACACACACAATCTCCATTATAATAAGATATTAAAGTGTAACAATTATTGTGGGACAAAGGTAGCACTTGTAACCCATCCTGTGTAATTCATTTTTAAGAAACTATTGGAATGTATTTACAGTTATCTTGAAATGGTGAGGGAAGAAAAAAGAAAAACACTGGGAAGCATGGATATGATTTTACTGCGTCCTTTTAGATTTTTGTATGTCAGGGATGCAGGACGTGTACCTATCAGCATCTCTGTAGATGAGGCAAAGTTTTATTTATATTCATTCTTGTTGGGTATTAAAATTTGTTTTTAAATTCCATTTAAAAAAAAAACACATTTTTTGTGCGATTTAACTGATAAATGGGACCCTAATAGATACTACCACTGCAAGTCAGGGTGGACCTGGGAGTAATGGTGATAAAGGGGTACTCCATACTCCCCATAGCTCCAGAATTAAAACCATACCTCTAGATGCAGTTTAACCCATATCTGGGACCCTAACAGGTACAACTACTTCTAGGTCAGAGTGGACTTGGGAATAACGGCAATGAAGGGGTACTCCACACTCCCCTACAACTCTAGAACTAGAACCTTACCATTAGGATTTGAATTAGAAGATTTTATTGTGTTGGTTTTCCAAGTGGGGAGGTGCTGCCTTACTTTAAAACCCCATCATTCAAAATCTTGTAATTTCCTTGCTCGTAAATATGATATTTACCACATACCCCATGTGTACGGGTTAGGCACAAGGCCCTATTAATGCAGGTCACCCATGAGCCGTGACTCATGGGTGGCAGGTGCAAAAATTGCGTTGATCCCGTTGGCATTCCCCCTCAAGAGGGTCGCCTCAGGCACTGGGCAATAAACCCAGCCCTGCCCCTTTAAATCGAGGGGGCAGTTATTGCCTGGAATGATGATCCCCCTGGAGCAGTGTTAGTTTGTAAGGTCCAGGGCCGAAGCCACTGGACCCCCGGCTGGACCGGATCTTGCTCGTAAATATGGTAGATATATTACTAACTGACCAAGCAGGTTCACTTTTCTTTAATTTCTTATTGATAAAAATTGGGGAGTCATTGACCCTACACTTCCTGAAATCGTGTTTATTAGATTTGATGGATTAATAAACTGTTAGTCTTAGCATCAAATGGAATATTACTTTGTTCTTATAATTGTTGTTGCATTAAGTGTAAGAAATATTTATGTTAATGTAGCAATTATTTATTTGGTGGTAAGTTTAATATTTATCAGGAGTTAAGTCTAATATTTGTCTGGTGGTAAGGTTAATATTTTTCATGTAGTAAATCTATTGTTCTTCATGTCGTAAGTCTAATATTTGTCAAGAGTTAAGTCTAATATTTTTAATGTAGTAAGTAATGTTTTTCATGTGGTTAGTTTATTATTTGTCATGTGGTAAGTCAAATATTTTTTCATGTGGTAAGTTTAATGTTCTCATGTGGTAAGTCTACTATTTATCAGGTGGTAAGTTTAATATTTTTACATGTAGTAAGTCAAACATTTTTCATCTAGTAAGTCTGTTTTTCATGTGGTAAATCTAATATTTTTCATGTAGTAAATCTAATATTTTTCATATTTATCATGTGGTAAGTTTAATATTTGTCAGGGGATTAAGTTTAATATTTCTCATGTGGTAAGTCTAATGTTACTCATGTGGTAGGTCTAATGTTACTCATGTGGTAGGTCTAATGTTTCTCATGTGGTAGGTTTAATGTTTCTCATGTGGTAGGTTTAATGTTTCTCATGTGGTAAGTCTAATGTTTCTCATGTGGTAAGTCTAATATTGAACAGGAGTTAAATCTAATATTTGTCGGGTGGTAAGATTAATATTTTTCATGTAGTAATTCTAATATTCCTCATGTGGTGAGTCTAATATTTATCAGGAGATAAGTATGATATTTTTCATGTAGTAAGTATAATATTTATAATGTGGCAAGTCTAATGTTTTTCATGTGGTAAGTTAAATATTTATCATTTTCTAAATGTAATATTAATAATGTAAGCAAAATCCGCAAAATTGTTGAACTGTTTCAATTTTTTTCTATTGTGTACAGCCAAGAAATACAATTCAGCTCCTCTCCAAGGCAATGAGACAGAAGCAGCCGCCCAAACATCAGATTTTGCTGCATTCCAAAGGGCACTTGCTCGTTCACTGGCTAATCCCGATTCGGTAGACACGGAAGATTCGGATACTGTAAGTACTGGATTTCCTTACATTTTGCTATTTCTGTAGATAAATGTTTTGATGCTGCTATAACATGTGGATGTTATATTACCGTTGGTTAAGGAACACGAGTATTGATATATAGATTCATCTTGGAAGGTCTCATTTTTAAGCAGAGGGTGTTGCAAGATGATAATGGTCGTACAAATAAGGAACACAAGTATTGATATATAGATTCATCTTGGACGGTCTCATTTTTAAGCAGAGGGTGTTGTAAGATGATAATGGTCGTACAAATAAGGAACACGAGTATTAATATATAGATTCATCTTGGACGGTCTCATTTTTTGGATCAATGCAAGGTCTATTTTTTTTACATAGGGATTTTAAATGGGGTATCCCACGAGGATTCAACTCCTGATTCAGTAATAATGGATCTGCGGGACTAACTTAAGAATCCCCCTCTACCCATGCGACGCCGAATAGCCACTGCTAGTACATATATAAAGGGCAGTTGTGTGTACATGTATGTCCGAAGGAAACTTACAATTAAAACAATTAACGACAAAGTAAATATATATATACACATTAACTATCACCAGGGCTTGGTTTTTGAGCAAAAATAATGAAGGTTTGATTTATATTTGTGAAGATCAATAAAAAATAAAATTTAAATAACAGCATGGAATTTCTTTTGCATTTAAAATCTTAAATAGTAGACAATAATTTTTCTTTTCAGAGTGGCTGAATGAATGCAAGGTCTTTTTTTTTACATAAGAATTTTAATGGGGCATCCTGTGAGGGTCCAACTTGTGATTCAGTAATAATGGATCTGTGAGACTAACTTTTTTGCTACCCCTACCTAGGCGATGCCGGGTAGTCACTTCTAGATTTAAATAGATAAATGATTATATTTTGTTTTGCAGGAAGAAGGTAAACTCTATGATGACATAGACAACAGCACCCAAGGGTAAGTAGTCATTTATTTATATCTTAGTTGTAGCACAAGGCCTGAAATATAGAGCACCCAGTGAGAACTGAACTCACTAATAATCATCTACTTTACTTACTTTATTGGTTAGGGCCGGTTTAGCTCAGTTGGTAGAGCGTTCGGCTAGTAACTACTCAGCGTGTGAGTAGCACAGGGTTAAGTGCGGTAAAGTGAGGAGCTGATGGTAGGTGTGGCGCTCCATCCCAGACACCAAAATAATCTTCTTGGTCCAGCGCTAGTGAAAAGGGGATAGACTCCCTCGCTATATGGCTGATACCGACTGATATGACATCTTAATAGTAATCATAATATACCATAAATCCTTGAGTATAGTCTACCTTTGAATATAGTACGCAGGGGAATTTTGGGGGGCTGTACCCTTCTCTAACTTGAGTTAAGGAGGTCTATATAACGTCCTTGGTTTATAAAAATGTATACGTTAATGTCCTTTATTATTATTGTATATATAACATAATGTAAACGTTTAGCTTTTTTGTGCATTTTGTGTGCAGAAAAAGAAATACCAGTAATAACGTCAGTGAAAAATAAATATTAAATAAATTGCCTTTACATATTTATCACTATCAGTTACAAAAGCAAAAGTTATTCTGTGTTCTGAATATTTTTATTTTAATAAATGTTTCTTACTGCAATTTATGGATGATTCTATTATGACTTCATTGCTTTCAGGCTTAGCTTAAGGTATTTTCATGCCCGACATCACAAAATGCATCTGAATAAATATTGCTGGATAGCAAATAGAGACTCGGACATTGCTTAGAAAATATTTTTCATTTTTAACCTCATATATAGTACGCACTAGGGATTTTGACCTTTAAATTTTTGGGGAAAAAATGCGGATTATACTCGGGGATTTACGGTACTTATCTTCTATTCCTGTTTTACTTTGAGAGGCTGGAATCTGGTTATTGTGTTACATAATTATTAGATTCCTAATAATTATGTACAGTAGTATAGAAACCAAAATGGCTGTTATAAGTTCAGCTGGCGGCCTTGAAGGATTGAATGACAAGGCTTGACCTCAGTCCTGATCCTCCTTCCGGTGAATACCGTGAGAATCGGTAGAAAAGACCCTCTTCCAGTTTAGATTAGAAAGAGATTTTAGTTAGATCGGCCAAAACCACGACGGTGGTAAGTCGTGTTATGCACGATGCCGACTCAATCTGCGCAGGTAGTCTAGTGGGGATTTCAGAATAAAATATGATCTAAGTTAAATCGAAGTCTTGTGTTATTATCTAAAAACTACCAATGACACAGGGCTTCTGATAAAGAGAAACCCCCAATGGAAGACCAGACATGAAGTCCCCAAGACGAAGTCCAGACGCTGGAAGAAGAATAATAGAAGTAAGAAAGGAAAAAGAAGAGTATACAACAATTGGATCTGATGTACTTATCATCTATTCCTATTTTACTTCATTGCTGTCTGGTGAGTTCATGTATTTCTGATTCGTGCTGGATCAAAATATCAAGAAGTACTGAGTGACCATTTTTGAGAATTGGCTTCAGGCCTTCCTCCCAAAAGTTGATGTTTTCTTTTAAAAGAGTCCGACAGGTCAGTATTCTTTTAGAACTCAATACTTCATGCAGGCTCACCGAAAACCTATCCCCACTCATCTGTCGATACCAAGAAAATTTATTTTCAAGTGGATCACTTTGTAATCTACGGGTAAAGATGTACTCATATCCTTCCTCTAAAAGTTCTTGCAAAAGCATAGCCCGTGCTCTCAAAGTTACAACAAAAGCTTTTGAACTTTGCTTTGTTAGACAAAAATTATTTGTTTATTGGATCTGAAGTTGGGCTGGATAGCATTCTTTGCTGTTTGAGTTTGGAACAACTTGGGTTTCACTTGAGTGCATCTTGCCTTGTGCTGTTGGTAGTTTTTAAATAACAACACAAGACTTTCTTATATATATATATATATATATATATATATAGTCTTACCTCCGCGCTATATATATATATATATATATATATATATATTATAATGGTACACAGTAATAACCTACTCGAGTTTCACCATAAGGATCTTAAGGTTTAAATCCTTTGAATTAATCAAGATATTGATTAATTACAGCCGATTGCACGTGTTTATTTTTTAGCACTAACCGTCATTGCCAAAAAAATACATACGTACAATCGGCTGTAATTAATCAATATCTTGATTAAATCAGTGGATTTAATCCTTATGGTGAAACTCGTGTAGGTTATTACTGAATACCATTATCATAATAAATTTGCTCTACTCACGTATTGAGCACTTTATATTTGTTATATCGCTGTCTTATCATTTTGAAACTTGCATCAATTAACCATTGTGACCAATTTCACCAGTAAACATCTTGGGTTTCTCTTGAGTACATCTTGCCTTGTGCTGTTGGTAGTTTTTTTAAATAACAACACAAGGCTTTCTTGATTTGTGAACAAGCATATTTTTCAGTGCCCCTCACTTTAATTTTCTTCAGGGACGATGTTGACGATGATGAATGTGAAGAGGCTGACTTGTATGAAATTCCTGTGACCCAAACCTCTGATGATAGCCCCCAGTCGGTTGAACCGATTATCCGAGTGATAAACTGTGGCAATGCTGATGATGCATCTTCAGAGGAAGCTTCTTCGCCGCAGCCGAGAAAGCCGCCATTACCGCCGCGGAAAGAAACTGTTTCGGATCCCCTGGTACAAAGTTCTTCTATCCAAGAACCCGTACCTTCCAAGCCTAAAGGATTACCCCCACAACTCCCAGCACGTCCACAGTTGGCAACGAGAAGTGAGATTTATGCGATGACATTGGAAAAATCTGAACATACGGATGACAATACAGGTAATTATTTTTTGGTTATTTCCTATAAGTCCAACATAAACAAAGGGGAACCACTCCTGACTGATAAATTATTTATTCATTTTCCCATTAAACCCTAACCCTAACCCCATCTTCTTTTTTCTTAGTAGAAGATAGAGTTGGTAGTGAGGATGATAATGAAGGTGATGTGAATAAGGCATAACAAGCACAAAAATAATATGGTTATTTCCTATAAGTCTAACATGATCAAAGGGGAACCACTCTTGACTGATAAATTATTTATTTATTTTCCCATTAAACCCTAACCCCATCTTCTTTTTTCCTAGTAGATCAATAAATAAATAAATAATTTATCAATCAAGAGTGGTTCTCCTTTATTTATGTTGGACTTATAGGAAATAACCCATTTTTTCTTCTTTTTTTTTTCTTCTGAGATTTAGTAATTTGGTGACTTGGTTAGATTACCAAAAGATTTTAACTGACTGAAATGTCTTGTCTATAATTTAGAGAAAAGTTATTAACATTAAAAAAAATAATTTGGACAGTGGAATTCCTTGTATTTATTTTGGACAGTGGAATTCCTTGTATTTATTTTGGTACACTGATTATTGGGTTAAATCCTACTTAACGGACATAAATTCCACCACCGTATGTCACCCTGCCGAAAGAAAAAAAAATATTAAAAATCAAGGAATTAGCAGAATTTAATGAAATTTTCAGTGTTGATATATTAATGAATAAACAATATAATGCACCAGTTATTTTATTTGAAAACTCTTAAATTTTTTCCAGTCAGTTAACTTTGAACCACGTATCTTTGAGGTGTAACACAGATTCACAAACATACATGGTTCAAAGTTAATTGACCTGAAAAAATGTAAAAGTTTTTAAATAAAATAACTGGTGCATTATATTATTTATTCATTAATATATAATCAATGAAAATTTCAATAAATTCGGTTAATTACTTGATTTTTAGTATTTTTTTCTTTCGGCGGGGTGATATACTATGGTGGAATTTATGTTCATTAGGTAATTTTTAACCGATTATTGAATTTAAATATAAATTCCTTTTTTTTTTCATTGAAACCCTATTTAGGATTGATTTTAGATGTAATAAATCCCTTTTTCAACAAAGCCCTATAAATGATTAATCTTTAAATATACTCAATCCCTTTTTCAACAAAGCCCTATGAATGGTTAATTTTTAGATATAATAGATCCCTCTTCAATGAAACCTTATAAATGATTGATTTTTAGCTATAATATACTTGTCTGAGTTTGTTCCTTTATCCACTTTTTCCCTCTATTCTTTACCGCATATTTATAAACGTAATTTATCTTTAGATGAGTCCAATATCCTAAATGAAATGAAAAAAAAAAAGTGAAGAAAAAAATGAAAAAGAAAAATGAAAAAATAAGAAAAGAAAAATTTTTTTTAATCTCTTTTATGATGTATACTGTAGTTACTTTTATGATGTATACTGTATTTACTTAATTTAGGTAAACTTTATTTTAATTAGGTAAATTTGTTTACTTTTATGATGTATACTGTATTTTATTAATATTATGATGTATACTGTATTTAGAATGTATTTATTTTTATGATGTATACTGTATTTCATTTCAGAGCCAATTTATTTACAACGTAAATGGATTATGACATTATCTCAATTATCAACCTATCAAAGAGAATTGACTGATATTCTCTCAGAAATTCAAATAAAGAAAGGAAAGTTATTTGGCACTGGTGATCCCTCTGTTGTACCTCCCCCCCTCATATATTCTTGAACTGTTTCACTATGTCTTCATAGAATTAAAGTTATTTGGTACTGGTGATCGCTCTATTGTACCTCCCCCTCATATATTCTTAAACTGTTTCACTATGTCTTCATCGGATTAAAGTTATTTGGCAGTGGAGATCCCTCTGTTGTACCCCCCTCATATATTCTTGAACAATTTTAACTATTTCTTCATAGGATTAAAGTTATTTGGCACTGGTGGTCCCTCTGTTGTACCTCACCCCCATATATTATTGAACTGTTTCACTATTTCTTCATAGGATTAAAGTTATTTGGCACTGGTGATCCCTCTGTTGTACCTCCCCCTCATATATTCTTGAACTGTTTCACTATGTCTTCATAGGATTAAAGTTATTTGGCACTGGTGATCCCTCTGTTGTACCCCCCCTCATATATTCTTGAACAATTTTAACTATTTCTTCATAGGATTAAAGTTATTTGGCACTGGTGATCCCTCTGTTGTACCTCCCCTCATATATTCTCGAAATGTTTCACTACGTCTTCATAGAATTAAAGTTATTTGGCACTGGTGATCCCTCTGTTGTACCTCCCCCTCATATATTCTTGAACTGTTTCACTATTTCTTCATAGGATTAAAGTTATTTGGCACTGGTGATACCTCCGTTGTACCCCCCCCCCCTCATATATTTCTTGAACTGTTTCACTATGTCTTCATAGGATTAAAGTTATTTGGCACTGGTGATCCCCTGTTGTACCTCCCCTCATATATTCTCGAAATGTTTCACTACGTCTTCATAGAATTAAAGTTATTTGGCACTGGTGATCCTCTGTTGTACCTCCCCCTCATATATTCTTAAACTGTTTCACTATGTCTTCATAGGATTAAAGTTATTTGGCACTGGTGATACCTCCGTTGTACCCCCCCCTCATATATTCTTGAACTGTTTCACTATTTCTTCATAGGATTAAAGTTATTTGGCACTGGTGATACCTCCGTTGTACCCCCCCCTCATATATTCTTGAACTGTTTCACTATGTCTTCATAGGATTAAAGTTATTTGGCACTGGTGATCCCTCTGTTGTACCTCCCCCCCTCATATATTCTTGAACTGTTTCACTATGTCTTCATAGGATTAAAGTTATTTGGCACTGGTGATCGCTCTATTGTACCTCCCCCTCATATATTCTTGAACTGTTTCACTATGTCTTCATCGGATTAAAGTTATTTGGCACTGGTGATCCTCTGTTGTACCCCCCTCATATATTTTTGAACTGTTTCACTATTTCTTCATAGGATTAAAGTTATTTGACACTGGTGATCCCTCTGTTGTACCTCCCCCTCATATATTTTTGAACTGTTTCACTATGTCTTCATAGGATTAATGTTATTTGGCACTGGTGATCCCTCTGTCGTACCTCCATCTCATATATTCTTGAACTGTTTCACTATGTCCTTCATAGGATTAAAGTTATTTGGCACTGGTGATCCCTCTGTTGTACCCCCCACCCCTCATATATTCTTGAACTGTTTCATCATGTCTTCATAGAATTAAAGTTATTTGGCAGTGGAGATCCCTCTGTTGTACCTCCCCCTCATATATTCTTGAACTGTTTCGCTACGTCTTCATAGGATTAAAATTATTTGGTACTGGTGATCCCTCTGTTGTACCTCCCTCTCATATATTCTTGAACTGTTTCACTATGTCTTCATAGGATTAAAGTTATTTGGCACTGGTGATCCCTCTGTTGTACCTCCCCCTCATATATTCTTGAACTGTTTCACCATGTCCTCATAGGATTAAAGTTATTTGGCACTGGTGATCCCTCTGTTGTACCTCCCCCTCATATATTCTTGAACTGTTTCACCATGTCCTCATAGGATTAAAGTTATTTGGCACTGGTGATCCCTCTGTTGTACCTCCCCCTCATATATTCTTGAACTGTTTCACCATGTCCTCATAGGATTAAAGTTATTTGGCACTGATGATTCTTCTATTGTATATCCTCAAACCTCCCTCCCATTTCAACATGTCCTCATATGATCATGCCGATAATTTTATACAAATCTAGACGCACATTTATTTTGCAACATAATCTCCTGGTGAAAAGAACAAAAAGGTAGTAAAAAGAATTGATAAATTACAGGTAAACCTTTTTCTAATCCATTTACCTGTAATTTGATTCTTTCACTAATTCAGCACCAAATTTAAATTTCCTACCCCACCAATCTGTTGCAAATTGTTTTGTTCAACTTAATCTGTTCACCTGTTCACGGCATTATAACCATAAGCAAATGATTCATGATTGCTTTTCTCTATTTATTATTTCCGCTTATTTAACTCCAATTCGGGTTCTGGTGAATAAAATAGTGCATCCCATGTTCTGCTGAATAAATGAAGTGCATCCCATGTCCTGCTGAATAAATGAAGTGCGTCCTATCTCCTGCTGAATAAATGAAGTGCGTCCTATCTCCTGCTGAATAAATGAAGTGCGTCCCATGTCCTGCTGAATAAATGAAGTGCGTCCCATGTCCTGCTGAATAAATGAAGCGGGTCCCATGTGCTGCTGAATAAATGAAGCACATCCCATGTCCTGCTGAATAAAGGAAGTGCGTCCCATGTCCTGCTGAATAAATGAAGTGCGTCCCATGTCCTGCTGAATAAATGAAGTGCGTCCCATGTCCTGCTGAATAAAAGAAGTGCGTCCCATGTCCTGCCGAATAAAAGAAGTGCGTCCCATGTCCTGCTGAATAAATGAAGTGCGCCCTATGTCCCGCTGAATAAAATACTGCGCCCCATGTCCTGTTGAATAAATGAAGCATATCCCATGTCCTGCTGAATAAAGGAAGCGCATCCCATGTCCTGCTGAATAAATGAAGTGCGTCCCATGTCCTGCTGAATAAATGAAGTGCGCCCCATGTCCTGCTGAATAAATGAAGTGCGCCCCATGTCCTGCTGAATAAATGAAGTGCGCCCCATGTCCTGCTGAATAAATGAAGTGCGTCCCATGTCCTGCTGAATAAATGAAGTGCGTCCATGTCCTGCTGAATAAATGAAGTGCGTCCCATGTCCTGCTGAATAAATGAAGTGCGTCCTATGCCTGCTGAATAAATGAAGTGCGTCCCATGTCCTGCTGAATAAATGAAGCGTCCCATGTCCTGCTGAATAAATGAAGCACATCCCATGTCCTGCTGAATAAATGAAGCACATCCCATGTCCTGCTGAATAAAGAAGCGCATCCCATGTCCTGCTGAATAAAGGAAGCGCATCCCATGTCCTGCTGAATAAATGAAGTGTGTCCATGTCCTGCAATGTCCCATGTCCTGCTGAATAAAAGAAGTGCGTCCCATGTCCTGCTGAATAAAAGAAGTGCGTCCCATGTCCTGCTGAATAAAAGAAGTGCGTCCCATGTCCTGCTGAATAAAAGAAGTGCGTCCCATGTCCTGCTGAATAAATGAAGTGCGCCCTATGTCCCGCTGAATAAAATACTGCGCCCCATGTCCTGTTGAATAAATGAAGCATATCCCATGTCCTGCTGAATAAAGGAAGCGCATCCCATGTCCTGCTGAATAAATGAAGTGCGTCCATGTCCTGCTGAATAAATGAAGTGTGTCCCATGTCCTGCTGAATAAATGAAGTGCGTCCCATGTCCTGCTGAATAAATGAAGTGCGCCCATGTCCTGCTGAATAAATGAAGTGCGCCCCATGTCCTGCTGAATAAATGAAGTGCGCCCCATGTCCTGCTGAATAAATGAAGTGCGCCCCATGTCCTGCTGAATAAATGAAGTGCGTCCCATGTCCTGCTGAATAAATGAAGTGCGTCCCATGTCCTGCTGAATAAATGAAGTGCGCCCCATGTCCTGCTGAATAAATGAAGTGCGCCCCATCTTGTGAAATGAAAACATTTCATTGGTCAATGATAAATATAAACTTTTTAAAATAGTTCTTTTAATAAATAAATAAAAAAAGATAGTTTTGTATAGATAAAAACCTTTGTGCAGGTGTTCCAAAAGTGGCTTTTTCACTGAGATAATAGATAACGAGAAACTGCTATAGCATTAATATGGAGGGTGACATTGTAGTAAGTGAGTTTGACCTCCTGTTATGCTATTACATTCACTTTTGGACTAATACTCTTGGGAAAGGTATGAACCCTCTCATACCCCCAGCTATGATTTAAAATCTACCACCACTGCTCTTTTACAAAAGAGTTAAATCAAGATTATTATACTTTTTACATACTGAACTATTTAGCAATAGCTCTTAAGTAAACATATCAAATGTTGTAATAATTGAATTATTATACTGGGGTATATCCACAGGTCCTGCTAGTTAAGATTATTGTACTTATTACATATTGAACTATTTGCAATAGCTCTTAAGTAAACATATCAAATGTTGTAATAATTGAATTATTATACTGGGGTATATTCACAGTCCTGCTAATTAATATTATTGTACTTTTTACATACTGAACTATTTGCAATAGCTCTTAAGTAAACATATCAAATGTTGTAATAATTGAATTATTATACTGGGGTATATTCACAGGTCCTGCTAATTAATATTATTGTACTTTTTACATACTGAACTATTTGCAATAGCTCTTAAGTAAACATATCAATCGTAATAATTGAATTATCATACTGGGTATATCCACAGGGCCTGCTATTTAAGATTATTATACTTATTATATATTGAACTATTTATCAATAGCTCTTAAGTAAAAATGTTGTAATAATTAAATTATCATACTGTGGTATATCCACAGGTCTTGCTAGTTAGCAAATAAATACTTTGCTGCATTTGTATCATTGACTTGAAAGGGATTTTATTTTTCTGTGTGTGTTTGTGTGTGTGTTTTTCTTTCTCATTTTAACAATAATTTGAGTAATTTTCAGATGATTTTCTGATATCTGATACCAAAAACATTTTATCTTTTTCACAAAGTAGAGAAACTTGACTCTAACAAAAAATGAGTTCATTCTCGTTTGTCCTATATATTTTTTTTTCCTTTAACCAACAGGAAACTATTATCATTTCACAATCGGTTGATTAGTCACTGCCTATCAAATGACGGTCCCCAGGGTGGTCAACAACAAAAAAAATAAATAAAAAAAATTTAAAAAATAACCCCTTCTCTTGCAGCACAAATTAGTTTGTCATTAGAAGCTTAACATATTTGGTCAAAATTATTTGCATGTGATTCCAACAAAATTCTGCAAAAGGGTAAAAATAAATGAGAACTTTTGAAACGAACCCAAGAATAAGTTTGTCTTGGAGAAGTACAATGTCTCGGGTCTAGCATTAGTAAAAAGGGGATAGACCCCCTCACTGTCCAGCTGATAGGCCACTCTGCCGACTTTACTTACTTTACTATCCATGGTTTCAGGAAACCACTGGAGGTTTCGGACGATCAGTGCTATTAACCTGTAAAGATCCAGGGCCGAAACCACTGATCGTCCGAAACCTCCAGTGGTTTCGGCCCTGGATCTTTACAAGTTAATAGCATTGATCCAAGGAGACCATCCCCCCAGGCAACACCTGCCCCCTCGATTTAAAGGGGCAGGGCTGCGTTTATTGCCCAGTACCTGAGGTGCCCCCCTTGAGGAGGAATGCCGAAGGGATCAACACAATTTTTCACCCGCCACCCATGAGCTTTGATTTGTGGGTGGTCCCACGTTAATAGGACCTTGTGCCTAACCCCTACAAGTGGGGTACGAGGTAAATACCATTTTTCGGCCGATGTGTTTCGTGTCAGACTCGGGAACCTTCTTGTTGAACTCGAGAACATTCTTGTTGAACTCGGGAACATTCTTGTCATAATTGAGAGCCTTCATAGAACTAAACCCTTTATTCAATCCACCGGGGTAGACTGTTCTCATTCCATTAACCATGATTGGCTACAATTGTTAAGCTATTATTCTATGTTATTACCGCCCTTGGCCAGGATTGAATCCACAACCTACAGATGATTTTCACTTAGAACCGTATTAACTCAACACCTATATCCATTGTGATTTTTAGAGTGGTCCTGAGTTCAAATCTTGGATGAAGCTGTTTGCATTTCACAATAGTGTTAATATTCTTGGGAAAGGTATGCATCCAACTACTCTCCCTTCAGCTATGGTGAAATAGTAGGGCAGAATGAGCTCTTTAACTTTGGCTAGGAAACCAGTCTAGGAGAAGGAAAACTGTGTATTCAAACACTTAAGAAATTGACCTTGTGTCACATCCTGCTTGTGCGGGGGAGGGGGTAAATATATATATATATATCTGTTGTGCCATGTGTCCAACTGGACGATTCAGACATGAGTCTGAATAATACAAATAGTACTAAATTATACTTTTTCACAAAATTGACAAAATAAGGGACTTTCTTTTTCTTTTTCTTTTCCATAAAAGCAAGAAATGGAGACGTTTAGTTTATATGAATGAGTTTTTAATCGAGACAAGTGAATATTCAAAAAAGAATCTTATGTAACTAAAGAGACTAAAGGTTAGATAACAATTGCTTGAAAGCAGAACAAATATTATATTTCACCAATTGCGAGAGAGAGAGAGAGAGAGAGAGAGAGAGAGAGAGAGAGAGAGATATTCATCTTGATGCTTGACCTCTACACTTCTAGACCCTTGCCCCCCACCCCACCACAACAATCCCACCCACACCCACACACCCACCCCACAAAGTAGCAATATAGGCTATCTTATAAACTGACCTACCTAATCAGCCTGGGAAACAACAAAGTAAATAAAAATGAGCCTCTTTAAGGAGGATCATATTACGAAACACACACCTTCTTTGAAAAGATTTTACTTACCTGTCAGGTAAGAAAGATACATAAGTATAAAAGTAAAATCTTCTAGGTAAAAAAAAGAACATTAGGCTTATATATATTTACCAACCCCTCCGCACGAGCAGGATGCAACACAAGGTCAATTATTAAGCGGAGTTTAACAGGTTTGAATTCAGAGTTTTCCTTCTCCTAGACTGGTTACCTAGCCATGGTTAAAGAGCCCAGTCTGCCCTGCTATTTACCCATAGCTGGAGGGAGAATTGGATTCATACCTTTCCCAAGGGTATTAGCGCCATGTGAAATGTAAACAGCTTCGTCAAGGAATTGAACTCAACATTAGGCTTATAAGTTCAGTATTATCTGCATTATTCGGACTGTTGTCCTCATCTTCATTGTTATCTGTACAATATTTCGACCAATGAGCCCTCCGGCCTTATTCAGGTATTTCTTGTCGAACTCGGAAGCCTTCTTGAACTCGGGAACCTTCTTTTCGAATTCAACCTTCTTGTTGTAATCGGGAGCCATCACGGAACTTTGAACCTAACCCTTTATTCAGTCCACAGGGGTATCCTGTTCTCATTCTGCTAACCATAACTGGCGTACAGGTGTTAAACTATGTTAATTATTATTCTATGTTACTGCTGCCCCCTTACCTGGATTGAACCTGCAGTCTAGAGATAACTGTCACTTAGAACTGTCTTAACCTAACTCCTTTATCCACTAAGCCATGTGTCCAATTTACTTGAGAACAATAAAAAAAAAGAAGAAATATTGCTATTTGTCTTATCCCTTTTTTATATTATATATATCTCTCTCTCTCTCTCTATATATATATATCTATCTATATATATATATATATATATATATATATATGGAAGAAATAAGAGGAAATTAATCTGACAATATGTGGAGAAATGTAGACAAACACGGGATGTTGTAGAAAATGGATGTTTATTGTAGGTAGTGATGTCAACATTATAAGGTTTCGGTCTGTTAGACCATCTTCAGGACGTTGGATTGAGTTCTTGCTTCAATGGTGAAGATGCATTTCCCATAGTGCTAATACCTGAGGTAAAGGTATGCATCCACTTACTCTATGGGTAAATAGTAGACTGGGCTCTTTACCCTTGGTTAGGTAACCAGTCTAGGAGAAGGAAAACTCTGAATTCAAACCTGTTAAACTCTGTTTAAGAAATTGACCTTGTGTTGCATCCTGCTCGTGCGGAGGAGTTGCTAAATATGTCTATATATATATGTGTGTGTGTGTGTGCATATATATATATATATATATATATATATATATAACAGCTCTATTTTATATTGAGCACTCTACCAATAATACTGCATTTGGTACACCATTCCAGCAAAAGCTGAAACAGTGACCATCCCACACTATAACTATATATATATATATATATATATATATATATATTATGAACAAAATAATAGATGCTGAAAAAAAAATTTATGTCTAAATTTGTCATATATATATATGTGTGTGTGTATGTGTTGAAACGAAAAATAAAGGGAAAAAAATGCTGAATGGATAAAATAGATTTTATTTTATTTTACTTTACTGACACATGTTTCAGCCAAAAGTTTATCCATGTATGTATGTACTCTATCTATTATTATTTTAAATGCAAAATAAAATAACAATAATAGAAAACTACAAATTTTTTTTTTTAGTATACAAGGAATAACGGCCTTCGTCAGAATAAATTCTTTGGTGTTTTAAATCAAAGCGTTTAAAATACAGAGAATTTCTGAAATGTTCGAAAAAATTATTTTTTCGAAATTGTTTGAAGAAAACCATTGGATTTGCTTCCATTTTCACCTTACACACACACACACACATATATATATATATATAATTTGTTAGACCAAAACCACTTGTATGAGTTCAATTTACCGTAAAATTTCATCATTTATTTATGTAAAAACTAAACTAATTTTGCTTATTTTTTTTCTTTCATACTTCCTTAACGTCTGATGCTAGAATAAAAATTTGCTTATTAATGAATTATTTTTCATTAACAACTTTTTTTATCTTCTGATTCCAAATCTAAAAGTCACATTGAGCATGCTCACTTTACACTTCCTGTTCATCTTAAACCTTTTTTCTTTTTCTTTTTCTTTTTCTTTTTCTTCTGCACCACATGACTCTGATAACCTTTTTTTTTTTGTTTTCCTTTGAGCAGAAGACATTTTATTTCTGTTTCTGATGTCACCCAGTGAGAATCTTAATCATGATTTTTTTCTTTCTTTCTACAGATGAAGACCACACGTCGTATGAATCAAATGATTATGAACATGACTTTGAACTTCTCTCTAAACTGAGCATCAAGTTGCCCAAGTAAGTATATATCAAGTAGACGGGAGATGGGAGTAGCCATACGCTAGATGCATATGGGAAAATGGGAATGGGGAGTTCAAATTCCAGTCAAGGCAGTTTGTACTAACTTCCCACTATTTCCATTAATAAAGGTGTTGGGATTGTCTACCCTTTGCCTTGAAGAGTTATCTTCCTGCTGGGTTTCCGTTTCCGACCACCAGGGGTCTGTAGTATTTAAGCGCCTGATTCAAACTCTCTCAATCTCTTTTCTCCTTCTTCTCGGACTGGACGACATGGGTTAGACATTTGTGTCTACACCTCACCCTCGTGGGGGGTCTCTATCCCCCACGTACGGACTAAGTCAGCAAGTGACTTCAACCTTATGGACTATCCATAACTCCTTTTATATTTTATATGTACATGTACGTAACTATTGAATGTGTCCTTTTATCATATCTTGTTTCCTTCTATGTGTATTTTATATTATATGTTATTCCATGTGCCTATAATAAAGTCCATCTTGTTATATGTTTAACACCCTTTTCAGAGTTTGTTCGTTTCAACAAGTTATACCATATATTATAACCTTGAACCTTACAAAGGAATAAATCCATCTCGTCTCCTCATCCATCTAAATAGCAGAATAGATTGGGTTATCTAGCCTTGGTTAGCAACTAGTTTAGGAGAACAGCAACAAATATGAAATGAAAATCAGTGGGCATTGGAACTAGAAATTCTCTGCCTTGTCAGCTGAGGCAGAAGAATATACCGATTGCATCTCTGAATGCCCCTCCCCCCCAATGGGTCAGCCAGTTGGCTGTAGGGGGCAACCCATGATTCTTAATGACAAAATCCTGGTGGCTGAACAGTCCATGACATGCAACACTACACTTAGGCCCTTACTTAGGCTAGACAGATAGGCAGAGAGACACCCTCTGATCAATTGGCTGGTCATGTCAAGCCCTAGCACCAATATGATTGCTCCAAACCTATTGCTTTTATGGCAAGCCCTAACCCTTTTTATCATATATGTGCTAGTAGGCAATGCCCGAGTGTCTTTATGTCCTGGTTATGATGTTAAACTGAATTTAGTGGTGAAGTTCCAATTTTGGATCTCTGGGAAGTTTGGAGTACCCCTTCATTGCCATTACTCCCAGGTCCACTCTGACCTGTAGTTGTAGTACCTGCTAATGTCCCATCTGTGGGTTAAGTAAGAAAAAATGAGTTTAAAAAAAATGGGTTAAAAAAAGATTGATTTAAAAAAAAAATTTGAGTTTTTAAAAAATTTCAAATACCTATCAGCATAAAATAACCCAACAAGTATATCAAAAATCAGAAATCATCAATAATTTAAGATTGATTAATTCTAAGACATTCTGATAGCACGTTTGAATTCCCTGGGCCAAAAAGCTTTATAAACCAATTTCTAGGAGTAAGGAAGCTCTAGAGCTCATTTTACAGACAAAAAGATTACAAAAAGTCACCATTTTTTGTGCACTACCCAAAATTTGGAGAGGCTAAAAATCAACATAACTCAGCCAATTGTTGGAATTGGATGCTCAATTTTCTTAGGGATTGTCTCACTTTAACATATTTCAGAAAAATTGAAGGGGTAGGGACAATTTTACTTTTTTCTGGATGATTTGACATCAAATTTCAATCTCTTGCACAATTGCTAGTAGATCACCTTTCCTACCCACTCATGCTTACTTTTGTATTCCTTTACTGCCAGTTTGCTGCATTCACTATTCCTGTGATTAACCATTTTGTTGTTTTGTAACATATTTGCAGAACTTTAAAAAAAATGAAGAAGATGAAAAACGGTCGCAAATCGCACTCCTCATCCAGTGGAATCTTACGCAACCTTTCAAATCTTTGGAGAATGTAATTATCTCAGGTGAACTTCATTTGAAACGTAAACTTACCTGGAATAAACGACTTGTGGTGTCAGTGCTGGACGCTTGATTTGTTACAAATTGAAAAGGAATTAACGGCGGGATTGGTCATCACTTTGGCTGGGGTTATGATGTCACTTGTACGAACGAGAGGACGTCATGGCTATGCAACTAAGCTTACTCATCCCTGTCGGAAACGTACCATTTCGCTGTGGAATGTAAAGACTGGGCCCAAACATGGGCAGAAGTGAGTTTATTTTTCTCTTCTTCTTCTTCGTTTTTCTTTGTTTCTTTCAGCGTCAAAATGATTTTTTAAAAACTATGTTTTTTTTTTCTCTAAAGATTTTTTTAAAAAATACAGACATATTATATAGTTCTTATTTTAAAGAAAATGCATCTTTATTTTGTCATGTTGAGTTCAATACAAGGCTATACCAAGTAAAGGCCTGGTAGCCATGCAATTGGAGTCTTAAATTATCAAGAACATTTTTAGCATGGAACTTGTTCCTGAAATCTAATTAGCTAATTAGCAACTCTACTTTATTATGAGGAATAAATTTTTATCATTTCTTTAATAAAATTAATAAATTTCTTAATAATTAATTTAATCAGAAAAAAGAGAAAATGTATCTAAATCAATCAGAAGGTGATTTTAACTTTTACAAAAAATATTCATCAACAAAGAGTTAAAAATAATTTAGGGGAAAAAAAAGAAAAGTTTTTTTTTTCTCTAAGATTTAAAAAAAAAAAATTGTAAGGGTTTTTGCGTAAGCTTCACTTGTTTGTTATACAAATTGTTAGGGAGAGTTATCTCCCCCTAATGATTCAACCGGATATACTCTCTAACAATGAAGGAGACAAAGACTGACAAGCAGAGAGTCAGGCAGACAAAGGACTGGCCCATATGTGAACACACACATGATAACACATAGCTGAACTGTATCCAAACCCATCCACTGTATTCCTTGTCAGTGAGAATAGATAAAACAAATATTGTTATATGTTAAACATATTTCACTGTTTTTATTAAAAATTTATTATTCCTACATCTCGTTGATATAACACAAATAAAGATTGAAAAATAAAAATACTGGCATTTTGTGATGTCAGGCGTGAAAATACCTTAAGCTAATCTTGAAAGCAACAGAGTCATAACTTTGATATGCAAATGGATTGTGTATGCATGAAATGAACTTGATCCCCGGATTATTGTGAAAAGTTTTATCAAATGTTGTATATCTTCTGCACTGGATGGTACTCGGGATGACATTGTATGGAAAGATGAAATGAATGAATGTGAATCTTCCGATGTTGACTATGGATCTGACGATGACGGAGATTTACACTACAATGATGCTGACATGTTTACGGAGGAAGAAATGGAAAAGTTATTTGATGCTGAAAATGACGTTGAATTTGAAGGATTTGAATAAATGTTTTTGCTTTTGTAACTGATAGTGATAAATATGTAAAGGCAATTTATTTAATATTTATTTTTCACTGACATTATAACTGTTATTTCTTTATTTTCTGCAAACAAAATACACAAAAAAGCTACACATTTGCATTATGTTATATATACAATAATAATAAAGGACGTTAACATATACATTTTTACAAACCAAGGATGTTATATAGACCTCCTTGACTCAAGTTAGAGAAGGGGTGTGTATTATACACAAGGTTTAGGTTTTTCAGAGGTACAGCCCCCTAAAAATCCCCTGCATATTACACTCAAGGGCGGACTATACTTGAGGATTTATGGTATTATTTAAAAAAGAAAAATAGCTGTGGAGATATAGTACAAATCATTTATTTTAGAAATACATTTTTAATTGTATGAGGGATGCCGAAGAGTTCTCAGCCCAACCAAGAAGAAAATGACCCTGTGTCTACGCTATCCTAAATTAGATATCTATCACCAATATTGAGTACTCTTCTTTTTTTTTCATAAATATAGCAAACTACATTATCAATTATTTATATATATTATATATGTAAATATATTTTATGAATGTTGGCATACTATATATATATATATATATATATATATATATATATATTATAATATATATAAGTGTATTTTTTAGCAGCATTTTTTCTTTTATACAAGTTTTATTGAACTGTACAGACAATTCCTGTCGGACAAGTTTTTGGTTGATCCGTTCCAATTTTCAGTCCATCTTTCTGGTGTCAGGGTGTAACTGGTATAACAGTCCACAAAGGTTTCAAAACGAGCGCTTTTGGCAATACAGTTTGCCATCCTCAGGTAGGAAACGATGGTATGGTTTTGTGTCTTTTTTTTAACAAGAACGAGTAGTAGCAAGGAATTAGAAGTGGGAGGTAATAACCATTGATAGTGGGAGGTTGTAGGAATGGTAGTAGTATATATATATATATATATATGTTGGCATCCTTCCGTTCTACTAAAGACAATGCCTTAGTGTCCACTTTTTTTTTTTTAATTTTTTTTTTTATCTGCAACTGTTATGAGTGGCTGAACAGACCAATTTTTGAATTAATGACGAAGGGAGCGACTCAATTTGTTCTTCCCAACCTATGAGCTTCGGCTTGTGGGTGGGCGCCCACTTTAAAACGGAGGCCTTGTGCCCAGCCCATACAAGTGGGTATGAGGCAAATACACCACTTCTTGACTGATAAATATTTATTATATTTATGATCTACTGTGCAATATCAACCCCCCCCCCCATATAATCATCAAAATCATTATTTTTTTTTTTTTAAATATCTTCACGCATATTGTTTCTCCTCAGTTATACACAACAGTAGAGCCAGACTGGTCTATGTATATTGGGATCGAAAAGTGCTGGGAGAAACAAATTGGAAAGTTTTGGTACAATGATTGAAACCTAAGATATGTTAGACATGTGTGAAGGCAAATTAATGAAATTGATGAATTTAAATATATTTAAAGAATCGTGTCTTCTGTTTTTTTAATGCAAATGGGCCTAAAGATAGATATAAACGGACATAGATAGGTTTTTAATAGTTTATATATATATAATCTGAAGATAGTATGAGAGAGATAGATACAGATAAAATATGGATAGATAGATAGATAATATGAACAACCAATGATGGTATTGAACAGTAGATATAAATAAACAAGATAGGTATGACAGAGATAGATAGATTAGATATGAAATAGACTGAGACAGATAGATTAGATAGATAGATATGAATGAAACTGAGATAGATAAATAGATATATAGGATAATGGATTATATATATATATATATTAATATATATATATAATTATATATATAATCCATTAGTTTTCCAAACCACACTTATACACTTACATATTTGATTGGTTTATTTTTGGATTTATTATCATCATAAATAGTTTTCTTTTATGCATGGGGTTTTGAATGAGAAGAGTTCACTGTTTTGAAATGAAAAGCGGAAAAAAAAGAGTATTTTTCTTTTCTCTCCATTCTAGTCATATTTTCTTATTTATTTTGTAATGCATATCTGATGAGAACTGGGCTCATTATGAAGTTTCTGGCAGAAATAAATTATTAAAGCCAAATAATGGTTGTTGAGTTTTCTTCCTAATTTGACGTGTAGTGGGTGTCTGGAAAATTAATAGCTAATTTTACATTTGAATATGTTAATAAAATCAAGCCATTATTTTCCAAACAACCTTTATATATATTATAATAATATATTATATAATATATACACACACACACACACAAAATATTACAATTAACAAACTCTAGAAGTTTGATTACATTTGAAGTCTCATGTTTGCATAACAACAAACGGCACCTAAATCCTCACAATGTATAATCATATTTCGTTATTGGCCAGTTATGTGATATTTTCCTCCATGTTCTGCCACAAAGAAAAGATAAATTAGATATAAAATGAAAAAGTAATAGTGCATGTTCATATTTAATGCTGAACAAAAATTAGAAAAAGAAAAAAAAGAAAATTAAGAAAATTAAATGTCGAAGAAAATAAATAAAAAAAAAACAAAACAAAAAAAAACATGCCTTATGGTGAAAATAAAAATGTCAGCAGAGATGATGTTTTTATTATTTATTTTTATTTGTTTTGTAGAGGCAACCAAGAAAAAAAAGAAAAAGATGCCACAGACCAAAGGCCAACATTCCGTAAGTGCATTTCAACGTTCCATTTGCATGAGCTCGCAAAACAATGTGGTGCCAAGGTTTGTTTTTTTGTTTTTTTAGTCTGCAAAGTCGTGACTTTTAAATTTGGACCAACAACAACAGTGAAGATGACTAGGTGCTGTAATTGACCCTGCAAACCTGCCCGCCAGATTAAGTTCATGGTCTATGAAAATTCTAACAGAAACAATGACAAACGGAAGATGAATGTCTAAGCAAAAGAGTCTTTACAGATTATGTATGACAAAGAGTTATAACAAACTAGACTCTATAGTGTCTATGAAAATTCTAACAGAAAACAATACAAAACAGGATAGATGGAATGTCCTAAGCAAAAAGATCGTTACAATATTTATGAACAGAGTTATTTGCTATTATTTGAATTTTTCGGGCTGTTGATCCTCATCTTATTGTTATATAAAAACAACGTTCAGCCGATGGGCTCGTCTGGCCGTTTCAAGTGTTCTTACCAAACTGTAAAACCTTCTCATTGAAACTCAGAAGGTCTCTTGTGATCTCAGGACCTTCACGAAACTTAACTGAACCCTTTATTCAATCCATATCTCTATCTATGCTCTATCTTATATAAGGGTTGAATTAATACATTTTCTAATGACAAATGATCTGTAGTTGCAGTTTCACTCCGGACCATGGCGATAACCAAAAATCTTGCTATAATATGCCATCTCTGTTTTATGATAATGTATAATATATATTATTATATGAATATATATTACCCCCGTCCCACTCTATCTACACAGGTCAATTTATTAAGCGAGTTCAACAGTTTGGAATTCAGAGTTTATCCTTTACTCCAGACCAGTTCCTGAGAGCCAAGGTGTAAAGAGCCAGTCTGCCCTACTATTACCCATGAGCTGGGAGGGAGAATGTGATTCATACCTTTCCCAAGGGATTAGCCAATAAGTGAAATGCAAAGCACTTCCAGGAATTTGAACTCAGAGGCAACAGTCCATTTCCCGTGACTTTAAACCAGTTACACCACGCGCTTCTTTATATAAGTATATGTGAGTGTTTCTCTTATAAAGTTTACAAAAAAGATAATTGCCTTACGATTATATATATATTATAAAATATTCAAAAGATTGGTTTGATTAATAATTAATTTTATTTGATGTGTGATCGAAACTAAAGTTTCATTTCAAATGTCTTATTTTATTTTCTCCTTTATAATTTTGATGATTTTACTTAATGAATACAAAACCTCTGACTATGAATTTAACTCCACCTTGTGATTCTTTTCTTCTGCTTTGTTTAGGTAAAATGTTAGTCGGAACCATAACAATACCATCTTGTGATTGCCGAACAAACTCTCAAGCCATGTATGATGATATATATATAACATCGATATATCTTAATAATTATATATATTAATGAGTGGATAATCCCCAATAGAGGATAGACTTGCTGTCAGGTTTCAATGTATGTAAAGAAAAGCCACCAAATTCTTTCTTGAAAGGTGAAATAATCTCTATCTTAAGAAATGATAAGATAGATATGCTGAGTTTCTAAAATCAAAGGTCAATTCAAGAAATAAGCTATATATTATATATATATTATGCACTATAATAATCACAAAGTGAAAGTGAATATATATATATATCTTCTATAGTGAAGTGAAAGTTATTGATATTTTGGTTTTGTGCATAATTAATATATATATATATTAAGTGATGAATGTGGTTTTGTCATAATAATAGTGAAAGTGAGATGTAAGTATGATTTGATTTTGTAGATAATAATAATAAAGTGAAGTGAAGTAAGGTGATAATTTGGTTTTGTCATAATAATAATAATTCAGTATCATATAATATGAGGTGAGGTTTGAAATTGATTTGGCTCATAATAATGAAAGTGAAAGTAAGGTGATAATATTGGTTTTGTCATAATAATTATATATATTCAACAAATGAAAGTGAGTTTGATAATTTGATTTCTAATTATATATATGGATATAAGTAAGGTGATAATTTGTTTTGTCATAATAATAATAATCAAGGCCAAGAGTGGAAGAGGTAAGATTGATAATTTGGGTTTGCTAAAGGAAATATAGTATGTAGATGCTTCTCCTTAAATGATTAGTGAAGTTTTGATTAAAGAAAAATAAATCCATGCAAAGTTGCTAAGATCTAACAGAAAAAGGATCTTACATCCTTGTGCCAAATTAATTGAAAGAGTGGTTCCCCTTTTTTTAGTTGATTATAGGAATAACCCTTTTTTGTTTGTTATTTGACTTATATTTCATGCACCCCTAAATCCAGGAAGCTTCTGGCAACAGTTTCATTCTTTGTCTTTTGTATTACAAAAAACAAAAAGATTTTGCGAGTCTTTTTTTGCACCCCCCTGATGATCAGCTAAAATCAAGACTGTGAAATTATCCAACATTTGCCATAAAAATTCACTGCATCTTTCGTGCTCCAACACAAACCCCCCTCACCCCTCGAATTTCCAGTTGGGACAAACAGGGAAACGGTACTTTGGGAGGTGGGGAGAACAAAATAAAACAAAATTAAAAAAGATGATAATAAAAGTTAAAATTAAAGATGAGAAAGGGAAAGAAAACGTTAAGTCAAATATAGTGAAAATAAAGCCAAAAAACATTGGAATATATATATATAATATATAATATATATAGATGTATAGATAAAAGGGTATTGAAAACAACAATGTTGTTAAAAATGAACTATATTTTTATATCCTTTTCATTGCTAATCTAAGATAATGGAGATTGTTTGCATTTCTATCTGAAGCTGAAACTACGTCACGGCTTACGTCACAGATTCCACAAAATCTCAGTATGGATAATATTTCGATTTATAAAAAGATTATCATCAGAGCATAATCATAATAGGTCTGTTTTGAATGTTAAATATTTTTAAAGCCAGACTCGTAATCACATCTAAAACGCGACCTAATATCATTATGTTCTTGATGATAATTTTTTATAAATTGAAATATTTTCAATATCAGATATGGCAAAAAGGATATAATAAATATATTCATTTTAACAACATAGTTTGTTTTTTCATTACCTTT
Organism: Doryteuthis pealeii; assembly: GCA_023376005.1. NCBI lineage: Eukaryota > Metazoa > Mollusca > Cephalopoda > Myopsida > Loliginidae > Doryteuthis > Doryteuthis pealeii. The sequence continues at coordinate 47,538,311 of CM042160.1, read as the reverse complement.
ATCTTATACATATACCGTCAGATTCATGCCTTACTTTTAACTCATATAAATAATATATAATATACTATATTTGTTTAAAGGATATTAGTGGGTGACAAGTGAGAGAAGGAAAAAGAATAAAATATGCAAAATAAAATTAAGTTGATGAGATAGGAGTGGTAGTGAGGATGATAATGAAGGCGATGTATAAGCATAACAAGAAACAAAAGATAATATGGTGGGGGTGTTATTTTCCTATAAGGTCTAACATAATCAAAGGAACCACTCTGGACTAAAATTATTTATTTATTTTCCCATTAAAAACTAACCCTAAAAACCTAACTCTTTTTTCCTAGTAGATCAATAAATAAATAAAATAATTTGTCAGTCAAGAGTGGTTCCCCTTTGTTTATGTTGGATATATAGGAATCAACCAATATTTTGCGGGTACAAATTTTTAGAAAATGCAGATCATGAGCAGATTATTCATCTAGTTTTTGTTATTCAGAATTCAGCTCTGCGATCTTTGAGGCATTATATATATATCATCTTTGAAACCAGGGCGCTGCAAACAAAAGGAACTCATCTACCCATCTACAACCGGCGCGATTCCGGCATGAAGCACCTGATCCTGGGTAATCACAATAATTTTTTTTTAAACACCTCCTTATTATGACATTTTGCATTCTCTATGTTTAATTTGCTTTCTTGTGGTAACTTCTGATGAGACTCAGATGAAAACAAAAATGGTAATCACAATAATCTTTTTAAACACCTCCTTATTATGACTTTCTTGCATTTCTCTATTATAATTCATCTTCTTTTGTAATCTCTGCATGGACTCAGATTGAAAACAAAAATGGAACACCATATCTTTTTTTAAACACCTAGTAGGCACATTCTTGCATTCTCTATTGTAATTCATCTTCTGGTGATAATCTTCTTGATGAGACTCAGGTGAAAACAAAAATGGGTAACACAATAAAAACATTTTTTATGCCCCACCCCCATTATGACATCTTGCATTCCTATTGTTAATTCATCTTCTGGTGTAATCATCTGATGAGACTCAGTGAAAACAATTTTTTGTTAAGGATGAACCCGCTATGATTTTAATTACAAAAAAAAAACAAAAAATAAAAAAAATAAAACAATAAGATACAAAAGATTTTAAGAAAATTTCCAAGTTTTTTTTTGCTGCAGAATTTTGCTATGAGGTTGATGATTTGTATTATTTGTGATTTTTGGACAGTTGTCACATCTTTTATTGTATAGACACGTATTTGTGGCAAAAAACAGCTAGTTAATGGTTAAATCCCCACCTGTCAGTCAGGGTCGAATAAACACACGGAGCAGTCTCCCCCCTTCCCCTTTCTTTCCCCCTCCCATGTCTATGGCTCTATGATGAGGCCATAATATGCCGAAAATGTACATACAGAAGATTGACTTTTTCTGATTGTTTACGCGCTTACAGTTTAAACAGATATGCTCGCCTGAATTTATTAATTTATCAACTAATTTCAATTGGTAATGAGCTTCAATTAAGCACTTATTCTCCCAAATTGTCGGCTATCGCCATCTCAAGACAAACTATAAAAAAAAACCGTTTGTTTACTTTTCAATAGAGATATATATATATATATATATATTTAAATTATATTTTATTTAATACATACTCATGTTTACACACAACACACTCTACATAACACTCACACACCCAGCGAAGGTGAGCGTCTATATACATTTTCATACACACTCACACACACCCCACGTAAGTGAAGTGTCTGTGTCTTGTTTAAATTTTTACAAACCGTTTGTTTCAGTGTTTGTTGTATTTTCAAACATCCAAAACGCTAGTCTTTCATCAACAATTTTTTAAATAGACTGACCGACAAAGCAAAGGACTCTCACAGTCGTCTTTCTCTGTGATAAATATTATTTGCCATAATGAAACAAAAAGCCCGATGAAGATCTATTTGAACAATCGAAACACTGAGCGTAGCGAAATAAACATCACTCGTGTTAGGAACTTGTGTTTTTTTAAATTTTCATATATAATTACATATAACTTCCACTATTCCTCATTACGTGCGTTAATTGGAATGAGAACAATCGACCGCAACAGATTAAAGTAAAGGTTCGGTTCCAAAGTTCCGTGAAAGATTCCCAATTATGACATCGGGTCCCAAGTTCGACTAATAATGTACCAGATTTCGAGGAAGAAACACTCGAAAGCCAAGAGCACAGCAACCAAACGTTGTGTATATAACAAATAAAGATGAAGGAGCAATTTTTAGTCTGAGTCGAAATTTATAATGGTAAAGATTAATCTTGTTAAAAACAAAAATAATCGGAAAACTCCCACAACCCTTATTCTTTTTTATTAAATATTATTGGATTAAAATAAGAAAAAAAAAAGACAATAATAACTTGAGATAAAAAATGTGTTTTCTTTGTAAAGAAGAGATAATTTGCTCAAAACAATCATTGTGATATTTGATGAAAAGGAAAAAAGAAAATACTATCACAGTTATATGTTTTACTACTTCTGGTCCCATAATAGTTGATACATTTAGGCGTTATGAAATTTATATGCAAATGTAACAACTATTATGGGACAGAGTTTGTATGTTTACTACTTCTGTCCCATAATAGTGATAGTATTTAGTGTATGAAATATATGCAAATGTACCATACTATTATGGGACAGAGGTTGTATGTTTTTACTAGCTTCTGTCCAAATAGTTGATACGTTTAGTGTAATGAAATTTCTATGCCAAATGTAACAACTAATATGGGACAGAGCTGGTATGTTACGACTGCTGTCCCATAATAGTTGATACATTTTAGCGTATGAAATTTATATGCGAAATGTAACAACTATTATGGGACAGAGTTGATGTTTGACGACTTCTTGTCCCATAATAGTTGATACATTAGCGTATGAAATGTATATGCAAAAGTAACAACTATTATGGACAGAGTTGGTATGTTTTACTACTTCTGTCCATAATAGTTGATACATTAGCGTATGAAATTATATGCCAAATGTAACAACTATTATGGGAACAGAGTTGATGTTTTACTACTCTGTCCCATAATAGTTGTAATTATGTCTGTATGAAATTTTCTATTGCAATGTAACAACTTTTATGGGACAGAGGTTGTATGTATTTACTACTTCTGTCCCATAAAGTTGATACATTTAGTGTATGAAAATTTCGATGGCAAATTAACAACTAATTATGGGACAGAGGTTGTATGTTTGACTCCTTCTGTCCCATAATAGTTGATACATTAGTGATAAATTTCTATGCAAATTAACACTATTATGGACAGAGGTTGTATTTTTACTTACCTGCTGTCCCATAATAGTGATACATTTAGTGTATGAATTCTACAAAGTACAACTATTATGGGACAGAGGTTGTATGGTTTTACTACTTCGGTCCCATAAATAGTTATACGTTTGTGTATGAAATTTCTATGCAAATGTAACAACTAAAGGGGACAGAGGTTGTATGTTTTACGACTTCGGTCCCATAAATAGTTGATACATTTAGGTATGAAATTTAATGCAAATGTAACAACTATTATGGGACAGAGGTTGGATGTTTTACTACTTCTGTCAACACTAGTTGTACATTTGCATAGAAATTCATTACACTAAATGTATCAACTATTATGGGACAGAAGTAGTAAAACAATACACCCTGTCCCATAATAGTTGTTACATTCTGCATAGGAATTATCATTACAGTAATTATTTAAATTATTGAAAATAAATCCAAAATAATCTATTAATATCCTTATAAAAATGAAATTTATGTAAACAGGAGTACTGACCTCTGCACCCTTTGACCTCACGGCTTCAATTTTTTTAAATCAAAATAATAAACAATATTAAAACTAAGACAGATTTCCATCTGTCTGTCTGTGGAATACTCCAAGACAGCCAAGCGCAAAACTGCCAAATTCTTCATGCTTACTATATTGACTCTGGAGAATGGTTGACGTAATTTAGTCTTTAGGAAAAATTTAAAAACTCTTTTTAGGAGGGATTCAGTTTACGAGTTATATATTTTTACAACCCCTCCGCAACAAGCAGGATGTGACCAAGTCAATTCTTAAGCGAGTTTAACAGTTGAATTCAAAGTTTTTCCTTCTCCAACAGGCTACCATACTAAAGTTAAGAGCTCATCTGCCCTATTATTTAATCATAGCTGAAGGAGAATACTTGATCATGACGTTTCCCAAGTTTAATGTAATTATCATTTATAATAAATGATTATTATATTTGTTATGAATATTTATTATTAATCATATTTAGTTCCCTTAATTGCATTACTGCCTGGTTCATTGTGACTCGATGTAGTACTTACCCAACCCTTTGTATGAGCAGGATGTTACACAAGGTCAATTTCTTAAGCGAGTTTAACAGGTTTGAATTCAGAGTTTTTCCTTTCTAGACTGTTACTTAACCATGTTAAAGAACCCAGTCTGCCCTGCATTTACCATTAGCTGGAGGGAGAATTGATTCATACCTTCTCCAGGATATTAGTGCCATTGAAAAGGCAAACAGCTTCGTCCTGTAATTAAACTCGGGTTGACGAGTCCATTTCCTATGATTCTAACATTGGACCATGCGCCTTCAGTTTACAGTATAAGTCATCCATCACTCATCATGTCGCACTAGTAGCACGGATATCATGAAAATCTTTCAAAACCATCATCAGCTTGTTTATACTCCTGTTGTAAGAGCTGGAGACAAAATCAGAAATATTGTTCCAATATCGCTATCTTATAAAATGTTCCACTATTAACAGCATTTTGTGTGTTTTTCAATCTTTTTATATATACTTACTGTCGGATTCATTTCCTCTTTACTTATATATATATATATATATTATATATATATAATAATATATTTCTATTGAATATCCTTGGTTTTTCTTATATTCTTAATTTTGTTCAGAATTCCCTGGCCCACCCACTATCCAAAACTATGCCTTAGTCAATATGAACGATGACTATTTCAAAAATTCTAGGACATACACACAAAAGTCAATATTTTTTCTCAAGATATTTATATTTAGTTATTTCTCGCTTGATTAACTGTGGACTCACAATTCAAAAAATCTTATCTTTCTCAATCATTTTTTTTTCAGAGTTGCAAATATAATAAAAAAAATCAAAACGTTATAGATGAGTATGATTTGTATTATTCGGACTATGTTCCTCATTTTCATTGTTATTCTGTACAACATTTCGCCGATGTGCCCTCCGCCTTTCAGGTATTTCTTGTCTAACTCGGAACATTATCAGACTCAGGAACCATCTCAACACATTTAATTGGACACACAGCCTAGTGGATAAAGGAGTTAGGTGAAGACATTTCTAAGTGACAGTTATCTCTGACTGGCAGGTTCAATCCTCTCAACGCAGCAGTATACAAGAATAATAGTTAACACAGCTTAACGCCTCTACCACAGCTATGGTTAGCAGAATGAGAACAGGATACCTCACGTGGACTGAATAAAGGGTTAGGTTCAAAGTCCCGTGATGGCTTCCCGATTACGTAAAAAAAGGTTTACGAGTTCGAAAAAAGGTTCCCAAGTCAGAGAAAGAGAAAGTTTCCTGAGTCCAAACAGAAATAGCGGAAGAAGGCCAGAGGCACATTGGCCGAAACGTTATACAGATAACATATGAAAGATGAGGAGCAATAGCCAAATAATCCAAATAATTACTAATTATCAAACCTCATCGCAAAATTCCGAGAAACCTTATAGATTAGCTTGCAACTACACTCTTACATTCACAATACCCTCAGTATTGCATAAGTTTATAATGCGTATTATAGTCCAATCATTAATACATAGAATAAATCTTATTTATTTAAGAATGTCTCTATGAAAATCTGAGTCAGATTTGCCTCAAAACATCCCATGTTTTGTGCAGTTTAAAAATCCTGCAATTTGTACTTATATATCACTAAGTAATAAAGTTACATAATATATGGTGTGGTTAGTTTGCATACGGTTTTAACTAAACTGGCGTTTAATAAATAATTACTTGTATTATTAATCTCAAAATATTATTGTTTTATTCTGCAATGTATTAAAATCAACCCTGAATGAATGATATATATATAAAAACCAATGTAAACATAATTAAAATAAGTGTAATCTTTTTATATGCGTTCTTATTTAAATTTTCTTATCTTTAGAAATCAATATATTTTATTACATTAAACACACCCATAGGTGCAGTATTTCGGTATATTTTCACCTTTAGTTGTCAAAATTCCTAGCATAAATTGTGCGCTGCGCATGTTTTTAAAAGTTTTCTAAGAGTTGTGTATTTGCACGGACACTTTTTCAAAATGGTTACCGTTGTTTCAAAGTTGAAAAGTCAGCGGCTAAAATTCCAAGCATAAAATTATCTGAAATGAAACTTAATTTTATTAGGAAACACATTTATCATATTTTGTGTTAAAGCAGGCATTGTAATTGTTTTTGAAAAGTTTCTAAGATTTTTATTTCGCATTGGAGACTTTCAGAATATACCGGCTTGTTTCAAAGTAAAATCAAGGAGTTACATCTAATGCCTTATTTGCTAGGAATTTTGACAAACTAAAGGTGAAATTACCGCATATTCTTGGTAGTTCAATTAAAAAAAAAAAAAAAATTCTATCTCGTATTATGAGTGAGGAATCATCATTGGGGCATCCATCATGTGTAATGGTAACAAAGCTAGGTTTGCAAATCAATACTACTAAATAGTGACTTATCCTGCCAGGTTGGTTGGGTTGATTTATGGCATGTCAACCCTTCTTGGGTTAGTTTATGCCAAAGAGATTTGTTATTCCATTCTTGATGGGTATTGAAAAAGTTTTCTTTAAAACTCAATTTTTTTTTTAACAGATTTTTTTTTCTATTAACCCATAGATGGAACCCAAATAAGCACTCCCACTCCGAGTCAGAGGGACCTGGGAGTAATGGTGCATGAAGGGTACTCCATATTCCCCAAAGCTCCAGAATTGGAATTTCACCATTAGATGCAGTTTAACATCATACCCAGGACACAGTCCCCCGTTAACCCAAAAGGGATTGGCTCCATTTTACTTTACCCAAACTTGTGTCACATCCTACCCATAGCAATACCTTGGTTTGATTGATTGATTGATTAACGGCATATCAACCATATTGGGTATATGGCATGCCTAACGTTTAGGAAGTATACATATTCATGTATTTATATTTATACTTTTTAGTAATTGGTTTTAAAATGTGGTTAGCATTATTGGATTATGTTGTATGGTATGATTAGTTTCATATATAATCTATGTATAAATTTTTATTCCCTCAAAAAGAGAGAATTATCCTCATTGTTGACATTTTCGAAATAGATCTTCCATATTATGTTGCTTTAAATAACGGGTTTCTGTATGAGAAAAAACTGCACTCCATGAAAAGTGTTTAAAAGTCAAAGTGTTTGACATGTTTCACACATTGGTTTGTGTCTTGTTTGAGTATAAGGAGTCGTTATGTCTTGTATTGACAATGCGTAATCGCGGGACACAATGACTTAATACCTACACTGATGTATTTTGACTAATTCCTCATCGTGTTATGTTATTTACCCAACCTCCACACAGCTGGATGCAACACAAGGTCCATTTTTAATGGAGTTAACAGTTGAATTCAGAGTTTTCCTTCTCCTAGACGGTTGCAATACTAGGTTAAAGAACCCAGTTACGATCCCTAACTATTAGTATTGTATCCCATAGCTGCCCGGAGTAGTTTGAAAATAGAATACCGTTCCGAGCGGGTATTATTAGCCCAGTGTGAAATGCAGAAAACAAAACTCATCCAAATTTGAACTCAGGTCACCAAGTCTATTTCCTACCAATGATAACCATACACCAACAATGCTTCCTCTTGTTATTATAGTCACAATATTTTGATAATGATATCAAATAATACAAACAATTATATCAATTGGTACAAATCAATAATAATATCAAATGATTTACTAAAATGGATAATGATATCAATTTGATACCAAATAATAACGATATCAAATGATGATACAAAAAGGATAATATACCAAATGATGATAAATCAAAAAAATCAAAATTTTTTGATTCAAAGAAATAAAGCAATAATCTTAAATGATATTAAATAATACCAATGATGATATCAATTGGTACCAAATAATAATATCAATGATATACAAAAGATAATATTCAAATGATGATACTTAAAGATAATGGACATCAATTGATGACCAGATGATGATGATGATGATACCAATTGATTACCAAAAAAATGAACAATATCAAAGATGATACAAAAGATAATGAATATCAAATGAATAATACAAAAGGATGATAATATCAAATGATGGATACTAAGGATTAATGATATCTAATTGATACCAGATGATGATGATATCAGAAGATGATATGCATTGATTACCAAACAAAATACAATATCGAAGGATGATTCAAAAGATAATGTTTATCAAATGATAATACAAAAGGATAATATATTCAAATATGATACTAAAGGATGGTAAATCAAATGATGATACTTAAAGATATGATATCAATTTGATACCAGATGATGATGATACTAAATGATGATATCCAATGATACCAAAACAATAACAATATTAAATTGATGATACAAAAAGGGATAATGATATCCAGAATGATAATATTTAAAAAAATCAACATTTTGATACAAAGAATACCAAGGAATAAAAAACCTGGATTGATATAAAATTTTTAAACTACTCGAGCTTTTCCCATCCCTGAATCAGAATGTCCACTATGGCCCTGGTGAGATGTAGCGGCGTTCGGTGAACAGGTTTGCCTTCAGCCACACACTTGATACCTAGTAAAAGAAAGTTTAGAAAAAGGAAAAGATGATCAATTTTATTGATTATCAACACTAAAAGATGTGCTATCCGGTGTCACCTGGGCTAGAGGGGGATTTTTTAAAAATTTATTATGGCAGATCCAAGTTATATTTATGCGATGAGATCCTCGCTGGTCACCCCACAAAAATCCCCACAGAAATATATAACAAATAGTAAGAGAATTTCCATTCAATGATTTACAAATTTTAAAAAAAAAAAGATATAAATGATGCAATTAATTCAATCAATCAATATTATATTATTCAAAGCAAAAAAAAATTAAAATAAAATACCCAAAGATAAACAAAATAACATGGCAAATGACTGTCCCTTCTGGTACTTTTCAAATTCAAATTTAGTTTTAATATGTTCCAAAATTATAACTAAAATCTTTCATTATTTTTTGTTCAACAACAAACCCTGGTGATATTAATGTGTAATATATATTTACTTTGTTGTTAATTGTGTTATTTTAAAGTTTTCCACTGGACCATAAACATACACATTTTCATATTTTTTTTGTCGTTTTAAGAAATAAAAACAAATTTAAAAAATAAAGTTAAGAAAAGAGCCCAGCTGAATAAAAAAAAAAGTAAAGTCATTGGGGGGCCTAAAGTTTGGTTTCAGCCAACCGCGAGGGGAGTCTATCCCCTTTTCAGCAAGTGCTAGACCAAGAGATTATTTCTGCATCTGAGTGGAGCGCCACGCCTACCATCAGCTCCTCACTTTACCTTCACAGATCCCTGTGCTACTCAACACTGAGTTAGCGAGGGCCAGTATCGAACTAGACCTTGTCGGTGGTCTAGCCAAACGCCTCTCTACTGACAGAGTAGCTAAAAATGAGAATTGGATTGTCTGTTTTCCTAGAATAATGTCGACGAAACCTCTGAGGTGGAGCGCCACACCTACATCAGCTGCCTTACTTTACCCACAGATCCCTGTGCTACTCACTTATGCTGAGTTGGCGAGGACAGTATCGAATTAGGAACCTTGTGTTTCTAGCCGAATCCTTACCGACTGAGCTAACCTTGCCCTTGTTTTATTCATTTATTTACAGACTATGTTATTAATATTTCACTTGAGATTGGTCGTCCACATTTTCAAATGAAAATAAATTTGTTTGAAAATAAAAGGAAAAATCATAAGAAAAAAAAAGGTGCCCTATTATGTTGATGCTTAAATATTATACCGCATTTTTGTTACAATAATTATTAGATAACCTAATTTATGTGCAATAGTGTTAGAAATCAAAATGGCCGTGATAAGCTGCAGCCCATGCTTGAAGGAGTTGAATGACAAAGGCTTGACCTGTTTTTTTTTCTGATTCGCCCTTCCTTTCCGGTGGGAACCCGTTTGAGGAACCGGTAAGAGAGACCCTCTCTTCCAGTTTAGATAGTAGTAAGTTTCAGTCAAGTGAGGAGACTAGAAACACCGAGCTTGACGGAAGGTAAGTCGCGTTACATCGCTTCCCGTCGGTTATCTGCGCAGATGTCTGGTGGGATTTAAAAATAAAGTAAGATCAAAACAAATCAGAGTCTTGTGTGATTACCTCTAAAACTAAACAATGACACAGGGCCTTCTGATAAAAGAAATCCACCGAATAGAAGACCAGACCCGAATCCCCAGAAAGCCAGAATCTTTAGAAATTCCAACGAAGAGAGATTAGAAGAGACCTAGAAGAACTAAGAGTCAGAGAATAGAAGAAGTAATGAGAAGTGTATGCAACACATTCAATGCGATGTAAAAGTAACAATTCAGAGTATATTAACAACAAGAAGGTTCCCAGGTCCGGAAGGTCCCAATCCAGCAAGAAATACCTGAAGAAGGCAGGGAGAGTACATCAGAAGTACTGCCATGATTGGCCAGAGTTAATCACAGGGTGGTTTCGGCTGAGTCTATAAGTAGGGGCAGCATCTAGCACACACCTTATATCTAAAAAATCTCCAACATTGTCTCAATTGGATGGTTTATTGATAGGGCCAGTGGCCAACATTTCCTTCCTGTGGGGTGATGTTTCCAGGTTGTTTTAAGATCACATGCAGGCTTATTTTTTAGGTGCTTCGTTAGGGTCCAAGTATGCAGCGCATACAGTAGCACTGATACAACTATTCTGGAAGAATTGACGATTTTAACTTGTCTCTGAGATCAGATTTCTTCAGCATAAAACGTTACAGATAACAATGAAGATGACGGACAATAGTCCAAATATATGCAGATAATTTTATTTTATTTATGGTGTTAATCAATCTTTTTATTTCCTAGGTCCGTCACATCAATGTCGTTCGCGTGGGAAATTTTCAGAATTCTATCATATTCATCTGTCTCTCTGTTGAGCCAATAAATATGTCGTTACTTCATGACCCGAAAGATTTAATGAGATAAGCTTTGCTGTGCAATATTCCCAAATAGCATTACCAAATGCCAATAGAACACATGAGAAAGGTCAAAGGTTAGATCAACTGAAATATCAAAACAGAAATTCTAAAAAGTAAAAAAAAAACCAAAAAAACAACTTATAAAAAAGTGTAATTTATAATTATATCAAAAATGGTTTGTGTCAAAATTAACAAAAAAACATTGAATGTTATCTAAATATTATATTATTATCTCCTTTTGAGTTTTTCACATCAGTGTTGCTGATGGTATTTTACTGGAGTCTGAGTGACAACAATCTCCTCAGTCCCAGGACTCTTCTGAGTTTCGGCAGATTGCAGCAGTGCAGTATCTGGATGGTCTCAATTCTTCCTCTAATTCTAGATTTTCCAATCTTTTTCCAAGCTTTCTGGGACCGTGCCAAGTGCACCAACTACAATTGGTATCACTGACCTTCAGAATTCCATACTTTTTTCAGTTCTCTGCAAGTATTTGCATTTTTTTCATTTTCCCTTTTAGCTTCACCTCTTGTGATTGCTGAACTGCAAATCCACCAGTTGACAACTGCTTATTTCAAAGTCCCAGAGGGGGATTTTATTATTATATTTTTATTAGGATTTTAATGATATTATTAGAGAAATATCACAGAAAAAATTCCCAAAGGTTTTACTTGGAATATGGAAAGAACACACATAACATATAGTTTTAGGCTAAAATTCTATCGGACACCAGCATTTGCCTCCAGCCTCTCAAGCCGCTTGGGAATCACATTAAACTATCTTCCCAGGAACTCTTGCCAGAATAGCAGAATAAATTCTTGCATTCGTCCTTCAAGTTCTTCCAAAAGTCATGGGTTTGAAGAGTTAGGTTGCTCTTCAACCAACCCCAAAGAAAAAAAAAGTCACAGGGTGTTAAATCACGGCTTCTGGATGGCCACTCATGCGGACCAACATCTACCCCATCCATTCTCCAATGAAAATTACGGAATCAGCCATCTACGAACAACAATAGCAAAATGTGGATGAGCATCACCACCACCAAACAACAGATTTATATTGCTATATATAACAATAACATACATTAAAGAAATTGAGCGGATAAATGTAAACTGCATATAAAAAGATTATAAAAGTTAAAATAAGAGTTACTTTTCCAATCAACCTGGATATGGTTGCATTNTATAACATCTTGTCTTGCGTCTAGAATCTTTCTAAGGTCTGGACTTCTCTTGTGGGACTTCGTGTCTGGTCTTCCATTGGAGATTCTCTTTTATCAGAAGCCCTGTGTATTTGTTAGTTTTAGAGGTAATAACACAAGACTCTTTGATTTTCTTTGATCTTACTTTATTTTTAAATCCCCAACCAGATAATCTGTTGCAGATGAGAGAACGCGCGTATAACACGACTTATCCCTTTGGGGCTCGCTGCTCCTACCTTCTAACTGACTAAAAACTTACTTACTATCTTAACCAGAAGAGAGGGTCCTCTCTACCAGTTCTCACGGCTATCCCCGGAAGATAGGGTTAGGACTGAGGTCAAGCTTGTCACTCAATCTTCAAGGCCGTCAGCTGCACTTAAAATGCCATCTTTGTTTTCTACACTATTGCACACTAAATATTAGGTATCTAATAATTATGTAACATTATGATTATGCAATTCTAAATTTTGTACCACAAAAAATTATTCTTTAATAGTGAAGACACAATTTACCTAAAAGTTTTTAATGTCTTCATAGAAACCAAAGGAACCATCTCATAAAAATTATACAGATTTAATTTTTGAATTAAGGTTTGACAAAAATTCATTTTTTTTAAGGATGAATCTGTCTATGATTGCAATTCTAAAATTTTTGTACCCACAAAAAATTATTCTTTAATAAGTGAAGACACAATTTACCTAAAAGTTTTTAATGTCTTCATAGAAAACCAAAGGAACCATCTTATAAAAATTATAGAGATTTTAATTTTTGAATTAAGGTTTTGACAAAAAATTCATTTTTTTTAAAGGATGAATTTGTCTATGATTGCAATTCTAAAATTTTGTACCCACAAAAAAAATTATTCTTTAATAAGTGAAGACACATTTTACCTAAAAGTTTTTAATGTCTTCATAGAAACCAAAGGAACCATCTTATAAAAATTATAGAGATTTAATTTTTGAATTAAGGTTTTGACAAAAAAATTCATTTTTTTTAAAGGATGAATCTGTCTATGATTGCAATTCTAAATTTTTGTACCCACAAAAAATTATTCTTTAATAAGTGAAGACACAATTTAACCTACAAGTTTTTAATGTCTTCATAGAAACCAAAGGAACCATCTTATAAAATTATAGAGATTTAATTTTTGAATTAAGGTTTTGACAAAAAAAATTCATTTTTTTTTAAAGGATGAATTTGTCTATGATTGCAATTCTAAAATTTTGTACCACAAAAAATTATTCTTTAATAAGTGAAGACACAATTTACCTAAAAGTTTTTAATGTCTTCATAGAAACCAAAGAACCATCTTATAAAAATTATAGAGATTTAATTTTTGAATTAAGGTTTTGACAAAAAATTCATTTTTTTTAAGGATGAATCTGTCTATGATTGCAATTCTAAAATTTTGGCCCACAAAAAATTATTCTTTAATAAGTGAAGACACAATTTACCTAAAAGTTTTTAATGCTATCATAGAAACCAAAGGAACCACTTATAAAAATTATAGAGATTTAATTTTGAATTAAGGTTTTTGACAAAAATTCATTTTTTTAAAGGATGAATCTGTCTATGATTGCAATTCTAAAATTTTGTACCCACAAAAAATTATTCTTAATAAGTGAAGACACAATTTACCTAAAAGTTTTTAATTATAGAAACAAAGGAACCATCTTATAAAAATTATACAGATTTAATTTTTGAATTAAGGTTTGACAAAAACATTCATTTTTTTAAAGGATGAATCTGTCTAGATTGCAATTCTAAAATTGACCCACAAAAAAATTATTCTTTAATAAGTGAAGACACAATTTACTAAAAGTTTTTAATGTCTTCATAGAAACCAAAGGAAACCATCTTATAAAAATTATACAGATTTAATTTTTGACTTCATACTTCCTGCAAAACATGCTGACAATTTGTTATCCATAATCCAATAATCTATAATCAATAATTATTTGCATGGCTTTTTGCTTAAGCGTTATTAGCTTGTAGCTTATCAATTTGGCATCAAAGTTTTGATTAATTCCAGCTTTGAAGAATCCCCAGCTACACTGCATTTAGCAACTAAGTATTGATGCTAAGCAAAACTGAAAAAAGATCCAAAAAATCTCTTTAGAAATTAAATTTTGGAAAAAAAAAAAAAATCAATCTTCTATGATTATAGAATATGAAATATGATTTGTCATAATTAATATTCTATACAATCTATTAATAATGGAGATTCACTTCCGTTTTTTTTCTGTAACAAAAATTACGTCACTGCTTATGTCACTATACCCAAAATCATCATAACATAGAATAAATACACTCAAAATTTGAACATGCAGCATTAGACAGTCCTCATTGTTTTTTAAAACAAGTTTTAATAAATACATGACTGGTATTATATATCTATATATAGTTTGTTTTATTTTAATACATATTTAAAGTTTACATTTTAATTGTTTTATTTTTTAATCCTTTAATGAATTTGATGATTTTACTTACTTAGGGTACAAACATTGAATTTTTTACTCCCACCCCTCAGGCAATATGTTTAAAAATTCTATTTTTACATCGCCCGGAGGGCGTTTTTTATTTTGCTAGTTATTATTAAAAAAATACTACTCCAGTCTCATAATATTTGTTACATTTTGTATATGAAATGTACTAGCAAAAGTATGCACCCCTTGGGTACAAGTATTTATGTTTTAATATAATTAAATATTATATTGAATTAGATAGACTAATGAAATTAAATATGAACACAAAAAAGATCACTTATTTTACTTTATTCTAATTGATTTCAATATAAACTTATACATAGGATTTCTTTTGATATGTTTTAGAATAAAACAATGATATTAGAAATCAACAACACCAAGTAATTATTTATTAAACAGTTTTGTTAAAACCAGTATGCAAATTATTCACACCATATACTCTGTAAAACATTTATTTCTTAGTTATATACAACAACATTGTAGGATTTTAAATGCATTAATATATGGGCTGTTTTGAGGCAAATCTATTTTCAGACCTTAATAGAGACATTATCAATAAATAAGATGCTAATTAAGATTAAATAATGATTATTTAATAACCATTGAGAATATAATGTAAATAACTAAGGGAAATGTGACATTGTTAGTGATGTAATTTTGGTTACAGACAAACACACACAATCTCCATTATAATAAGATATTAAAATGTAACAATTATTGTGGGACAAAGGTAGCAGTTGTAACCCATCCTGTGTAATTCATTTCTAAGAAACTATTGGAATGTATTTACAGTTATCTTGAAATGGTGAGGGAAGAAAAAAGAAAAACACTGGGAAGCATGGATATGATTTTACTGCGTCCTTTTAGATTTTTGTATGTCAGGGATGCAGGACGTGTACCTATCAGTAGATGAGGCAAAGTTTTATTTATATTCATTCTTGTTGGGTATTAAAATTTGTTTTTAAATTCCATTTAAAAAAAAACAACACATTTTTTGTGCTATTTAACTGATAAATGGGACCCTAATAGGTACTACCACTGCAAGTCAGGGTGGACCTGGGAGTAATGGTGATAAAGGGGTACTCCATACTCCCCATAGCTCCAGAAATTAAAACCACACCTCTAGATGCAGTTTAACCCATATCTGGGACCCTAACAGGTACAACTACTTCTAGGTCAGAGTGGACTTGGGAATAACGGCAATGAAGGGGTACTCCACACTCCCCTACAACTCTAGAACTAGAACCAGAACCTCACCATTAGGATTTGAATTGGAAGATTTTATTGTGTTGGTTTTTCAAGTGGGGAGATGCTGCCTTACTTTAAAACCTCATCATTCAAAATCTTGTAATTTCCTTACTTGTAAATATGATATTTACCACATACCCCATACGGGTTAGGCACAAGTCCCTATTAATGCAGGTCACCCATGAGCCATGACTCATGGGTGGCAGGTGCAAAAATTGCGTTGATCCTATCGGCATTCCCCCTCAAGGAGGGTCGCCTCAGGCACTGGGCAATAAACCCAGCCCTGCCCCTTTAAATCGAGGGGGCAGTTATTGCCTGGAATGATGATCCCCCTGGAGCAGTGTTAGTTTGTAAGGTCCAGGGCAGAAGCCACTGGACCCCCGGCTGGACCGGATCTTGCTCGTAAATATGGTAGATATATTACTAACTGACCAAGCAGGTTCACTTTTCTTTAATTTCTTATTGATAAAAATTGGGGAGTCATTGACCCTACACTTCCTGAAATCGTGTTTATTAGTTTTGATGGATTAATAAACTGTTAGTCTTAGCATCAAATGGAATATTACTTTGTTCTTATAATTGTTGTTGCATTAAGTGTAAGAAATATTTATGTTAATGTAGCAATTATTTATTTGGTGGTAAGTTTAATATTTATCAGGAGTTAAGTCTAATATTTGTCTGGTGGTAAGGTTGATATTTTTCATGTAGTAAATCTATTGTTCTTCATGTCGTAAGTCTAATTTTTGTCAAGAGTTGAGTCTAATATTTTTAATGTAGTAAGTAATGTTTTTCATGTGGTTAGTTTATTATTTGTCATGTGGTAAGTCAAATATTTTTCATGTGGTAAGTTTAATGTTTCTCATGTGGTAAGTCTACTATTTATCAGGTGGTAAGTTTAATATTTTTTCATGTAGTAAGTCAAATATTTTTCATCTAGTAAGTCTGTTTTTCATGTAGTAAATCTAATATTTTTCATATTTATCATGTGGTAAGTTTAATATTTGTCAGAGGATTAAGTTTAATATTTCTCATGTGGTAAGTCTAATGTTACTCATGTGGTAGGTCTAATGTTACTCATGTGGTAGGTCTAATGTTTCTCATGTGGTAGGTTTAATATTTCTCATGTGGTAGGTCTAATGTTTCTCATGTGGTAAGTCTAATATTTAACAGGAGTTAAATCTAATATTTGTCGGGTGGTAAGATTAATATTTTTCATGTAGTAATTCTAATATTCATCATGTGGTGAGTCTAATATTTATCGGGAGATAAGTATGATATTTTTCATGTAGTAAGTATGATATTTATAATGTGGCAAGTCTAATGTTTTTCATGTGGTAAGTTGAATATTTATCATTTTCTAAATGTAATATCAATAATGTAAGTAAAATCCGCAAAATTGTTGAACTGTTTCAATTTTTTTCTATTGTGTACAGCCAAGAAATACAATTCAGCTCCTCTCCAAGGCAATGAGACAGAAGCAGCCGCCCAAACATCAGATTTTGCTGCATTCCAAAGGGCACTTGCTCGTTCACTGGCTAATCCCGATTCGGTAGACACGGAAGATTCGGATACTGTAAGTACTGGATTTCTTTACATTTTGCTATTTCATGTGGATAAATGTTTTGATGCTGCTATAACATGTGGATGTTATATTACCGTTGGTTAAGGAACACGAGTATTGATATATAGATTCATCTTGGACGGTCTCATTTTTAAGCAGAGGGTGTTGCAAGATGATAACGGTCGTACAAATAATGAACACGAGTATTGATATATAGATTCATCTTGGACGGTCTCATTTTTAAGCAGAGGGTGTTGCAAGATGATAACGGTCGTACAAATAAGGAACACGAGTATTAATATATAGATTCATCTTGGACGGTCTCATTTTTAAGCAGAGGGTGTTGCAAGATGATAACGGTCATACAAATAAGGAACATGAGTATTGATATATAGATTCATCTTGGACGGTCTCATTTTTAAGCAGAGGGTGTTGCAAGATGATAACGGTCGTACAAATAAGGAACACGAGTATTAATATATAGATTCATCTTGGACGGTCTCATTTTTTGGATCAATGCAAGGTCTATTTGTTTTACATAGGGATTTTAAATGGGGTATCCCACGAGGATTCAACTCCTGATTCAGTAATAATGGATCTGCGGGACTAACTTAATAATCCCCCTCTACCCACGCGACGCCGAATAGCCACTGCTAGTACATATATAAAGGGCAGTTGTGTGTACATGTATGTCCGAAGGAAACTTACAATTAAAACAATTAACGACAAAGTAAATATATATATACACATTAACTATCACCAAGGCTTGGTTTTTGAGCAAAAATAATGAAGGTTTGATTTATATTTGTGAAGATCAATAAAAAATAAAATTTAAATAACAGCATGGAATTTCTTTTGCATTTAGAATCTTAAATAGTAGACAATAATTTTTCTTTTCAGAGTGGCTGAATAAATGCAAGGTCTTTTTTTTTATATATATAGGGATTTAAATGGGGCATCCTGCGAGGATCCAACTTGTGATTCAGTAATAATGGATCTGTGAGACTAACTTTTTTGCTACCCCTACCTAGGCGATGCCGGGTAGTCACTTCTAGATTTAAATAGATAAATGATTATATTTTGTTTTGCAGGAAGAAGGTAAACTCTATGATGACATAGACAACAGCACCCAAGGGTAAGTAGTCATTTATTTATATCTTAGTTGTGGCACAAGGCCTGAAATATAGAGCACCCAGTGAGAACTGAACTCACTGATAATCATCTACTTTACTTACTTTATTGGTTAGGGCCGGTTTAGCTCAGTTGGTAGAGCGTTCGGCTAGTAACCACAAGGTACTCAGCGTGTGAGTAGCACAGGGTAAAGTGCGGAGCTGATGGTAGGTGTGGCGCTCCATCCCAGACACCAAAATAATCTTCTTGGTCCATCGCTAGTGAAAAGGGGATAGACTCCCTCGCTATATGGCTGATACCGACTGATATGACATCTTAATAGTAATCATAATATACCATAAATCCTTGAGTATAGTCTACCTTTGAATATAGTACGCAGGGGAATTTTGGGGGGCTGTACCCTTCTCTAACTTGAGTTAAGGAGGTCTATATAACGTCCTTGGTTTATAAAAATGTATACGTTAACGTCCTTTATTATTATTGTATATATAACATAATGCAAACGTGTAGCTTTTTTGTGTATTTTGTTTGCAGAAAATAAAGAAATAACAGTAATAATGTCAGTGAAAAATAAATATTAAATAAATTGCCTTTACATATTTATCACTATCAGTTACAAAAGCAAAAGTTATTCTGTGTTCTGAATATTTTTATTTTAATAAATGTTTCTTACTGCAATTTATGGATGATTCTATTATGACTTCATTGCTTTCAGGCTTAGCTTAAGGTATTTTCATGCCCGACATCACAAAATGCATCTGAATAAATATTGCTGGATAGCAAATAGAGACTCGGACATTGCTTAGAAAATATTTTCCATTTTTAACCTTGTATATAGTACGCACTAGGGATTTTGACCTTTAAATTTTGGGGAAAAAAATGCGGATTATACTCAGGGATTTATGGTACTTATCTTCTATTCCTGTTTTACTTTGAGAGGCTGGAATCTGGTTATTGTGTTACATAATTATTAGATTCCTAATAATTATGTACAGTAGTGTAGAAACCAAAATGGCTGTTATAAGTTCAGCTGGCGGCCTTGAAGGATTGAATGACAAGGCTTGACCTCAGTCCTGATCCTCCTTCCGGTGGATACCGTGAGAATCGGTGGAGGAGAATCGGTGGAGAAGACCCTCTTCCGGTTTAGATTAGAAAGAGATTTTAGTTAGATCGGCCAAAACCACGATGGTGGTAAGTCGTGTTATGCACGCTGCCGACTCAATCTGCGCAGGTAGTCTGGTGGGGATTTCAGAATAAAATATGATCTAAGTTAAATCGAAGTCTTGTGTTATTATCTAAAAACTACCAATGACACAGGGCTTCTGATAAAGAGAAACCCCCAATGGAAGACCAGACATGAAGTCCCCAAGATGAAGTCCAGACGCTGGAAGAAGAATAATAGAAGTAAGAAAGGAAAAAGAAGAGTATACAACAATTGGATCTGATGTACTTATCATCTATTCCTATTTTACTTCATTGCTGTCTGGTGAGTTCATGTATTTCTGATTCGTGCTGGATCAAAATATCAAGAAGTACTGAGTGACCATTTTTGAGAATTGGCTTCAGGCCTTCCTCCCAAAAGTTGATGTTTTCTTTTAAAAGAGACCGACAGGTCAGTATTCTTTTAGAACTCAATACTTCATGCAGGCTCACCGAAAACCTATCTCCACTCATCTGTCGATACCAAGAACATTTATTTTCAACTGGATCACTTTGTAATCTACGGGTAAAAATGTACTCATATCCTTCCTCTAAAAGTTCTTGCAAAAGCATAACCAGTGCTCTCAAAGTTACAACAAAAGCTTTTGAATTTTGCTTTGTTAGACAGAAATTATTTGTTTATTGGATCTGAAGTTGGGCTGGATGGCATTCTTTGCTGTTTGAGTTTGGAACATCTTGGGTTTCTCTTGAGTGCATCTTGCCTTGTGCTGTTGGTAGTTTTTAAATAACAACACAAGACTTTCTTGATTTGTGAACAAGCATATTTTTCAGTGCCCCTCACTTTAATTTTCTTCAGGGACGATGTTGACGATGATGAATGTGAAGAGGCTGACTTGTATGAAATTCCTGTGACCCAAACCTCTGATGATAGCCCCCAGTCGGTTGAACCGATTATCCGAGTGATAAACTGTGGCAATGCTGATGATGCATCTTCAGAGGAAGCTTCTTCGCCGCAGCCGAGAAAGCCGCCATTACCGCCGCGGAAAGAAACTGTTTCGGATCCCCTGGTACAAAGTTCTTCTATCAAGAACCCGTACCTTCCAAGCCTAAAGGATTACCCCCACAACTCCCAGCACGTCCACAGTTGGCAACGAGAAGTGAGATTTATGCGATGACATTGGAAAAATCTGAACATACGGATGACAATACAGGTAATTATTTTATGGTTATTTCCTATAAGTCCAACATAAACAAAGGGGAACCACTCCTGACTGATAAATTATTTATTCATTTTCCCATTAAACCCTAACCCTAACCCCATCTTCTTTTTTCTTAGTAGAAGATAGAGTTGGTAGTGAGGATGATAATGAAGGTGATGTGAATAAGGCATAACAAGCACAAAAATATTATTGGTTATTTCCTATAAGTCTAACATGATCAAAAGGGAACCACTCTTGACTGATAAATTATTTATTTTCCCATTAAACCCTAACCCTAACCCCATCTTCTTTTTTCCTAGTAGATCAATAAATAAATAAATAATTTATTAATCAAGAGTGGTTCCCCTTTATTTATGTTGGACTTATAGGAAATAACCCATTTTTTCTTTCTTTTTTTTTTTTCTTTTTTTTCTGAGATTTAGTAATTTGGTGACTTGGTCAGATTACCAAAAGATTTTAACTGACTGAAAAGTCTTGTCTATAATTTAGAGAAAAGTTATTAACATTCAAAAAATAATTTGGACAGTGGAATTCCTTGTATTTACTTTAGTACACTGATTATTGGGTTAAATCCTACTTAACTGACATAAATTCCACTACCGTATGTCACCCCGCCGAAAGAAAAAAAATACTAAAAATCAAGGAATTAACTGAATTTAATGAAATTTTCAGTGTTGATACATTAATGAATAAAAGATATAATGCACAAGTTATTTCATTTAAAAACTTTTATATTTTTTCAGGTCAGTTAACTTTAAACCACGTATCTTTGAGGCGTAACACAGATTCACAAACATACGTGGTTCAAAGTTAATTGACCTGAAAAAATGTAAAAGTTTTTAAATAAAATAACTCTTGCATTATATTATTTATTCATTAATATATCAACACTGAAAATTTCATTAAATTTGGTTAATTCCTTGATTTTTAGTATTTTTTTTTATTTCGGCGGGGTGACATACTATGGTGGAATTTATGTCCGTTGAGTAGGATTTAACCGATTATTGAAGAGTTAAATATAAATCCCTTTTTTTTTTTTTCATTGAAACCCTATTAAGGATTGATTTTAGATGTAATAAATCCCTTTTTCAACAAAGCCCTATAAATGATTAATCTTTGAATATACTCAATCCCTTTTTCAACAAAGCCCTATAAATGATTAATCTTTAAATATACTCAATCCCTTTTTCAACAAAGCCCTATAAATGATTAATCTTTGAATATACTCAATCCCTTTTTCAACAAAGCCCTATAAATGATTAATCTTTGAATATACTCAATCCCTTTTTCAACAAAGCCCTATAAATGATTAATCTTCAAATATACTCCATCCCTTTTTCAACGAAGCCCTATGAATGGTTAATTTTTAGATATAATAAATCCCTCTTCAATGAAACCTTATAAATGATTGATTTTTAGCTATTATATACTTGTCTGAGTTTGTTCCTTTATCCACTTTTCCCCTCTATTCTTTACCACATAAAGGTAATTTATCTTTAGATGGGTCCAATATCCTAAATGAAATGAAAAAAATAAAAATAAAAAAGTGAAAAAGAAAAATGAAAAAATAGGAAAAGAAAAAATTTTTTTAATCTCTTTTATGATGTATACTGTATTTACTTTTATGATGTATACTGTATTTACTTAATTTAGGTAAACTTTATTTTAATTAGGTAAACTTGTTTACTTTTATGATGTATACTGTATTTTATTAATATTATGATGTATACTGTATTTTATTAATATTTTGATGTATACTGTATTTAGAATGTAATTACTTTTATGATGTATACTATATTTTATTTCAGAACCAATTTATTTACAACGTAAATGGATTATGACATTATCTCAATTATCAACCTATCAAAGAGAATTGACTGATATTCTCTCAGAAATTCAAATAAAGAAAGGAAAGTTATTTGGCACTGGTGATCCCCTGTTGTACCTCCCCCCCCTCATATATTCTTGAACTGTTTCACTATGTCTTCATAGGATTTAAAGTTATTTGGGCACTGGTGATCTCTCTGTTGTACCTCCCCCTCATATATTTCTTGAACTGTTTTCACTATGTCTTCATCGGATTAAAGTTATTTGGCAGTGGAGATCCCTCTGTTGTACCCCCCTCATATATTCTTGAACTGTTTCACTATGTCTTCATCGGATTAAAGTTATTTGGCACTGGTGATCCCTCTATTGTACCTCCCCCTCATATATTCTTGAACAATTTGAACTATTTCTTCATAGGATTAAAGTTATTTGGCACTGGTGATCCCTCTGTTGTATCTCCCCCTCATATATTTTTGAACAGTTTCACTATGTCTTCATAGGATTAAAGTTATTTGGCACTGGTGATCCCTCATATATTCTTGAACTGTTTCACTATGTCTTCATAGGATTAAAGTTATTTGGCACTGATGATCCCTCTGTTGTACCCCTCCCCCCATATATTTTTGAACTGTTTCATTATTTCTTCATAGGATTAAAGTTATTTGGCACTGGTAATCCCTCTGTTGTACCTCCCCTCCATATATTCTTGAACTGTTTCACTATTTCTTCATAGGATTAAAGTTATTTGGCACTGGTGATCCCTCTGTTGTACCTCCCCTTCATATATTCTTGAACTGTTTCATTATGTCTTCATAGGATTAAAAGTTATTTTGCACTGGTGATCCTCTGTTGTACCTCCCCCTCATATATTCTTGAACTGTTTCACTATGTCTTCATAGGATTAAAGTTATTGGCACTGGATCCCTCTGTTGTACCTCCTCCTCATATATTCTTGAACAATTTTTAACTATTTCTTCATAGGATTAAAGTTATTTGGCACTGGTGATCCCTCTGTTGTACCTCCCCCTCATATATTCTTGAACTGTTTCACTATTCATAGGATTAAAGTTATTGGCACTGGTGATCCCTCTGTTGTACCTCCCCATATATTCTTGAACTGTTTCACCATGTCCTCATAGATTAAAGTTATTGGCACTGGTGATCCTCTATTGTACTCCCCCTCATATATTCTTGAACTGATGATTCTTCTATGTATATCCTCAAACCTCCCTCCCATTTCAACAATGTCCTCATAAATGACATGCCGATAATTTTAAACAAAATCTAGACGCACATTTATTTGCAACATAATCTCCTGCGTGAAAAGAACAAAGGTGTAAAAAAGAATTTCATAAATTACAGGTAAACCTTTTTCTAATCCTTTACCTGTAATTTGATTCTTTCACTAATTCAGCACCAAATTTAAATTTCCTACCCCACCAATCTGTTGCAAATTGTTTTGTTCAACTTAATCTGTTCACCTGTTCACGGCATTATAACCATAAGCAAATGATTTCCGCTTATTTAACTCCAATTCTGGTTCTGGTGAATATATGAAGTGCCTCCTATGTTCTGGTGAATAAATGAAGTGCCTCCTATGTTCTGGTGAATATAAGTGCCTCCTATTTCTGGTAAATAATGAAGTGCCTCCTATGTTCTGGTTGAATAAATGGAAGTCTGGTGAATAATGAAGTGCGTCCTATGTTCTGGTGAATAAATGAAGTGCGTCCTTGTTCTGGTGAATAAATGAAGTGCGTCCTATTTCTGGTGAATAAATGAAGTGCGTCCTATGTTCTGCTGTGAATAAATGAAGTGGCTCCTATGTTCTGGTGAATAAATGAAGTGCGTCCTATGTTCTGGTGAATAAATGAAGTGCGTCCTATGTTCTGGTGAATAAATGAAGTGCGTCCATTTTCTGGTGAATAAATGAAGTGCGTCTATGTTCTGGTGAATAATGAAGTGCGTCCTATGTTTCTGGTGAATAAATGAAGTGCCTCCTATGTTCTGGTGAATAAATGAAGCAGTCCATTCCTGCTGGATAATGAAGCACGTCCTATGTCCTGCTGAATAAAGGAAGCGATCCCATGTCCTGCTGGATAAAGGAAGCACATCTCATTCCTGCTGAATAAATGAAACGCGTCTCATGTTCCTGGTGAATAAATGAAGTGAGTCCCATGTCCTGCTGAATAAATGAAGTGCGTCCCATGTCCTGCTGAATAAATGAAGTGCGTCCCATCTTGTGAAATGAAAACATTTCATTGGTCAATGATAAAGATAAACTTTTTAAAATAGTTCTTTTAATAAATAAATAAATAAAAGATAGTGTTGTATTGATAAAAACCTTTGTGCAGGTGTTCCAAAAGTGGCTTTTTCACTGAGATAATAGATAACGAGAAACTGCTATAGCATTAATATGGAGGGTGACATTATAGTGAGTTTGACCTCCTGTTATGCTATTACATTCACTTTTGGACTAATACTCTTGGGAAAGGTATGAACCCTCTCATACCCCCAGCTATGATTTAAAATCTACCACCACTGCTCTTTTACAAAAGAGTTAAATCAAGATTATTATACTTTTTACATACTGAACTATTTAGCAATGGCTCTTAAGTAAACATATCAAATGTTGTAATAATTGAATTATTATACTGGGTTCTATCCATAGGTCGCGGTAGTTAAGATTATTATACTCATTATATATTGAACTATTTAGCAATAGCTCTTAAGTAAACATATTAAATGTAATAATTGAATTATTATACTGGGGGTATATCCAACGGTCCTGCTAATTAAGATTATTGTACTTTTTACATATTGAACTATTTCGCAATAGCTCTTAAGTAAACATATCAAATGTTGTAATAATTGAATTATTATACTGGGGTATATCCACAGGTTCTGCTAGTTAAAATTATTGTACTTTTTACATACTGAACTATTTAGCAATAGCTCTTAAGTAAATATATCAAACGTAATAATTGAATTATCATACTGTGGTATATCCACAGGGCCTGCTATTTAAGATTATTATACTTATTATATATTGAACTATTTAGCAATAGCTCTTAAGTAAAAATGTAATAATTAAATTATCATACTGTGGTATATCCACAGGTCTTGCTAGTTAGCAAATAAATACTTTGCTGCATTTGTATCATTGACTTGAAAGGGATTTTATTTTTCTCTGGGTGTGTGTGTGTGTGTATTTTTCTTTCTCATTTTAACAATAATTTGAGTAATTTTCAGATGATTTTCTGATATCTGATACCAAAAACATTTTATCTTTTTCACAAAGTAGAGAAACTTGACTCTAACAAAAAATGAGTTCATTCTCGTTTGTCCTATATATTTTTTTCCTTTAACCAACAGGAAACTATTATCATTTCACAATCGTTGATTAGTCACTGCCTATCAAATGACGGTCCCCAGGGTGGTCAACAAAAAAAAAAAAAATAAAAAAATAAAAATAATAACCCTTCTCTTGCAGCACAAATTAGTTTGTCATTAGAAGCTTAACATATTTGGTCAAAATTATTTGCATGTGATTCCAACAAAATTCTGCAAAAGGGTAAAAATAAATGAGAACTTTTGAAACGAACCTGAGAATAATTCTGTCTTGGAGAAGTACAATGTCTCGGCTCTAGCATTAGTGAAAAGGGGATAGACCCCCTCGCTGTCCAGCTGATAGGCCACTCTGCCGACTTTACTTACTTTACTATCCATGGTTTCAGGAAACCACTAGAGGTTTCAGACAATCAGTGGTTTCGGCCCTGGATCTTTACAAGTTAATAGCATTGATCCTAGGAGACCATCCCCCCAGGCAACACCTGCTCCCTCGATTTAAAGGGGCAGGGCTGGGTTTATTGCCCAGTACCTGAGGCGCCCCCCTTGAGGAGGAATGCCGAAGGGATCAACACAATTTTTCACCCGCCACCCATGAGCTTCGATTTGTGGGTGGTCCCACGTTAATAGGGCCTGGTACCTAACCCGTACCATTTTTCGGCCGATGTGTTTCGTGTCAGACTCAGGAACATTCTTAAACTTGAACTCGGGAACCTTCTTGTTGAACTCGGGAACCTTCTTTGAACTCGGAAACCTTCTTGTTGAACTCGGAAACCTTCTTGTTGAACTCGGGAACCTTCTTGTTGAACTTGGGAACCTTCTTGTTGAACTCGAGAACCTTCTTGTTGAACTCGGGAACCTTCTTGTTGAACTCGGGAACCTTCTTGTTGAACTCGGGAACCTTCTTGTTGAACTCGGGAACCTTCTTGTTGAACTCAGGAACCTTCTTTTCATAATTGGGAGCCTTC
>CM042160.1:47425890-47505890 GCA_023376005.1 Doryteuthis pealeii | reverse complement strand
GCCAGTTTGTTGCATTCACCTATTCCTGTGATTAATCATTTTTGTTGTTTTGTTACATATTTGCAGAACTTTAAAAAAAATGAAAAAGATGAAAAACGGTCGCAAATCGCACTCCTCATCCCAGTGGAATCTTACGCAACCTTTCAAATCTTTGGAGAATGTAATTATCTCAGGTGAACTTCATTTGAAACGTAAACTTACCTGGAATAAACGACTTGTGGCTGTCAGTGCTGGACGCTTGATTTGTTACAAATCTGAAAAGGAATTACGGCCGGGATTGGTCATCACTTTGGCTGGGTATGATGTCACTTGTACGGAACGAGAGGGACGTCATGGCTATGAACTGAAGCTTACTCATCCCTTGTCGGAAACGTACCATTTCGCTGTGGAATGTAAAGACTGGGCCCAAACATGGGCAGAAGTGAGTTTATTTTCTTCTTCTTCTTCTTTGTTTCTCTTTGTTTCTTTCAGGTCAAATGATTTTTAAAAATTATGTTTTTTTTTTTCTCTAAAGATTTTTTTTAAAAAATACAGACATATAGTTCTTATTTTAAAGAAGCTGCATCTTTATTTTGTCATGTTGAGTTCAATACGAGGCTATACCAAGTAAAGGCCTGGTAGCCATGCAATTGGAGTCTTAAATTATCAAGAACATTTTTAGCATGGAACTTGTTCCTGAAATCTAATAATTAGCTAATTAGCAACTCTACTTTATTATGAGGAATAAATTTTTATTATTTCTTTAATATATAATCTGTATATATATGTGTGTATACATATATTTGTATGTGTGTATATATATGTGTGTATACATATATTTGTATGTTTGTATACATATATTTGTGTGTGTATATATATATTTGTATATGTGTGTATTGTCGGCAAAAAGCCATTCCAAACAAACCGTGTTTACAACTTATCATATCGTCGTGTAATAAAAGTCACTAGAAGAGGAATATTAACCTACTCTAAACAAATCGTAAAATCTAAGAAGTCCGTTTGGTGTAGGGGTTATGGGATCGGCCTGTCAGCTTGGCAGTCCGGTTTCAAATCACGCACAGGGCGGTCTTCCGATCTATAGCTCTGCTGATGAGGCCTAATAGGCCGAAATGTACATACAGAGATTGATTTTTCTCGATTTGTTTAGCCATACATTTAAATAGGTATTCCCGCCTAATTCATTATTAATTAATTTTCAAAATTAGGTACGACTCCAATTAAGCACTTATTCTCCCAAAAATTGTCAGCAAAAAGCCATTCCAAACAAACCGTGTTTACAACATATGTATACATATATTTGTATGTGTGTGTGTGTATACATGTGTGTGTGTATATATGTGTGTGTATATATATATATATTTGTATATGTGTGTGTGTATATATATATATATATTTGTATGTGTGTGTATAAAAAAAAAGAAAATGTATCTAAATCAATCAGAAGGTGATTTTAACTTTTACAAAAAATATTCATCAACAAAGAGTTAAAAATAATTTAGGGGAAAAAAAAGAAAAGTTTTTTTTTTCTCTAAAGATTTTTAAAAAAAAATTGTAAGGGTTTTTGCGTAAGCTTCACTTGTTTTTCATACAAATTGTTAGGGAGAGTTATCTCCCCCTAATGATTCAACCGGATATACTCTCTAACAATGAGGGAGACAAAGACTAACAAGCAGAGAGTCAGGCAGACAAAGGACTGGCCCATATGTGAACACACACATGACAATACATAGCTGAACTGTATCCAAACCCATCCACTGTATTCCCTGTCAGTGAGAATAGATAAAACAAATATTGTTATATGTTAAACATATTTCACTGTTTTTATTAAAAATTTGTTATTCCTACATCTCTGGATATAACACAAATAAAGATTACAAAATAAAAATACTGGCATTTTGTGATGTCGGGCGCGAAAATACCTTAAGCTAATCTTGAAAGCAACAAAGTCATAACTTTGATATGCAAATGGATTGTGTATGCATGGAATGAACTTGATCCCCAGATTATTGTGAAAAGTTTTATCAAATGTTGTATATTGTCTGCACTGGATGGTACTCGGGATGACATTGTATGGAAAGATGAAATAAATGAATGTGAATTTTCCGATGTTGACTATGGATCTGACGATGACGGAGATTTACACTACAATGATGCTGACATGTTTACGGAGGAACAACTGGAAAAGTTATTTGATGCTGAAAGTGACGTTGAATTTGAAGGATTTGAATAAATGTTTTTGCTTTTGTAACTGATAGTAATAAATATGTAGAGGCAATTTACTTAATATTTATTTTTCACTTACGTTATTACTGTTATTTTCTGCAAACAAAATGCACAAAAAAGCTACACGTTTGCATTATGTTATATATACAATAATAATAAAGGATGTTACCGTATACATTTTTAAAAACCAAGGAAGTTATATAAACCTCCTTGACTCAGTTAGAGAAGGGGTGCGTATTATACACATGGTTTAGGTTTTTCAGAGGTACAACCTCTATTGAGAATTCTGGGGTATGGGGGTTATCGTCCTTTGTCTGCGAGGCTCTGTTTCGAACCAACTAATCATGAGCCAGCATACTTTGGCGGCAAAGCCGAATAAGCAAACTCATGCCTCTTCTGATCCAGCTAGCACTGGGGACAGAACTAAAACAGGGTCGCTCCATCTCTTCCTCAACAACAAGAATCGGAGTCGGACATCAACAGAAAGTCTATCATATCCGAACTATCAGAAGGCCGTAGCAAGGGCTCCGATAATACCCTATCTCAGGACTCAGATAAGTTTATTACAAATTATATTTGTGCAAACAAACTAAAGTTTGCAATCCTTATTTATATTCTGTAATACAAGTCTTTTATTCTTATTTCTAGTTGTTTGGTTATTTCTTTAACTCTCAACCAGTCTGCCACACTCGTGGTTAACTCCATACTTCAAACCTTGGAGTAATGTCGTTCGTGTCTTGTTTCTTTATACCTCCTAAAAATCCTCTGCATATTATGCTCAAGGGCGGACTATATTCGAGGATTTATGGTATTATTTAAAAAAGAAAAATAGCTGTGGAGATATAGTAAAAATCATTTATTTTAGAAATACATTTTTAATTGTATGAGGGATGAAGTGTATTTTGGCAGCATTTTTTCTTTTATACAAGTTTTGTTGAACTGTACAGACAATTCCTGTCAGACAATTTTTTGGTTGATTCCAATTTTCGGGCCATCTTTCTGGTGTTGGGCTGTAACTGGTATAACAGTCCACCAAAGGTTTCAAAACGAGCGCTTTCGGCAATACAGTTTGCCATCCTCAGGTAGGAAACGATGGTATGGTTTCGTGTCTCGTTTTTAACGAGAACGAGTAGTAGCAAGGAATTAGAAGTGGGAGGTAATAACCATTGATAGTGGGAGGTTGTAGGAATGGTAGTAGTATATATATATATATATGTTGGCATCCTTCCGTCTACTAAAGACAATGGCTTAGTGTCCACTCCTTTTTATTTTTTTATTTTTTATTATCTGCAACTGTATGTGTGGCTGAACAGACCAATTTTTGAATTAATACAAACCATATACAGGTTGATTGAAAAGTAACTCTTTATTTCAAACTATTTATAATCATTTTATATGCAGTTACAATTTCTCAATTCTTTAATGTATGTTATTTTATATATAGCAATTAAATCTGTTGTTGTTGTTGGTGGTGCTCTTCCACATTTTGCTATTGTTGTTCGTGAATGGCTGATTCACCATTTTCCTTGGAGATGGATGGGTAGATGTTGTCCGCATGAGTGGCCATCCAGAAGCCGTGATTTAACACCCTGCGATTTTTTTTTTTGGGGGGGGGTTGAAGGAGCAAGCCTACTCTTCAAAACCAATGACTTTGGAAGAACTTGAAGGATGAATGCAAGAATTTATTTCTGCTATTCTGCAAGAGTTCCTGGGAAGATCAGTTAATGTGATTCCCAAGCGGCTTGAGAGGCTGGAGGCAAATGCTGGTGTCCAGATAGAATTTTAGATAAAACTATATGTTATGTGTGTTCTTCTCATATTCAAGTAAAACCTTTGGAATTTTTCTGTTGATATTTCTCTAATAATAATAATAATAATAATAAAAATGATAATAATAAAATCCTCTGGGACTTTGAAATAAGAAGTTGTCAACTGGTGGATTTGCAGTTCCAGCAGATCACAGTGTGAAGCTAAAGGGAAATGAAAAAAAAAATGGACAAATACTTGCCAGAGAACTGAAAAAGTTATGGAATCTGAAAGTCAAAGTGATACCAATTGTAGTTGGTGCACTTGGAACGGTCCCCAGAAAGCTTGGAAAAAAGATTGGAAAATCTAGAAATTAGAGGAAGAATTGAGACCATCCAGAATACTGCACTGCTGCAATCTGCCAGAATACTCAGAAGAGTCCTGGAGACCTGAGGAGACTTGTTGTCACTCAGACTCCAGTAAAATACCATCAGCTAACACTGATGTGAAAAACTCAAAAGGAGATAATAATAATAATATCTTAGATAAACATGTCAATGTTTTTTGTTAATTTCTGACACAAACCATTTTTGATATAATTATAAATTACAATTTATTATAAGTTGTTTTTTTGTTTTTTTTTTACTTTTTAGAATTTCTGTTTTTGAATATTTCAGTTGATCTAACCTTTGACCTTTCTCATGTGTCTATTGCATTTGGTAATCTATTTGGGAATATTGCACTAGCAAAGCTTATCTCATTAAATCCTTGGGTCATGAAGTACAGAAATATTTTATTGGCTCAACAGAGAGACAGATGAATATGATAGATTCTGAAAATTTCCCACGGAACGACATTGGATGCGACGGATCTAGAAAATAAAAAGATTGATACACCCATAAATAAAATAAAATTATCTGCATTATTTGGACTATTGTCCTCATCTTCATTGTTTATCTGTACGTTTTAGCTGATAGAAATCTGATCTCAGAGACAAGTTAAATCGTCAATTCTTCCAAGACATAGTTGTATCAGTGCTAATGTATGGCTGCACCACTTGGACCCTAACGAAGCACCTAAAAAATAAGCTGCATGTGATCTTAAACAAACTGTGGAAACATCACCCCACAATGAAGCAACTGTATGGCCACTGGCCCCCTATCACATTTGAGACAATGTTGAGATTTTTTAGATATCAGGTGTGTGCTAGATGCCCGCTCCTACTTATAGACTCAGCCAGAATCATGTGATCTAACTCTTGGCCAATCACTGGCAGTATTCTGAGGTTGATACTATACTTAACCAACCCTACTGGCCATAACTATGTTGACATTCATTGACGACAGACATAGGATTAAAACACTGGATCTTTACCAATACGTGGGATAGGACTTATACGCTTACCAAAGGATTCCATAACACAGGACTTTCTTTAAGCCCTTTTCAACTGGCCAAGGATGGCATTTAAAAACTTTACACCCTACAGAGGTGAGGGAGAGTCCATAATAGTCTTCTTATAGACTCGGCCAGAATCATGTGATCTAACTCTTGGCTGATGTACTCTCCTGCCTTCTTCAGGTATTTCTTGCTGGACTCGGGAACCTTCTCGGACCTGGGAACCTTCTTTTCAGACTCGGGAACCTTCTTGTTGTAATATACTCTGAATTGTTACTTACACGCATTGAATGTGTTGCATACCCTTCTCATTACTTCTTCTATTCTTTTTCTGTTCTTCTGACATCTTAGGTTCTTCTAGGTCTCTTCTAACATCTCTTCTTCGTCTGGAATCTTCTAAGGTCTGGACTTTCTTGGGGACTTCGGGTCTGGTCTTCTATTGGGAATTTCTTTTTATCAGAAGCCCTGTGTCATGTTTTTAGAGGTAATAACACAAGACTCCGATTTGCTTTGATCTTACATTATTTTTAAATCCCCAGCCAGACATCTGCGTAGATTAAGACGGGAGCGCGTGTAAGGCGACTTACCCTTCCGTCGAGCTCGGCTGCTAGTCTCTAACTGACTGAAACTTACTTACTATCTAAACTGGAAGAGAGGGTCCTCTCTACCGGTTCTCACGGTATCCACCGGAAAGAAGGATCAGGACAGGTCAAGCTTTGTCATTCAAATCCTTCAAGGCCATGGGCTGCAGCTTATAACGGCCATTTTGATTTCTACACTATTGTACATAAATATTAGGTATCTAATAATTATGTAACAAATGCAGGTATAAATATTTAAGCATCAACATAAATAGGGCACCTTTTTTTTCCTTACCTGATTTTCCTTTTATTTTCAACAAATTTATTTTCATTTGTAAAATGTAGGAAGACCAATCTCAAGTGAATAATAATAACATAGTCTGTAAATAAATGAATAAAACCAAAGGGTAGGGTTAGCTCAGTCGGTAGAACGTTCAACTAGAAACCACAAGGTTCCTAATTCGATACTGGTCCTTGCCAACTCAGTGTATGAGTAGCACAGGATCTGTGCGCTAAAGTAAGGAGCTGATGGTAGGTGTGGCGCTCGACCTCAGAGGTTTCGTCAGACATTATTCATAGGAAAAACAGACAATCGCAATTCTCATTATTTAGCTACTCTCAGTCAGTAAAGCGTTCGGCTAGAAACCACAAGGTTCCTAGTTCGATACTGGCCCTCGCTAACTCAGGTATGAGTAGCACAGGGATCTGTGAGGTAAAGTGAGGAGCTGATGGTAGGCGTGGCGCTCCACCTCAGATGCAGAAATAATCTCCTTGGTCTAGCACTAGTGAAAAGGGGATAGACTCCCTCGCTGGTTGGCTGAAACCGACTTTAGGCCACCCCAACGACTTTACTTCTTTTTTTATTCACTGGGCTCTTTTTTACCTTTATTTTTTAAATTTGTTTTTATTTCTTAAAAAGACAAAAAAAATACGAAAATGTGTATGTTTATGTCCAGTGGAAACTTTAAAAATAAAACAATTAACAACAAAGTAAATATATATACACATTAAATATCACCAGGGCTTGGTTGTTGAGCAAAAAATAATGAAGATTTTAGTTATATTTGGGAACATATTAAAAAAATTTGAATTTGAAAAGTAACAGAAGGGAAAGTCATTTGCATGTTATTTTGTTTATCTTTATTTTATTTTTTTATTTTTTTTGCTTTGAAATATAATATTGATTGATTGAATTAATTGCATCATTTATATCTTTTTTTTTTTTTAAGTTGTAAATCATTGAATGGAAATTTCTTACTATATTGTTATATATTTCCAAGGGGATTTTTATGGGGCATCCAGTGAGGATCTCATTCGCAATAAGTAATAATGGATCTGCGATAATAACTTTTAAAAAATCCCCTTCTACCTAGGTGACACCGGGTAGCCACTTTTAGTTTGATAATAAATAAAACTGACTCTTTTCTTTTTCTAAAACTTTCTTTTATAGGTAATCAAGTGTGTGGCTGAAGGCAAACCTGTTCCAAACCGACCCCTACATCTCACCAGGGCCATAAGTGGACATTCTGATTCAGGGATGGGAAGTCGAGTAAGTCAACAAATTTATATCAATCCAGGTTTTTTATTCCTTGGTATTTTCTTGTATCAAAAATGTTGATTTTTTTAATATTATCATTTGATATCATTATCCTTTTGTATCATCATTTGATATTGTTATTGTTTGGTATCAATTGATATCATCATTTGGTATCATCATCATCTGGTATCAATTGATATCATTATCCTTTAGCATCATCATTTGATATTACCATCCTTTAGTATCATCATTTGATATCATTATCCTTTTGTATTATCATTTGATAACATTATCCTTTTGAATCATCCTTCGATATTGTTATTGTTTGGTATCAATTGATATCATCATCTGATATCATCATCATCTGGTATCAATTGATATCATTATCCTTTAGTATCATCATTTGATATTATCATCCTTTTGTATTATCATTTGATATCATTATCCTTTTGTATCATCCTTTGATATTGTTATTTTTTGGTATCAATTGGTATCATCATCATCATCATCTGGTATCAATTGATGTCATTATTCTTTAGTATCATCATTTGATATTATCTTTTGTATTATCATTTGATATTATTATTTGGTACCAATTGATATCATCATTTGGTATTATTTAATATCATTATAATTATTCTTTATTTTCTTGAATCAAAAATTTTGATTTTTTGATATCATCATTTGGTATCATTATCCTTTTGTATCATCATTTGATATCGTTATTATTTGGTATCAATTGATATCATTATCATTTAGTAACATCATTTGATATTATTATTGATTTGTACCAATTGATATCATTGTTTGGTATTATTTGATATCATTATCAAAATATTGTGACTATAATAACAAGAGGAAGCACTTGTGGTGTAATGGTTATCATTGTAGGAAATAGACTTGGTGACCTGAGTTCAAATCTTGGATGAGTTTGTTTTCTGCATTTCACATGGCAATAATACCCTTGGGAAAGGTATGCATCAAACTACTCCTCCAGCTATGGATAAATAGTAGGGAAGACTGGGTTCTTTAACCTTAGTATTGCAACCGGTCTAGGAGAAGGAAAACTCTGAATTCAAACCTGTTAAACTCCACTTAAAAATGGACCTTGTGTTGCATCCAGCTTGTGTGGAGGGGTTGGGTAAATACATAACAAGATGAGGAAATTAGTCAAAATACATCAGTGTAGGTATTAAGTCATTGTGTCCCGATTACGCATTGGTCATACAAGACTAACGCACTCCTATATACTCAAACAAGAACAACAACCACTGTGTGAAACATGTCAAACACCTTTGACTTTTAAACACTTATTCATGGAGTGCAGTTTTTTTCTCATATCAGAAACCGTTATTTTAAAGCAAATAATATGAAAGATCTATTTGAAAATGTCAACATGGAGGATATTCTCTCCTTTTTGAGGGAAATAAAATTATACCATAGAATATAGATATGAAACTAATCAATACCATACAACATAATCCCCAATAATGCTAACACATTGTTAAAACCAATTACTAAAAAGTATAAATATAAATACATGATATGTATTACTTCCTAAACGTTAGGCATGACATAACCCCAAATGGGTTGATATGCCGTTAAAATCAATCAAATCAATCAAACCAAGTATTTGCTATGGGTAGGATGTGACACAAGTTTGTAAGTATGGAGCATCTGGTAAGGATGTGTCCTGGGTATGATGTTAAACTGCATCTAATGGTGAAATTCCAATTCTGGAGCTTTGGGGAATATGGAGTACCCCTTCATCACCATTACTCCCAGGTCCACTCTGACTCGGAGTGGGAGTGCTTATTTGGGTTCCATCTATGGGTTAAATAGAAAAAAAAATCTGTTTAAAAAAAAAATTGAGTTTTAAAAGAAAAATTTTTCAATACCCATCAAGAATGAATAAAACAAAATCTCTTTGGCATAAACTAACCCAAGAAGGGTTGACATGCCATAAAATCCAACCAACCAACCTGGCAAGGATAAGTCACTATTTAGTAGTATTAGATTTGCAAACCTAGCTTGTTAACCATTACACCATGATAGGATGCCCCAAGTGATGATTCCTCAACTCATAAATACAGATAGAATTTTTTTTTTCCTTTTTAATTGAACTACCAAGAATATGCGGTAATTTTCACCTTTAGTTGTCAAAATTCCTAGCAAATAAGGCAATTAGAGTAACCTCCCTTGATTTTCACTTTGAAACAAGCCGGTAGCTATTTTGAAAGTCTCCATGCGAAATAAACAAATCTTAGAAACTTTTTCAAAAACAATACAACTGCATGCTTTAACACAAAAATATGATAAAATGTGTTCCTAATAACAATTAAGTTCATTTCAGATAATTTTATGCTTGGAATTTAGCCGACTGACTTTCACTTTGAAACAAGCCGGTAACCATTTTGAAAGTGTCTGTGCAAAATACACAAATCTTAGAAACTTTTCAAAAACAATGCGCACGCACAATTTTATGCTAGGAATTTTGACAACTAAAGGTGAAAATTACCGAATATGCACCCTATGGGTGTTTTAATGTAATAAAATATATTGATTTATAAAGACTAATGAAAATTAAATAAGAACGCATATAAAAAGATTACACTTATTTTAATTATGTTTAAATTGGTTTTTATATATATAATCATTCATTCAGGGTTGATTTTAATACATTGCAGAATAAAACAATAATATTTGAGATTAATAATACCAAGTAATTATTTATTAAACCCAGTTTAGTTAAAACCCGTATGCAAACTAACCACACCATATATTATGTAAACCTTTATTACTTAGTGATATATAAGACACATTGCAGGATTTTAAATGCACTAATAACATGGGATGTTTTGAGGCAAATCTGACTCAGATTTTCATAGAGACATTCTTAATAAATAAGATTTATTCTATGTATTAATGATTTTGACTATAAATACGCATTTATAAACTTATGCAATACCTGAGGGTATTGTGATGTAAGCAGTGTAAGTTGAAAGCTAATCTATAAAGTTTCTCGGAATTTTTGAGATGAGGTTTGATAATTAGTATTATTTGGATTATTTGGACTATTGTCCTCATCTTCATTGTTATCTGTATAACGTTTCGGCCAATGTGCCCTCTGGCCTTCTTCAGCTATTTCTTGTTGGACTCAGGAACCTTCTCTGACTTGGGAACCTTCTTTTCGAACTCGGTAACCTTTTTTACGTAATCGGGAGCCATCACGGGACTTTGAACCTAACCCTTTATTCAGTCCACGGAGGTATCCTGTTCTCATTCTGCTAACCATAGCTGGGGTAGAGGCGTTAAGCTGTGTTAACTATTATTCTATGTTACTGCTGCCCTTGAGCAGGATTGAACCTGCAGTCTAGAGATAACTGTCACTTAGAAATGTCTTAACCTAACTCCTTTATCCACTAGGCTGTGTGTCCAATTAAATGTGTTGAGATGGTTCCTGAGTCTGATAATGTTCCCGAGTTAGACAAGAAATACCTGAAGAAGGCCGGAGGGCACATCGGCCGAAATGTTGTACAGATAACAATGAAAATGAGGACAATAGTCCGAATAATACAAATAATACTCATCTATAAAGTTTTGATTTTTTTTATTGATATTTGCAACTCTGAAAAAAAAAATGATTGAGAAAGATAAGATTTTTTGAATTGTGAGTCCCACAGTTAATAAAGAGAGAAATGACTAATATAAATATCTTGAGAAAAAAATATTGACTTATTGTGTGTATCCTAGAATTTGAAATAGTCACTAGTTCATATTGACTAAGCATAGTTTGATAGTGGGTGGGCCAGGGAATTCTGAAACAAATTAGAATATAAAGAAAAACAAGGATATTCAATAGAATATATATATATATATATATATATATATATATATATATAGAAAGAAGGAAATGAATCCGACAGTATGAGTATATATAAAAAGATATGAAAACACCACAAAATGCTGTTAAAGTGAAAACATTTTATAACATAGCTGATATTGAACAATATTTTGATTTTGTCTCCACTCTTAACAACACGGAGTATAAACAAGCTCTGATGATGGTTGTTGAAAGATTTTCATGGATATCCGTGCTACTAGTGCGACATGATGATGATGATGACTTATACTGTAAACTGAAGGCGCATGGTCCAATGGTTAGAGTCATAGGAAATGGACTCGTCAACCCGAGTTTAATTCCAGGACGAAGCTGTTTGCATTTCACATGGCACTAATATCCCTGGAGAAGGTATGAATCCAATTCTCCCTCCAGCTATGGGTAAATAGCAGGGCAGACTGGGTTCTTTAACCATGGTTAAGTAACCAGTCTAGGAAGGAAAACTCTGAATTCAAACCTGTTAAACTCCGCTTAAGAAATTGACCTTGTGTAACATCCTGCTCATACAAAGGGGTTGGTAAGTACTACACCGAGTCACAATGAACCAGGCAGTAAGGGCAATTAAGGGGAACTAAATAATGATTAATAATAAATATTAATAACAAATATAATAATCATTTATTAATAAATGATAATTACATTAAACTTGGGAAACGTATGAATCCATGTATTCTCCCTTCAGCTATGATTAAATAATAGGGCAGACTGAGCTCTTTAACTTTAGTATGGTAGCCTGTCTAGGAGAAGGAAAACTTTGAATTCAAACCTGTTAAACTCCGCTTAAGAAATTGACCTTGGGTCACATCCTGCTTGTTGCGGAGGGGTTGGTAAATATATATACTGTAAACTGAATCCCTCACTAAAAAAGAGTTTTTAAATTTTCTAAAGACTAATACGTCAAAACCATTCTCCAGAGTCATATGAGTAAGCATGAAGAATTTGGCAGTTTTGGCGCTGGCTGTCTTTGAGTTATTCCACAGACAGACAGATGGAAATCTGTCTTAGCTTTTATATTGTTTATTATTTTGATTTTAAAAAATTGAGCAGTGAGGTCACAAGGGTGCAGAGGTCAGTACTCCTGTTTTACATCAAATTTCATTTTTATAAGATATTAATAGATTATTTTGGATTTAATTTTCAGTAATTTATAAATCTAATGTATGAAATTTCTATGCAAATGTAACAACCATTATGGGACAGAGGTTGTATGTTTTACTACTTCTGTCCCATAATAGTTGATACATTTAGTGTATGAAATTTCTATGCAAATGTAACAACTAGTGTTGACAGAAGTAGTAAAACATACAACCTCTGTCCCATAATAGTTGTTACATTTGCATATAAATTTCATACGCTAAATGTATCAACTATTATGGGACAGAAGTCGTAAAACATACAACCTCTGTCCCATATTAGTTGTTACATTTGCATAGAAATTTCATACACTAAACGTATCAACTATTATGGGACAGAAGTAGTAAAACATACAACCTCTGTCCATAATAGTTGTACATTTGCATAGAAATTTCATACACTAAATGTATCAACTATTATGGGACAGAAGTAGTAAAACATACAACCTCTGTCCATAATAGTTGTTACATTTGCATAGAAATTTCATACACTAAATGTATCAACTATTATGGGACAGAAGGAGTAAAACATACAACCTCTGTCCCATAATAGTTGTTACATTTGCATAGAAATTTCATACATAAATGTATCAACTATTATGGGACAGAAGTAGTAAAACATACAACCTCTGTCCCATAATAGTTGTTACATTTGCATAGAAATTTCATACACTAAATGTACAACTATTATGGGACAGAAGTAGTAAAACATACAACTCTGTCCCATACCTATTATGGGACAGAAGTAGTAAAACATACAACCTCTGTCCCATAATAGTTGTTACATTTGCATATAAATTTCATACGCTAAATGTATCAACTATTATGGGACAGAAGTAGTAAAACATACAACTCTGTCCCATAATAGTTGTTACATTTGCATATAAATTTCATACACTAAATGTATCAACTATTATGGGACAGAAGTCGTAAAACATACACCTCTGTCCATATTAGTTGTTACATTTGCATACATACACTAAACGTATTATTATGGGACAGAAGTAGTAAAACATACAACCTCTGTCCCATAATAGTTGTACATTTGCATATAAATTTCATACACTAAATATATCAACTATTATGGGACAGAAGTAGTAAAACATACAACCTCTGTCCCATAATAGTTGTTACATTTGCATATAAATTTCATACGCTAAATGTATCAACTATTATGGGACAGAAGTAGTAAAACATATAACCTGTGATAGGTATTTTCTTTTTTCTTTTCATCAAATATCACAATGATTGTTTTGAGCAAATTATCTCTTCTTTACAAAAGAAAAAACATTTTTTTATCTCCAAGTTATTATTGTCTTTTTTTTTTCTTATTTTATGCCAATAATAATTTAAATAAAAAAAGCAATAAGGGTTGTGGGAGTTTTCCGAATTATTTTGTTTTTAACAAGATTAAATCTTTACCAATTATAAATTCGACTCAAGACTAAAAATTGCTCCCTTCATCTTTATTGTTATATACACAACGTTTTGGTTGATGTGACCTCTTGGCCTTATTCGAGTGTTTCTTCTCGAAATCTGGTACATTATTGTCGAACTTGGGAACCCGCATGTCTTAATTGGGAATCTTCACGGAACTTTGAACCGAACCCTTTACTTAATCTGTTGCGGTAGATTGTTCTCATTCCATTAACCACGTATGAAGAGAAAGTGGAAGTTATATGTAATATATATGAAAAATTTAAAAAAACACAAGTTCATAAAACGAGTGATGTTTATTTCGCCTACGCTTCAGTGTTTCGATCTGTTTCAATAGATCTTCATCAGGGCTTTTGTTAATTTATGGAAAAATAAATTTATCACAGAGAATAAGAAGACTGTGAGAGTCTTTTGCTTTGTCGGTCAGTCTATTTAAAAATTGTTGAATGAAAGACTAGCGTTCTTGGATGTTTGAAAATACAACAAACACTGAAACAACGGTTGTAAAATTTAAACAGACACAGACACTCACTTACGTTGGGTGTGTG
The DNA here is from genome assembly GCA_023376005.1 of Doryteuthis pealeii. Taxonomy (NCBI): domain Eukaryota; kingdom Metazoa; phylum Mollusca; class Cephalopoda; order Myopsida; family Loliginidae; genus Doryteuthis; species Doryteuthis pealeii. The sequence continues at coordinate 47,491,389 of CM042160.1, read as the reverse complement.
TGAGTGTGTATGAAAATGTATTTAGACGCTCACTTTCGCTGGGTGTGTGAGTGTTTATGTGAGTGTGTGTGTGTAAACATGAGTATGTATTAAATAAAATATAATTTAAAAAAAATATATATATATATATATATATATATATATGAAAGTAAACAAACAGGTTTTTTTTTATAGTTTGTTTGAGATGGCGATAGCCGACAATTTGGGAGAATAAGTGCTTAATTGAAGTCATACCTAATTGAAATTAGTTGATAATTAATAAATTAGGCGAGCATATCTGTTTAAATGTAAAGGCGTAAACAAATCAAGAAAAAGTCAATCTCTGTATGTACATTTCGGCATATTATGCCTCATCAGTAGAGCCATAGACAGGAGACTGCTCCGTGTGTTATTCGAACCCTGACTGACAGGTGGGGACTTTAACCATTACACTAGCTGGTTTTTTCCAAAAAATACATGTATATAACAATAAAAGATGTGAACAACTGTCCAAAAAATCAAAATAATACAAATCATCAAGCCTCATAGCAAAAATTCTGACAGACAAAAAAAAACTTGAAATTTTCTTTAAAATCTTTTGTATCATTTTGTTTTTATTTTATTTTATTTTATGTTTTTTTTTTTGTAATTAAAATCATAAGCGGGTTCATCCTTAACAAAAAAATTTGTTTTCACCTGAGTCTCATCAGATGATTATCACCAGAAGATGAATTACAATAGAGAATGCAAGAATGTCATAATGGGGGTGGGGCATAAAAAATGTTTTTATTGTGATTACCCATTTTTGTTTTCACCTGAGTCTCATCAGAAGATTATCACCAGAAGATGAATTACAATAGAGAATGCAAGAATGTCATAATAAGGTGTTTAAAAAAAGATATGGTGATTACCCATTTTTGTTTTCATCTGAGTCTCATCAGAAGATTACCACAAGAAGATGAATTATAATAGAGAATGCAAGAATGTCATAATAAGGAGGTGTTTAAAAAGATTTATTGTGATTACCCATTTTTGTTTTCATCTGAGTCTCATCAGAAGATTACCACAAGAAGACAAATTACAATAGAGAATGCAAGAATGTCATAATAAGGAGGTGTTTAAAAAAAAATTATTGTGATTACCCAGGATCAGGTAGCTTCATGCCGGAATCGCCGCCGAGTTGTAGATGGTAGATGAGTTCCTTTTGTTTGCAGAGCCCTGGTTTCAAAGATGATATATATATAATTGCCTCAAAGACGCAGAGCTGGAATTCTGAATACACAAAAACTAGGATGATAAATCTGCTTATGATTGCATTTCTAAAATTTTGTACCCGCAAAATATTATTGGTTGATTCCTATAACTCCAACATAAACAAAGGGGAACCACTCTTGACTGACAAATTATTTATTTATTTATTGATCTACTAGGAAAAAAAGAAGTTAGGTTTTAGGGTTAGTTTAATGGGAAAATAAATAAATAATTTATCAGTCAAGAGTGGTTCCCCTTTGATTATGTTAGACTTATAGGAAATAACCATATTATTTTTGTTCTTGTTATGCCTTATTCACATCGCCTTCATTATCATCCTCACTACCAACTCTATCTTCATCAACTTAATTTTTATTTTGCATATTTTATTCTTTTTCCTTCTCTCACTTGTCACCCACTAATCATCCTTTAAACAAATATATATATATATATATATATATATATATATATGAGTTAAAAGTAAGGAAATGAATCTGACGGTATATGTATAGATAAAAGGGTATGAAAAACAAACTTTGTTGTTAAAATGAATATATTTTTATATCCTTTTTCATATCTGATATTGACAATATTTCAATTTATAAAAAATTATCATCAGAACATAATGATAATTAGGTCCGTTTTTAGATGTGATTAATGAGTCTGGTTTAAAAATATTTACATCTAAAAACAGACCTAATTATCATTATGCTCTGATGATAATTTTTTATAAATCGAAATATTATCAATACTAGAGATTATTGTGGAATCTGTGACGTAAGCCGTGACGTAGTTTCAGCTTCAGATAGAAATGCAAACAATCTCCATTATATATAGATTAGCAATGAAAAAGGATATAAAAATATATTCATTTTAACAACATTGTGTGTTTTCATACCCTTTTATCTATACATATATATATATATATATATATATATATATATATATATAATTCCAATGTTTTTTGGCTTTTTTTCACTTATATTTGACTTAATGTATTTCTTCCCATTTCTCATCATTTAATTTTACTTTTATTATCATCTTTTTTAATTTTGTTTTATTTTGTTCTCCCCACCTCCCCAAAGTACCCGTTTCCCTGTTGTCCCAACTGAAATTCGAAGAGGTTGTGTTGGAGCCAAGAAAGATGCAGGTGAAATTTTTTATGCAAATGTTGGATAATTTCACAGTCTTGAACTTTTAAGCTGATCATCAAGTGGGGGTGCAAAAAAAGACTGCAAAATTCTTTTTGTTTTTTGTAATACAAAGACAAAGATGAAGACTGTTGCCAGAAGCTTCTTGGATTTAGGGGTGCATGAAATATAAGTCAAATAACAAACACAAAAAAGGTTATTTCCTATCACTCCAACCTAAAAAAAGGGGAACCACTCTTTCAATTAATTTGCACAAGGGTGTAAGATCCATTTTTACTGTAGATCTTAGAAAACTTTGACATAGGATTTATTTTTCTATTAAATCAAAAACTTTCAACTTATCATTTAAAAGGAAGAAGCATTTTATTATTTCCCTTTATGCCAAAACCAAATTATCAATCTTACTTTCACTTTGTTGATTATTATTATTATGACAAAACCAAATTATCAACCTTACTTTCACTTTCACTATTATTATGACAAAATCAAATTATCAACCTCACTTTCACTTTGTTGATTATTATTATTATGACAAACCAAATTATCAACCTTACTTTCACTTTTATTATTATTTATGACAAAACCAAATTATCAACCTTACTTTCACTTTGACAAAACCAAATTATCAACCTTACTTTCACTTTCACTATTATTATGACAAAATCAAATTATCAACCTCACTTTCACTTTGTTGATTATTATTATTATGACAAAACCAAATTATCAACCTTACTTTCACTTTCACTATTATTATGACAAAATCAAATTATCAACCTTACTTTCACTTTCATTATTATTATTATGACAAAACCAAATTATCAACCTTACTTTCACTTACAAAACCAAATTATCAACCTTACTTTCACTTTCACTATTATTATGACAAAATCAAATTATCAACCTCCTTTCACTTTGTTGATTATTATTATTTGACAAAACCAAATTATCAACCTTACTTTCACTTTCACTATTATTATGACAAAATCAAATTATCAACCTTACTTTCACTTTCACTATTATTATGACAAAACCAGATTATCAACCTTTCTTTCACTTTCACTATTATTATGACAAAACCAAATTATCAACCTTACTTTCAGTTTCACTTTGTTGATTATTATTAAGTGAATTTCTTTTTTATAGATTATTTCTTGAATTGACCTTTGATTTTAGAAAACCTCAGCATACAATCTTATCATTTCTTATCAAGTGGATTATTTCACCTTTTCAAGAAAAAGAATTTGTGGCTTTTCTTTTACAGATTGAAAACTGACAGCATCTATCCTCTTTGGGGATTATCACTATTATTATTATTATTATTAAGTAAAACTCATGAATTGTTTATTTCCCCTTCTCCATGGCTTGAGAGGATCATTTTGGCACCGCCATTTTTTCGGCAGTCTCAAAGATTTGGTATTTGTTATGGTTCCGACTAACATTTTACCCTAAAAAGCAAAGAAAAGAAATCACAAGGTGGAGTTAAAAATTCAATGTCAGAGGTTTTGTATCATTAAGTAAAATCATCAAATTTATTAAAGGAGTAAAAATAAAATAAGACATTTTGAAATGAAACTTATTTCGATCACCATCAAATAAAATTAATTATTAATTAAATAAATATTTTGAATATTTTATACATAAATTTTACACAAAATCGTAAGTAATTATTTATTTGTAAACTTTTTAGACATGAAACACGCACATATACATTATCATAAAAGGAAGCGCGTGGTATAATGGTTAAAGTCATAGGAAATGGACTCGTTGCCCTGAGTTCAAATCCTGGATGTGCTAATTGCATTTCACTTAGTGCTAATACCCTTGGGAAAGGTATGAATCCACTCTCCCTCCAGCTATGGATAAATAGTAGGGCAGACTGGGCTCTTTAACCTTGGTTAGGCAACCGGTCTAGGAGAAGGAAAACTCTGAATTCAAACCTGTTGAACTCCACTTAAGAAATTGACCTTGTGTTGCATCCTACTTGTGCGGAGGGGTTGGTAAATATATATATATACATTATCATAAACCAGCAAAGATGGCATATTATAGCAAGATTTTTGTTATCGCCTATGGTCAGGAGTGAACCTGCAAACTACAGGTTATTGTCACTTAGAAATGTATTAATTCAACCCTTATATCTATTGCGCCATTTTTATGTGTCCAACTGGATTGAATAAAGGGTTCAGTTCAAAGTTTCGTGAAGGCTCCTGATTGCAACAAGAGACCTCCTAAGTTCAATGAGAAGGTTTTACAGTTTGGTAAGAAACACTTGAAGAAGGCCAGAGAGCCCATCGGCTGAAACGTTGTTTATATAACAATAAAGATGAGGACAGCAGCCCGAAAAATTCAAATAATACAAATAACTCTGTTATAAATAATCTGTAAAGACTCTTTTGCTTAGGACATTCATCTATTCTGTTTTGTATTGTTTCTGTTAGAATTTTCATAGACAATAAAGTCTATTTGTTACTCTTTGTCATAAATAATCTGTAAAGACTCTTTTGCTTAGGACATTCATCTATTCTGTTTTGTATTGTTTCTGTTAGAATTTTCATAGACAATAAAGTCTATTTGTTATAACTCTTTGTCATAAATAATCTGTAAAGTCTTTTGCTTAGGACATTCATCTATCCTGTTTTGTATTGTTTCTATTAGAATTTTCATAGACAATGAACTTAATCTGGCGCAGGTTTGCAGGGGTCAATTACAGCACCTAATGTCACTTCACTTGTTGTTGTTGGTCAAATTTAAAAGTCAAGACTTTGCACGACTAAAAAAAACAAAAAAAAACAAACTTGGCACCACATTTGTTTTGCGAGCTCATGCAAATGAACGTTGAAATGCACTTACGGAATGTTGGCCTTTTGGTCTGTGGCATCTTTTTCTTTTTTTTCTTGGGTTGCCTCTAAAAAAAAATTAAAAAATAAAAAACATCATCTCTGCTGACATTTTTATTATTCACCATCAAGGCATGTTTTTTTTTGTTTCGTTTTTTTTTTTTTTAATTATTTTCTTCGACAATTTAAATTTCTTAATTTTCTTTTTTTCTTTTTCTAATTTTGTTCAGTTAATTATGAAATGCAACTCATTAATTTTTCATTTTATATCTAATTTATCTTTTCTTTGTGGCCAGAAATGAGGAAAATATCACATAACCTGGCCAATAACGAAATATGATTATACATTGTGAGGATTTAGGGCCGTTTAGTTTTATGCAACATGAGACTTCAAGTAACAAACTTCTAGTGTTTGTAATTGTAATATTTTGTGTGTGTGTGTGTGTATATATATATATATATATATATATATATATATATAAAGGTTGTTTGGAAAATAATGACTGATTTTATTACATATTCAAATGTAAAATTAGCTATTATTTTCCAGAAACACACTTACACGTTCAATTAGGAAGAAAAACTCAACAAACCGTTATTTGGCTATTATAAATTTATTTCTGCCAGAAACTTCATAAATGAGCCCAGTTTCATCAGATAGCCATTACAAAATAAATAAGAAAATATACTAGAATGGAGAGAAAAAGAAAACCTCTTTTTTCCCTTTTCATTTAAAAAACAATTGACTCTTTCTCATTCAAAAACACACATGCATAAAAAAAACTATTTATGATGATAATAAAAACAAAAATAAACCAATCAAATATGTAAGTGTATAAGTGTGATTGGAAAATAATGGATAATATATATATATATATATATATATATATATATATATATCCATTATTCTATATATCTATTTATCTATCTCAGTTTATTCATATCTATCTATCTATCTGTCTGTCTCAGTTTATTCATATTTCTATTGTCTATCTAGTCTATTCATATCTATCTATCTATCTCTGCTCATACCTATCTTAGTTTATATATATATAACTGTTCAAATCCATCATTGGTTGTTCATATCTATCTATCCATATTTATCTATCTATCTCTGCTCATACCTATTTTAGTTTATATATATATATATATATATATATATTATATATATATAAACTATTAAAACCTATCTCTGTCCGTTCATATCTATCTTTAGGCCCATTTCATTAAAAAACAGAGACAAGATTCTTTAAATATATTTTTAATTCATCAATTCATTTTCATTCACGTCTACATATCTTAATTCAATCTTGTACCAAAACTTTCCAAATTTGTTTCTCCAAGCACTTTCGACCATCACTACATAGACCAGTCTGCTCTACTGTTGATGTATAACTGAGGAGAAACAATATGCGTGAAGATATTTAAAAAAAAAAATAATGATTTGATGATTAATGGGGGGGGGTGATTTTCACAGTAGATCAATAAATAATTTATGAGTCAAGAGTGGGTATTTGCCTCATACCCCACTTGTATGGGCTGGGCACAAGGCCTCATTTTAACGTGGGCCCACCCACAAGCCGAAGCTCATGGGTGGGAAAGAACAAAAATTGCGTCGCTCCCTTCGGCATTCCCCCTCAAGGGTTGCGCCTCAGGTGCTGGGCAATAAACCCAGCCCTGCTCCCAAGGGGGCAGGTATTGTCTGGGGGGATAGCCCCCTGGGACTGACGCTATTAATTGAACACACCAGTCCAGTGGCCGAAGCACACCGGATATTTTTACTTAAGAGCTATTGAAAAATAGATCAATATGTAAAAAATATAATAATCTTGATTTAAAACTCTCTCTCTCTCTCTCTCTCTCTCTCTCTCAAGAGGGGTGTAAAATATTCACAATGTCTGTTTTTCTTTTTTTTCCTCAGTAACATTTTCTTTTTCTTGTTATTCTAACCCTTTGTGATTTGTAATTGTTTTTTGTTTCTTTTTCGTTTTTTTTTTTTGTTTCTTGTTTTATTAGTGGTTAACTTGGGCAAGTATGACGATGTTAACACAGGTAAAGGTTCATGCCTGTTTCTGTTGTGTGGATTTTTTTTATTTTATGCTTCTTTTTTGTTTTTGTTTTTAATTTTATTCTAATTGGTTAATTGGCAACTTTTTTTTTTATTTAAAATTTTTTTTTCTATTTTTCTATTTTTTTTCTATTTTTTTTTTTTAAAAAAAATTTTTTTTTTCTATTTTTCTTTTTTCTTTTCTTTTTTTTTTTTTTTTTTCCACTGGTTTTCTTTTACTCAAAGCATGCCTTTTATTTTGTATTTTTCGTGCCCGCATTAGCTTAAAGAATTATTTTGATTTCATATTTAGTTTTTATCTTTTAGATTCGTTTATTTTTTAAATTTAATTTTTAGATTTTAATTTAGTTTATTTTGTTTTAGTAGTAGTAAATATTCAAAAGCTTGATTTTTCTTTTTCTTGGCCTATTTCTAAGTTGAGACAAAAGTTTATCTTTCTTCTCATTATTGACATATTGCTCTTTTTATTTTGGGGGGTGGGGGCATGTGGTGTAATGGTTAGAGTTGTAGGAAATGGACTCATTGAATAGAGTTCAAATCCTGGATAAGGCTGTTGCGCTAATACACTTGGGAAAGGTATGAATCTAACTATTCCCCCCTCCAGCTATGGATAAATAGTAGGGCAAACTGGGCTCTTTAACTTTGGGGTGGCAACCTGTCTAGGAGAAGGAAAACTCTGAATTTAAACCACTTTTAGACCTGGAGAGGAATGGGCTCTACCAATTTATTCCTGCCCCAGACATAGCTACCTGAGTAAACATCCCTCTTCACCCCAACCAAACCAGGTTATGGAACCAGCGAGTGAGAGTGATAACCTTGTTGTGGCAACTGGTCTAAGAGAAGGAAAACATTGAATTCAAACGGGTTGTAGACTTGGAGCGGGATGGGCTCCATAAGGCTATTCCTACATGATTTATGAGTAGTACCCCATGACCTGTGAGAGAGAGAGAGAGAGAGAGAACAAATAAACTTTTGTAACGTTACACAAGGTCTAGTCGACATTTGGCTTATGCGATTCCCTCGGATACAATATGTCTGAGTTGGCTGAAAATAGATGTGAAATATTTATGTTAGCTTTGCTTATATTTTTTGCAGCCTTCACTGTTAATGCTTATTCAAAGCTATTACTACAAGCACTTCTGCAATGGCTTTATTTTTATCACTTATGTATTTTTTTCTTTATATTGCAATCGGTCAAAGTGTTTGATTGTGTTGGAATTAAAAGGTATTACAGTTAGTCATTGGTATAGTCAGGGATGCTTAGTGGTCAAACCTTGAAACAAGGGAAGATAACTCTTTCAGCCCAAACAGGGGCAGACAATCGCTATAGTACTATTCAATTATGGACACAAGTTGTGTCTCTGTCCATTAGGACAGGGGGGCTTGTCCCTTCAGCCACAGGCATTCCATGTAGTAGTTACATGGGCCTGTTGGATTTAAAAGGTATTACAGTTAGTTATAGTTGGTTGGTCGGCTTAGAGGCCTCCCAACATGGGTACATATATGTACAAGCAATATTCCGACAAGAGTGTGAAAGATAACAAGGGACTTTATTAATGAGCACGTGGAGAAAATACATGTAACAGAAATACATATACAAGTAGAAAACATACGAAGAAGATATAATAAAGAACAGATCGGGAATAGAAGGTAGACAAAGTGTAAAACAGATATATGAATGTACTATAAAGAAATTATGGAGAGTCCATAAAGAAATGACACTTACTTAGGCAGGTTGGGTAGTGAAGCCATCCACCGAAAGGGTATAAACATAACCATCTAACCCATTGTGTGCTGCTTGCTGTCCTAGAGACAAGAGAGAGATTCAAACCTGGCGCTTCCCTGAATAAATAGTCAGGGACGCTTAGCGGTCAAACCTTGAAACAAGAGAGGGGTGTCCTGTCACAATCCAGGGCCTCCATACATCTTGCCCAGGCTCTTTTTTGTGGGGGTTGGGTGGGTGTAGTACTCCTTCAATGCCATTACTCCCAGGTCCACTCTGATACAGAGTGGTAGTACTTATTAGGGTCCCATTTATGGGTTAAATAGAAAAAAAAATTAAGTTTGAAAAATAAAATTTGAATACTATCAAAACAAAAATGTCTTTGGCATAAAATAACCCAACAAGGGTTGACATGCCATAAAATCCAATGACCAACCAAAAATGAATAAAACAAAATGTCTTTGGTATAAAATAACCCGACAAGGGTTGACATGCCATAAAATCCAATGACCAACCAAAAATGAATAAAACAAAATGTCTTTGGCATAAAATAACCCAACAAGGGTTGACATGCCATAAAATCAAACCAAAAAACCTACCAAAAATGGTCAACTGTTGCTTTCAACATTGTATCATTACTATCATTTTTATTCAAAAAAATGTAGGAAGACCAATCTTAAGTGAATAATAACATAGTCTGTAAATAAATGAATAAAACCAAAGGGCCGAGTTAGCTCAGTCGGTAGAGGATTCGGCTAGAAACCACAAGGTTCCTAGTTCAATACCAGTCCTCGCCAACAGCGTATAAATAGCACAGGGATCTGTGCGATGAAGTAAGGAGCTGATAGTAGGCGTGGCGCTCCACCTCAGATGCTAAAAAAACAATCTCCTTGGTCTAGCGCTATTGAAAAGGGGATAGACTCCCTCGCTGATTGGCTGATACCGACTTTAGGCCACCCCGATGACTTACAATCTAAAATAATAAAAAATACCCACTAGACCTATAAAGTTTAAACTATTCTTTTTTTTTCTTCCTTCTCCTGGTTGGGTTCTCATTTCTTGCTTATGGGTCAAATTTAATTGGTTCATTTCTTTCGGGATATCTTTCTTTTCTCTTCTTTTCGGTTTTGTTTGGTCTTAATTTGGTCTCAACCCAAACTGGGCAGCAAATCTCTTGCTGATCTTAGATGTGAATTTCAACTCTTTTTTTCAAATTTTTATGCAGATCAGATCAACTTGATGATCCATCAATGAGATCATCTTCTTGGATCCAATCCACCTTTGATCTGGTTCAATTTCATTTTCACCTTTTTTTTCTTTTTTTATTGATCTGTCTTAATCAAATCTGTTTTGCTCTTGCACTGTTCCCTTTTTCATTATATATTTACCCATGATGCATTGCTCCAACTCGAGTAAAAATGGTTTACTATCTGCTATCCCATAATAATTGTTTCATTTAGTGTATGAAATTTCTCTGCAAATGTAACAACTATTATGGGAGTCTAAGACCAATGTTATGTTTTAAAATGTTTCTGAAGTTTAACAAGTTCAAATATTTTTCATTGAAAATTTTTGTTTCAGGTTTAAGTTGTTAAATTTTAAAACTCTGCAAAAAAATTATTAATTTTTGACTAGTTTATTTTTCATTTATTTTTGTTGAATAAATTGAACTTTAACTCTGCCTACTTTAATCTGCTCACAGTGGCTCTCCCACTACTGCGATGCTCAAAGTACAAAAACTGATGGTTAGTTCATTATAATTGAGCAGAAGGACTCAGATTACAATAATGATAGGACTTTATTTGAATTGAATGAGTTGTGAGGTGAATAGATAGTGAACTTTGGAATATCCCATCATACAGGTAAAAAAATACCAAGAAAATTAGGTTGGTAAAAAGTTAAGTATGTCAAATAAAAATCTTGACCAGAAATTAATTTTTATATTATTTAGAGCTTTTGAAGATTTTCCTATTTTAATCTGAATTAATTTTCTTTTTCAATAATTAAGTTTATCCATGCATGTGTTTTCAGTAGATGAGATACTGCTACTGAAAAATAGGCCATATAAGTTAGATGTGATTCTTAGTGTTATTTCTCTGAATGTTTGAGATGAGGCTTGATGATTAGTATTATCTGCATTATTCGGACTATTGTCCCCATCTTCATTTCTATCTGTACAACGTTTCAGACGATGTGCCCTCCGGCCTTCTTCAGGTATTTCTTTTCGGACTCGGGAACCTCCCAAGTTCAAAAAGAAGATTCCCAAGTCTGAAAAAAAAAATTCCCGAGTCCGAAAAGAAATACCTGAAGAAGGCCGGAGGGCACATCGGCTGAAATGTTGTACAGATAACTATGAAGATGAGGACAATAGTCCGAATAACGCAGATAATATTGATTCTTAGTTTGTATTCATGCCATACATTTTAAGAACCACTGATTTGGGTGAAGCCACATCTTTTGCTTTAAATATAGTGTAATAAAATTACTTAAGATTTTAAAAATTAAAAGTTTTAAAAAAACTAAAATTAAATAATTAAAAAAAGAAGAGAAAATATTTTTGGTCAGATTTTTAAGGAGGAATGAAAATTTGTCACTAATTACGTTTTTTTTGTTTTTTTTTTGTTTTTGTTTGTTTAAAAAAGTTTTAAACTTAACTTTTTTTTTTCTTTTAACGATTGTGTTTTACAGCATGTAACTGCACAAAAGATTTTTTATTCTAACAAAATGACACGTTTTGCAATTTGTGGACTTTGTTTTTTTCACTGGACGTTTTTGTTTTTTCTTCAACTTGTTTGGATTTGACAAAAATTTACTACTAAAACACATTGATAACATCTTTAACTAATAAACATGAACACTTGAAAAAAAAATTGTTTTTTTAAAGTGCAAAGATTTTGTTTATTGATATGTTTATATTTTATCCTTTTTATTTGAAATTTTGAGGGTTTTTTTTAATATTAGTCTATGTATGTATACATGTGTGTAAGTAGTATATATGTATGTATGTATGTTATATATATATATATATATATATATTTATATATATATATATATATATATATGTGGTAGTGTGTGTATTGGTATGTCTATATTTTATCCTTTTTATTTGAAATTTTGAGGGTTTTTTTTATATTAGTCTATGTATGTATACGTGTGTGTAAGTAATATATATATATATATATATATATATATATATGTGTGTGGTAGTGTGTGTATTGGTATGTTATATTTTATCCTTTTGATTTGAAATTTTGAGGGTTTTTTTTATATTAGTCTATGTATACGTTTGTGTTATATATATATATATGTGTGTGTGTGTGAATATATATGTGTGTGTGTGATATATATGTGTGTCTGTGAATATATATGTGTGTGTGTGTGTGTGAATGTGTGTGTGTGAATATGTGTGAATGTGTGTGTGGTAATGTGTGTAAATAGATGGGTGGATGTGTGTGTATTGGTTGGTAGGTGAATGTTTGTATATATTAGTCTATGTATGTATACGTGTGTGTAATATATATATATATATATATATATATGAATATTTATGTGGTAGTGTGTGTATTGGTAGGTGAATGTTTGTATATATGTGTAGATGGGTAGATATGTGTATAAGTGTGCGTATAGATATTAGATATTTGTGTATGTATTTGTGTGTTTAAGTAGATGGGTATATATCTATGTGTGTATGTCTGAATTCAAACCAGTTATAGACATTGAGAAGGTTGGGCTCCACCTGGTTGTTCTTGCCCCAAATGCGCTAGAGTAGTAGTAGTAGTAGTAGTACCCCCCCTCCACTATGATTAAAACCAAATTATTGGACTAGTGAAGAAGAATTAGTTATACTTATATATACATTTACGTACCCACAACTTTGTGTCTTTGTGTGTCTTGAAGAATAAATTAAAATTGTTGACTGTATCTTGTGAAAATTTATTTTGTTAGAAGGAATCTCTTGTACAAATTAGTAGAACCAAAATTGCATTTCACACAGCACTAATACTCTTGGGAAAGGTATGCATCTAACTATTCTCTCTTCAGCTTTGGGTAAATAGTAGGGTAGAGTGGGCTATTTAACATAGGAAACTAGTCTAGGAAAAGGAAAACTCTGAATTCAAACCTATTAAACTCCACTTAAGTATGTAAATAAATATATATATATATATATATATATATATATATATATAAGTAAAGAAATAACAAAAGACTTAGAGATTTAGCATTATAGTCTATTTCAGGGAGCTTTGACAAAGTGTCTAACTCTCCCGACTCATCAGATGCGTAGGGAGAGTTAGACACTTTGTCTAAGCTCCCTGAAATAGACTATAATGCTAAATCTCTAAGTCTTTTGTTATTTCTTTACTTATATATTTGTTCTGTGACTCTAACATTAAGAGCACACATTGAGCTCTCAAACTGCGACAGGTTTTTAAAAAAAACTCTTGTGTCGTAAGGAAGATTTCTTCTCTGGACTTTTGGATTATATATATATATGATTTACATGAAAAAGGTGACTTACCGGTGAAATTGATCTCAATGGTTAGTTGATGCAAGTTTCACAATGATAAGACAGCGGTATAACAAATATAAAGTGCCCAATACGAGAGTAGAGCAAATGTATTATTATAATGGTATACACAATAATAACCTACTCAAGTTTCACCATAAGGATCTTCAGGTTAAATCCACTGAATTAATCAAGATATTGTTATATATCTTGATTAATTGATTGTTGATATTTTGATTAATTCAGTGGATTTAACCCTGAAGATCCTTATGGTGAAACTCTAGTAGGTTATTACTGTGTACCATTATATTAATATACATATATATATATATATATACACACACACACACATATATATATATACACACACACATACGTAAGGTGGCGGAGTGGCCTATTGTTGGTATCAGCCGGACAGCAAGGGGTCTATCCCCTTTTCATTAGTGCTAGACCAGAGAAATTCTTTTTGCATCTGAGGTGGAGCGCCACATCTACTATTAGCTTCCCGCTTTACCACACAGATCCAAGCTGTGCTACTCATGCACTGGGTTGGTGATGTCCAATACTGAAACCAGAGATGTAGTCACTCTAAAAGAATTCTGCTATTCACCTGGTGTGGGGGGTGAGCTGTGTGGGTGGAGGGATAAATTTGCTTTTTCTGGACATTTGGATTGAATGTTTCAAATTTGTCAAAAAATACCATAAACCGAACAATGGGCACACATGTTTATGGGCCAGAATTTCATCAGAAATTCATTTATGACCTCTAAATTTAAGACCTCAAAATGTTGGAAAGAATTTAATATTTATTAGACATCTGACATACATGTAAGCACACAAAAAATAAATTACAGCCCAAGGTCAATTGGTAATATATACGTGACATCAGTCCACAAAGAAGAAGAACAACAACAACAATAACTATTGGAAAAGGAGGGAAAAGAAAAAAGAAAAAAATTTCTTTATTTATTTATTTACATTTATATATTCACTAGTAGAAGTACTTGACACACTGTTAGGTAAATCCAACAGAAATAGAGTTGCTCCCCTTTGATCAGTAAGGTCAATTGGTGATATATGCTTGACATCAGTCCACAAAGAAGAACAGCAACAACAATAATAACAGAAGCAACAATAAGTAAAGTCGTCAGGGTGGCCTAAAGTCGGTATCAGCCAATCAGCGAGGGAGTCTATCCCATTTTCACTAGCACTAGACCAAGGAGATTGTTTTTTGTGTCTGAGGTGGAAAGCCACACCTACCATCAGCTCCTTACATTACCACACAGATCCCTGTACTACTCATACACTGAGTTGACAAGGGCCGTTATCAAACTAGGAACCTTGTGGTTTCTAGCCGAACATTCTGGACTCTCTCGTCGATTTTCGACGCATGAGGGTTCGTACAATGAACACCCACACAGTGATTTGTCTTATAGTGGTGAAGGCTTGTGTTGGACCATCCACACTTTTTGGCACAGTCGATAGGAAAGAATTGGTGCATCAAGGGTTGCCACAAACCCAATCAACGACCGACCTCAGGAATTTTGAATTCAGAGTTATCCCTCTCCTAGACTGGTTACCTACCCAAGGCTGAAGAGCTCAGTCTGCCCTACTATTTAACCCATAGCTGGAGGGAGAATATATGGATTCATACCTTTCCCAAGGGTATTAGTGCTATGTGAAATGCCAACAGCTTCGTCTAGGAATTGAACTCGAATCGACGAGTCCATTTTCCACGACTCTACCCACTAGCCCACACGCCTCCAACTATTATATGTTATATTATATGTTATAACAACTTATACATATATTTTGGTAATGAGGATCATTCCATGTGGAGGTTAAATATAGTGAGAGCTCAATGTGCGTACTACCAGTATGTGGACGGACAGAGCAATATAGTGAATAAATGAAGGAAAAGTAATGGTTTTGCTAATGTCTGATGTTGCTGCATGGATGCAGTTGAAATAAATTATTATGGTGAAGCAGATTTAAAGTTTTTTGTTAGACTTTACAAGCTGGGATCAAAACTTAACCGATTTTTCATCAGTCAGAGCTTCTAACCACTAGGCTATCAGCACACCCACTAGCAATAAGGGAGTTTTTACTGATAAATATATACACATGTACAACATTATTAAGTAGAGCTTTATTTGTGTTAAAGAGAGCCTAGCAATATATATATATATATATATATATATATATATATAAGTAAAAGTAAAGTCGTCGGGGTGGCCTAAAGTCGGTATCAGCCAATCAGCGAGGGAGTCTATCCCCTTTTCAATAGCGCTAGACCAAGGAGATTGTTTTGGCATCTGAGGTGGAGCGCCACACCTACCATCAGCTCCTTACTTTACCGCACAGATCCCTGTGCTACTCATACGCTGAGTTGGCGAGGACCAGAATTGAACTAGGAACCATGTGGTTTCTAGCCGAACGCTCTACCGACTGAGCTAGCAGAAGACCTACTTAAGTACTCTTATATCCTATATAACCTAACTTATTTGGTTTATTATTTATCGACAGTCTAATTTGCAACTAACTCGATTTTATATTCCCCAGTAAGTCACCCTAAGTTTTACACACACACACACACACACACACATATATATATATATATATATATAGTCATCCACAGACACGTGTTTTGACTTATCAAGTCTCTTCAATTTGGCTAGACATTCTGTGAACTACCTATAGCCGGGATAAAACTCCAATCAATTCAGCATCAGCTTAACCGCTCGGCCATCATCACCCACAGAATGCAAAGGGGATTTTAACTGTTTTAACACACATCTGTATGTATGTAAAGGCTGCCATAGAGTGCTCCATCCCTTTTTATAGGAGAGCGTTGCATTTACGCTTTAGTTGGCGGTCATCAGCGAAATCCCCTCCAAAGTACCCAACCTCAGGGGTTGGGGAGCATATATATGCATATTAGTCATCGGGGTGGCCTAAATTCGGGATCCGCCAATCAGCGAGGGAGTCTATCCTATTCTATTTTCATCTTTACTTTTAAAAATACTCCATGTTTCTTTCTATGTTAGTTAGAAAGAAAAAAATACTCCATGTTAGTTAGAAATAAAAAGAATACTCCATGTTAGTTAGAAAGAAAAAATACTCCATGTTAGTTAGAAGGAAAAAGAAAAATACTCCATGTTAGTTAGAAGGAAAAAGAAAATACTCCATGTTAGTTAGAAAGAGAAAAAATACTCCATGTTAGCTAGAAAGAGAAAAAAATACTCCATATTAGTTAGAAAGAAAAAAACTCCATGTTAGAAGAAAAAATACTCCATGTTAGTTAGAAAGAGAAAAAATACTCCATGTTAGTTAGAAAGAAAAAAATACTCTATGTTAGTTAGAAATAAAAAAAATACTCCATGTTGGTTAGAAAGAAAAAATACTCCATGTTAGTTAGAAAAAAAAAAATACTCCATGTTAGTTAGAAAGAAAAAATACTCATGTTGGTTAGAAAGAAAAAATACTCCATGTTAGTTAGAAGGAAAAAGAAAACTCTATGTTAGTTAGAAAGAAAAAAAATACTCCATATTAGTTAGAAAGAAAAAAAATACTCCATGTTAGTTAGAAAGAAAAAAAAATACTCCATGTTAGAAAAAAAAATTACTCCATGTTAGTTAGAAAGAAAAAAAACGTTTCCCTTAGAAATAACACAAATATTCAAAAATAGATATTTGATGAATAAACATTTTTATCAAGATTGATAGACAGTTTTGCCTTCAATTTTCATGTAATTTGGTAAAATCAAATCTATATAGCTATGAGGTGCCCTGTATCTCCCTCCAATGAAATTATCATTGTATTATTCATAATTTGAAGTCTCTCATTGTTTTTAATTGTGGCCAAATAAAGATTGGGGCTGTGGCATATTAGTTAATAAAAAACGGAAGCACGGTTTCAGCCATTGTTTTTGATAAGAAACGGAAGCACCGTTTCAGCCATTTTTCAGTTGTGATAATAAAAAGGCGGAAGATATTGTGTCGTTAAAGAGTCCTTAAATACCTGTGGAACTTAGTTTCCCAAAGCTCAAAATTTGACTGTTTACCATTGAAGAAAATTCTCGTGTTTCTAGGCACATAATTCTCTCTCCCAGTAAATACTGTAATCCAACCACAGAAATGTTACTACAGAGGTTCTTCATGTCCAAACGATTAATGTGTATACCCTTCATTACTTCTTTACTTCTTCTTCTATATCTTGACATTTATTCTTCTGGCGCTTTTTCTATCTTCTAACATCTTGCGTCTGGAATTTCTGGGACTTTGTCTAGTTTTCTGTTAGGATTTCTCTTATCAGAAGCCCTGTTCATTGTAGTTTTTAGTAATAAACACAAGACTTCATTTACGTGATGTTACTTATATTTCCAAATCCCCAACCCAGACACCTGCGCAGTGAAATCACATCTTTCGAGCTCGCTTCTACTTGCTAACTGCCTGAGTTATTAGTATCCTTAAACCGGAAGACAGGTTTCTATGCCTTCCGCGTTCTCACGATTTATCCCCGGAAGCAAGTGAGATGAGGTCAAAGCGCCGTCACTCACCCTCAAGGCCATCTGCTGCCACTAATCCCATTATGATTTCTACACTATTGCCATAAATATTAGGTGACTAATAATTATGTAACAGAAAGACTCTCCCTCACGTAACCCAACACATAGAAATAAACATATTTTTCTGACCCAATACTCAGTTTTTTCTTCTTCAAAGATCCCTAACTTACCAATAGTAATTCTTCTCTGCAGATTTCATCATGGCTACCATGCTCGCTACTGCATTTGAAATGGAGCCGGATCCTCTTATATCAGTCTGAAAAAAATAAAGACAAATTTCATATTAACCCTTTCCTTACGGGTGTCAAATATTATCCCCACCCCCACAACTAGGCATGAATTCCAAAAACCCACTGAGGACGATATAGGATTACCAGATCTTTTACTAATTACTCAGGAAGACTTATACGATTACCAGAGTAACCAAAGGATTCATTATCGAGGGACTCTTTACCAGGGATCCAATTCCACTGGACAAGTGCTCCTGCTTTAAAACCAAAGGATGCCCTATCACATCTTGCTTATCGAATAACTAACACAATGAGTAATCCAGTTGAACGTCATCTGTTGGAATAATTTTGTATACACATATATTTACCAACCCCTCCGCCACGAGCAGGATGTGACACAAGGTCAATTTCTTAAGCAGAGTTTAACAGGTTGAATTCAGAGTTTCCTTCTTCTAGACTGGTTACCTAGCTATGGTTAAAGAGCCCAGTCTACCCTATATTTACCCATAGCTGGAGGAGAATTGGATTCATACCTTTCCCAAGGGTATTAACGCCATGTGAAATACAAACAGCTTTGTCCAGGGATTGAACTTGGGTCGACGAGTCCATTCCCTACGACTCTAACCATTACACCACGCATCTCCATAAAAAAATAATTCAAATAATTTGTAATATAAGATGTTTCCCACTATTTAACCCCCCCTCCACTGGTCATATTTACAATTACGCTCACTGAGGACGGACATAGGATTACCAGATCTTTACCAATACTCAGAAGGACTATATTATTACCAGAGTAACCAAAGATCATATCAAAGGACTCTTTTACCAGGAACTGAGAACTCTTACCAGAGTAACCAAAGATTCATTATCGAGGACTCTTTACCAGGATCCAATTCCACTGACAAGCGCTCCTGCTTTAACCAATGGATGGCCCATAAAACTTAACACNAACATACGACCTCGGCCTCATCCATAGAAACTAAGGAGATAATGATGATCCCCAATAGAATACCCCAACATACCAGTCAATTGGATTCTTTTACATATATATATATATATTTACGCTGTATATGTTGGGTTACGTGAGGGAGAGTCTTTCTGTGGTTGGATATACTAGTATTTACCTCGTACCCCACATGTATGGGTTAGGCACAAGGCTCTATTAATGTGGGACAACCCACAAGCCGAGACTCATGGGTGGCGGGTGAAAAAAAATTGTGTTGATCCCGTCAGCATTCCCCCTCATGGGATGCGCCTCAGGCACTGGGAAATAAACCCAGCCCTGCCCCTTTAAATCGAGGGGGCAGGTATTGCCTGGAGGGATAGCCCCCTGGGATCAACACTATTAATTGTAGCCACAGTCCAGGGCCGAAGCCACTGGACCCCCGCCCCAAGGGACGGATCTGTGGTTGGATATAGGAAATCTCATGATGTACCCAGAAGTTTTGGTGCAAATACTAAAAATCACCTGATAGATTCCAAACCAGTTCCAGGTTGACCAGAAACTCTCTCCAAGAAACCACTAAATCAGAAGATACTAGATATCATCTCCATCATACCGGTATGTCTCTCAAACTTGACTCTATACACAGAAAGGATTTTATATTGTTAGTTATTGTTTTGTTCTTAAATTGTTAGAATTGAACTAAGTTTCAATTCATTTATTTGTTGCTGTCTTAGAATTAAATGCTATACCTAACACCAATACAAGAAAATTAATTCACTTCGTTAGTCTTTTCCTTTTTTTATACAAAGAATAAAATATTAAATGATGTGATCTTTATTGATGTTAAGAGGAATGAATCTTGAAACTTTCAAGAAACCATAAAAGATTAGACTTTTTTATTTTTCTTATTTTTTAATATCAGTTAAGTTTATTATGGTTAATAGTTAATAATAATTAATAATAGTTTTCTGGGGGACGTGTTATCTTAAATTTGTTTTTGTAAAGTTTTTTTTTTTTTTTTTTTTCTTTCTTTGCAGAAGATGTAGGTAATGAGAAATCTCATCACCTAGGGATGCTGGCCACAAAGGCATCCCATTTCTTAGAAACAATTGGTCGCAAACGACAATCGAGAAAGCCATCAGAATTGAAACTAAGCCGATTATCATTGAATTCTTCGCCAAAGAAAAAACACTCGACACCATCATCAGACACATCACCAGAAATTGTTAAATCTGACAAATTGATGACACGTTTGAGTGAAATTGATCGTTGGCAGGACATCACCATCAAGTGTAAAAGTAAGTTCTTTCTCTCTCTGACAGGACATCACCATCAAGTGAAAGTTTCTATCTATCTCTCTCTCTCTGCCACACACACACACACACTCTCTCTCTCTCTTCTCTCTCTCTCTCTCTCCTCTCTGCAGGACATCACCATCAAGTGTAAAAAGTAGTTCTCTCTCTCTCTGTGGCCAGGACATCACCATCAGTGAAAGTCTCTATCTATCTCTCTCTCTCTCTCTGCCACACACACACATACACACACACACACACTCTCTCTCTCTCTCTCTCTCTCTCTCTCTGGCAGGACATCACCATCAGTGTAAAAGTAAGTTCTCTCTCTCTCTCTGGCAGGAACATCACCATCAAGTGAAAGTTCTCTATCTCTCTCTCTCTCTCTCTCTCTCTGCCACACACACACACACACCACACTCTCTCTCTCTCTCTCTCTCTCTCTCTCTCTCTGGCAGGACATCACCATCAAGTGAAAGTCTCTATCTCTCTCTCTCTCTCTCTGCCACACACACACACACACACACTCTCTCTCTCTCTCTCTCTCTCTCTCTCTGGCAGGACATCACCATCAAGTGAAAGTCTCTATCTCTCTCTCTCTCTCTCTCTGCCACACACACACACACACACACTCTCTCTCTCTCTCTCTCTCTCTCTCTCTGGCAGGACATCACCATCAAGTGAAAGTCTCTATCTCTCTCTCTCTCTCTCTGCCACACACACACACACACACACACTCTCTCTCTCTCTCTCTCTCTCTCTCTCTGGCAGGACATCACCATCAAGTGAAAGTCTCTATCTCTCTCTCTCTCTCTCTGCCACACACACACACACACACACTCTCTCTCTCTCTCTCTCTCTCTCTCTGGCAGGACATCACCATCAAGTGTAAAAGTAAGTTCTTTCTCTCTCTCTGGCAGGACATCACCATCAAGTGAAAGTCTCTATCTCTCTCTCTCTCTCTCTGCCACACACACACACACACACACACTCTCTCTCTCTCTCTCTCTCTCTCTGGCAGGACATCACCATCAAGTGTAAAAGTAAGTTCTCTCTCTCTCTGTGGCAGGACATCACCATCAAGTGAAAGTCTCTATCTATCTCTCTCTCTCTCTCTCTGCCATACACACACACACACACTCTCTCTCTCTCTCTCTCTCTCTTCTCTCTGGCAGGACATCACCATCAAGTGTAAAAGTAAGTTCTCTCTCTCTCTGTGGCAGGACATCACCATCAAGTGAAAGTCTCTATCTATCTCTCTCTCTCTCTCTGCCACACACACACATACACACACACCTCTCTCTCTCTCTCTCTCTCTCTCTCTCTGGCAGTACATCAATCAAGTGAAAGTCTCTCTCTCTCTGCCACACTATCTCTTTCTCTCTCTCTCTCTCTCTCAGGACATCACCATCAAGTGAAAGTCTCTACCTCTCTCTGCCACATACACTCTCTCTCTCTGGCAGGTCATCACCATCAAGTGTAAAAATAAATCTCTCTTTTTCTGGACATCACCATCAAGTGAAAGTCTATCTCTCTCTCTCTCTGCCACAACACACCCTCTCTCTCTTTCTCTCTCTGGCAGGACATCACCATCAAGTGAAAGTTTCTATCTCTCTGCCACTCTCTTTCTCTCTCTCTCTCGCTCTCTCTCAGGACATCACCATCAAGTGTTAAAGTAAGTCTCTTCTTACAGAAAAATATAAGAAAGAAAAATAGAGAGTGGAGGAAAGTTAGAGAGAGGGTGAGAGTGCGGAAGTGATAACGCTTATCTTTTTCAATTGAACATGGTGAAAAGAAGGAGAGAAAGAAAAAAAAGGAGTGAAAGAAAGTTAAATCAAGATTATCATACTTTTTACATATTGAACTATTTAACAATAGCTCTTAAATAAATATATCAAACATTGTAATAGTTAAATTATCATACTCTGTTATATCCACAGGTCCTGCTTGTTATTATTATTTCTTTTTTGTTTATTGTGAGTTTTGAAAATATCATCTCTTCTTCTTCTTCTTCTTCTTCTGAGTTTTTCACACCTGCCATGGCTGGTGGTTCACTGGAGGCTGAGTGACAGCAAGTCTCCTCAGGATTCCATGACTCTTCTGAGTATTCTAGTCGATCCCAACAGTGCTATAGTTTGGATGGTCTCAATTCTTCCTCTGATTTCCAGTTCACCCAAATTCTTTTCCAGGGTTTTGGGGATCGTTCCAAGGGCACCAATTACAATTGGTACGACCTTCACCTTCATGTTTCACAGTTTCCTCAGTTCTCTGGCAAGGTCTAAGTATTTGTTTATCTTTTCGCTTTCTTTCATTTTCACTCGGTGGTCGGCCGGGATGGCAAAATCCGCGAGATGACAGATTTTCTTTTTCTTGTCAATCAATACTAGGTCCAGTCTCCTGGCCGGGATTAGGTGATCTGTCTGTACCTCAAAGTTCCAGAGAATTTTATATGTCTCGTTCTCTAGGATGGGTTTAGGTTTGTGCATGTACCATTTGGTTGTATGGTGAGAATTGAATTTCTAGCAAAATTCCCAGTGGATTATTCTTCTTATTATTTTTGTTCTTCTTGTTCTTTATTATTATTATTATTATTATTATTATTATTATTATTATTATTTATTATTCTTATTCTTCTGCTTATTGTTCTTATTATTATTATTATTCTTTATTATTGTTCATTATTGTTATTATTATTCATTATTATTCTTCTTCTTCTTCTTCTTCTTTTTTCTTCTTCTTATTTTTCTTTATTATCATTATTATTATTCTTTATTGTTATCATTATTATTATTCTTTATTAATATCATTATTATTATTATTATTATTATTATCATTCTTTATTATTATTATTATTATCTATTAATATCATTATTATTATTATTATCATTCTTTATTATTATTATTCTTTATTATTATTATTATTATTAATATCATTATTATTATTATTATTTATTATTATTATTCTTTATTATTGTTCTTATTATTATTATTACTATTATTACTATTATTATTATTATTGTTCTTTATTATTATTATTATTATTATTATTACTATTATTACTATTATTAATTATTATTGTTCTTTATTATTATTATTATTATTATTACTATTTATTATTATTATTGTTCTTTATTATTATTTATTTATTATTATTCTTTATTATTATTGTTCTTTATTATTATTATTATTATTTATTATTATTATTGTTCTTTATTATTATTCTTTATTATTATTATTATTATTATTATTGTTCTTTTGAGTTTTTCACATCAGCGTTAGTTGATGGCGTTTCACTGGAGTCTGAATGGCAACAAGTCTCCTCAGGTCTCCAGGACTCTTCTGAGTATTCTGGCAGATTGTAGCAGTGCAGTATTCTGGATGGTCTCGATTCTCCCTCTGATTTCCAGATTTACAAACTTTTTTCAAATCTTTTTGGGACCGTTCCAAGTGCACCAACTACAATTGGTATCACTTTGACTTTCATATTCCATAACTTTTTCAGTTCTCTGGCAAGGTCCAGGTATTTGTCCATTTTTTATTTTTTCTTCGGCTTCACCCTGTGATCTGCTGGAACTTCAAAATCTACCAGTTGACAAGTCCTTTTTTTTTTGTTAATCAACACTAGGTCTGGTCTTCTTGCTGGGATACGATGATCTGTTTTTATCTCAAAGTCCCAGAGAATTGTATGCATTTCATTCTCAAGAACATATACCATTTTGTTGTATGGTCAAAATTTAATTTTTTATATAATTTGCAGTGGATCACCTTTCCAACCCAGTCGTGCCTAGTTTTGTACTCCTGTTGTGCTAGTTTGCTACATTCGCATAGTACATGGTTTACAGTCTCATCTCTGTCACCACACAGTCTACATTTACTATTTTGTTGGGTCTTATCAATTTTTTCTTTGATATAGTTTGTCTTTATGGCATTATTCTGTGCAGAAATTATTAGTGATTCAGTTTCTCTTTTGAGGTTTCCTTTTCTTAACCATGTCCAGGTTTTTTCATGTGCAACCTCTCCGATTTGTCATTTGAAGTGTCCATATAATTGTTTTTCTTACCATTTTTGTTTTCTAGTTTTTGTTGTTTTTCTGTTTGTCCATATGTCACATCTACTATTGTTGGCTGCCATAAGTAATCTGTCTTTGCTCTTTTTTGTGTAGTCTTCGAGTTGTTGGATTGTGGCTTCTACGCAGTCCTCTATGTTGGCAAGGCCCCTTCCTTTCTTATTATTATTCTTGTTCTTTATTTTATTTATTATTATTATTATTATTGTTCTTTATTCATTATTATTATTATTATTATTATTGTTCTTTATTCATTATTATTATTATTATATCATTTCATTTTCTTCTTCTTTCTTTGTACAGGTTATTTGAATGTCTACAGCAGTTTCAACAAACGGCCGTGGGGCAAGCGATGGTGTTTAGTAAAATTGCACACATTTGAATGTTACCAAAACAACAGCAGTAATGTTTGTGAAATGAATTTCTTGCTCAAGGATTGTGTCGTACGATGGGCAAAAGAAGAAACAAAGAGTGAATTAGGACTCATGATTTTAAATAACAACATTGAAAAAATTACAGTAGAAGTCAGTTTTATTTTATTTTATTTTATTTATTGATGTTTTAGAATTTTTATTTTTTTGATTAAAATGAACAAAAATGATTTTAATGATTTGTTATATTAACAGAATAAAAAATAGATTTACAGTAAATCTGAACCAAGTAACCAATAAGCACCCCAGCTGGGAGCTGTTTTGAAAGGAACACCTTTTGCTTTTCACTATAAAATCCCGGTTGTTTGTTTACAAACAACAGGCGATATTTTTTTTTCATTAGAATTTCATTGTAAGATTTTTTTTAAAGTTTGTTCATGTATATTTACAACCCAAAGGCATGTTTTTATATTAAAATAGTTTTCGATTTTAATAAAAATAATAGTCATTTTATGTTGTTGTTGTTAATTCAATAGGAATTTTTTAAAGTTTTAAAAACTTTAAACGAAAGACACATTTTTATATGAAAGACGCATTTTTTTATTAAAATAGTTTTTAAATTTATCAGAAGAGAAATGCAGATATGTTTATTTAAATGAAATTAGTTTTTATTTACAAAATATTTTTTATGTTTATTTAAATAAAAGGATGTTGAGACCAAGTAACCAATAAATAACTATTTTTTTTAAATTAAAATCGAAAACTATTTTATATAAAAACATGCCTTTGGGTTGTAAATATACATGAACAAACTTAAAAAAAATCTTACAGTTAAATTCTTATGCAAAAAAAATCGCCTGTTGTTTGTAAACAAACAACTGGGAACTTATGATGAAAAGCAAAAGGTGTTCCTTTCAAAACAGCTCTCACTTGGGGTGCTTAATTGGTTACATGGTTCGTAAATCTTTATTGAATGTATACAAATGTTATAATGGGGGTTCCTGTTGCATAGTAGTTAATGTGCTAGACTTCAGCCTTGTAGTAAACAAGTTCAAACACCAGTCATTCTATTTTATTTCATTTACTGATTTTAATTTTATTTTAATTTTTTTAAATTAAAATAAACAAAAATTATTTTAATAATGCATTATTGGCTGACTTCTGATTTAGGTCGGAAAATTAAAATGGGAAAGTTTTTTGGTGGTCCCCAATGACAGTTTAACTACAATCTATGAATTAACATTTTACGAATTGGGTTACGGTTTTAGGGGATTAAGGTTGTTTTTAATTACGTATTGCTTAAAAAAACAAAACAAAAAAAAAAAACAAATTACTATACATTTTATGCTGAAAAATATTTTCTTAAACTAAGTTTAATTGAAATTATACATTGCAATACTAACACAAACAACTGTCTAAATTATAGATTCAATAATTAATTTCAATGGTTAATTAAATGTATAGTAATTTGGGTTTTTTGTTGTTTATTTTTTTAAGCAATACATAATTAAAAACAACCTTTATCCCCTAAAACTGTAACCCAATTTACAAAATGTTAATTCATAGACTGTAAAACTGTCATTGGGGACCACCAAAAAACTCTCCATTTTAATTTTCCGAACCTAAATCAGAAGTCAGCCGCATTATTTTACAAGAATAAAAAATAGATCTGTAGTGGCTTATGAGTTAGTAATAAGGGAATCCCTGTGATGTAGTGGCTAATGTGCTAGACTGTGACATCATAGTTAGCAAGTTCAAATTCCAGTCATGCTATTATGTTTATTTTTAGACTAATACCCTTGGGGGTTAGATCCTACTTAACGGACATAAATTCCACCATCGTATGTCACCCCACTGAAAGAAAAAAAAATACTAAAAATCAAGGAATTAACCAAATTTAATGAAATTTTCAATGTTGATATAGTAATGAATAAACAATATAATGCACCAGTTATTTTATTTGAAAACTCTTACATGTCAGTTAACTTTGAACCACATATCTTTGAAGCGTAGCACAGATTCACAAACATACATGGTTCAAAGTTAATTGACCTGAAAAAATGTAAAAGTTTCTCTCCCTCCAGCTATGGGTAAATAGTAGGGAAGACTGGTTTCTTTAACCTTGGCTAGGTAACCAGTCTAGGAGAAAGGAAAACTCTGAATTCAAACCTATTAAACTCCGCTTAAGAAATTGACCTTGTGTCACATCCAGCTCGTGCGGAGGGGTTGGTAAATATATATATTATATATATATATATAAGAATTAATAAAAAATGATAATGAAATAAACCAGAAAAGAAAAATGCTTGATAAATGTATAAAACTAAAACTTCTTGGTTGACTATGAAAAATGCTGGCCTCATGATCTGATTATAACCCACCCCCTATCTTTGGGGGTAAGTGGGGCACCTGTGACAGAGAACAACCAAATTGTTTCCAAGGGACAAATCAGAGGAAGTTGGGTCAATTTATTGGAGACATTTAAATTGACATTAGTCAGCCAGTTGGCACCAGAAAAAAACTGAACGGTGGGTAATTGGGCGGGGAGACGGTGGGGGGCGTTGAAGCTTTAAAGAGGTCCGCCAATTGGTCAGTGATTAAAGGGGGGGGAATTGATCCACCCACATTAATTGAGGGGTAGAGTATACATTACAGCACACAGACATTACAACTATTAAGCCTCATAAAAAAAGATATATATATATATGTGTATGTGTGTGTGTGTGTATGTGTGAGAGATAGAGGAAGACTTGTGGATTTATACAGATTATATATGTATGTAGAAAATAGAAAAACAAAGTATTCCAAACAGATGAATTTATTCCTGATGGAGAAGTCAACGTTATAAAGTTTCGGTTTTTGCAACTTTCATTGGGACTTGAACTGTGTAGAATACCATTAGATTTATTCCCTACTTTACTCCCATATATATATATATATATATATATGAAAAATATATGGAAATTAATCCGACAGTATGAAATATAACATTTTGAAAAAACATATGATGTTTGTTATGTGATTGCTGACAAGCTTGTTTCGACCAAAACGATAAGTTAGTCTTCATCAAAGAGCGACATAGACGAGAAGAAAATATCCGTTAAAAAGACTGTTTACAAAACGAATGCTGATATCAACCGCTGAAAATTTTTTGAAAATGCATGTTCTGTTTTAAAAATAAAAATAAAATAAATTTTCATTTTATTTTTTTTTTTTTTTTTTTTTTTTTTAATTAAAAATCAGAAGCATTATAGTTCAAGGTAAAACTCAAAAGAGTTTATTGTAAAAATTGTAAAAATATATAACGGAATTTTTAACGGATATTTTCTTCTCGTCTATGTCGCTCTTTGATGAAGACCAACTTATCGTTTTGGTCGAAACAAGCTTGTCAGCAATCACATAACAAACATCATATGTTTTTTCAAAATGTTATATTTCATATATATATATATATATATACATATATGTGAAGTATCTAAAACTTGGTAGTAAGAGATGATTCTATATGTGATTTCTAAGACACACTGTATTATTATTGTATGATCCAGTATGTATAAATACAGTGAATCTTTAAATCACTGAGGAGGAAGTAGATTCTACATTGAGAAAATTTTTCTGTTATGCAATTCAAATTATTGATGATTATCCATCTGATGAGACTTGATTTGGGGAGATTTTGTTAAATCAACTTAGATTTATAAAGGCCCCAATTTTGGTCGAAAAAAAAATTTATTATGGAATAACGGTGTTGAGTTTTACCTTCCTTTCAAATATATATATATATATATATGTGTGTGTGTTTGAAAATCATATAGCAGATAAACTGTCAGTTACTAAGTGTTGTTGATTTCATGTCTTCGCTACCATAACATTTATATATATATATATATATATATATATATATATATATATATATAAAAATGGTATCTTTTAATAAATTGTAGGTAGATACTATATATACTAAATATATATATTATATATATACTCAACCCCTCCACCCCAGACATGATTCTATGTCAATTATTAAGCCTGTTTGAGTTTGGACTTTTTTACTAAGAAATATAGGTTTACATAATATATGGTATGATTAATTTACACACTGGTTTTAACAAAACCGGGTTTAATAAATAATTACTTAATATTATTGATCTCTAATATGATTGATTTATTCTCCAATGTATTAAAATCAATCCTATGAATGATTTTATATAGAAAGCAATTAAAATATAATTAAAATAAGTAATCTTTTTATATGCATTCTTATTTAATTTTGATAGTCTTTCTAATGTAATATATTTGATTACATTAAAACTGAGATACTTACACCCGACGGAGGGTGGGTATTCTTGCTAGTATATATAATGTTCTGACACTCCTTCTATCTTAGTCATTCATGACATATTTTGGTATGCTAATTTACTTGGTATCTCCACACTCTTTAATGATGACCCCCACCCCAATCCCTTGGGGGGGGGGGTGAAGATTAGGTAGAAATTATCAACTGGTAGGTGAGTCACCAATCCATTTAGTAACAGGTCAGTTATTTAGTTGTCGAACTTGGTGGCTGAACAAGTGGATTGAAACGCGGCCATTGGGGATGGTGCTTCTGAAAACCTGGAGAGGGAGGGATGATATTTATGGTAGATAATGGTAGAGCGTTCAGCTAGAAATCACAAGGTTCCTAGTTCGAAACCCGGCCCTCGCCAACTCAGCGTAGGAGTAGCACAGGGATCTGTGCAGTAAAGTAAGGAGCTGATGGTAGGTGTGGTGCTCCACCTCAGACGCAAAAACAATAAATAAGATTAAAAACAACATCATCATTTCGTATCAAGGTTTCTTCTTTCTCGTATCAGGCTGGGTGTCTCTCTCTCTGTTCCAAAGTCAACGGCCAGTTTAGCTCAGTCGGTAGAGCATTCAGCTAGGAACCACAAGGATCCTGGTTCGAGACCGGCTCTCGCCAACTAGGCTAGGTGTCCCCAAAGTGTTCAATATCGCCCCCTTGGGTGAGCTCTCTGGGGGTCGATTAAATATAAGAGAGGATCAAATGGAGGTCGAAGGTCAAGTCCGCAGCTGAACCTTTCTTACTTGCATTCCTAACGTCGTATATGGTTGAAGCTGGTTTTAGCCAAGCTAACACAATTTTGACAAAACAGAGGAATAGATTAAACCTGGAGAACCGTGGTGATTTAAGACTTAAGCTTACCAATTTTCAACCTAATATCAATAGTCTTGCCACTGCTCATCAAGCACATCCATCTATTAATGTGGATTATTATAATAAATAAGTATTTTTCATGTCAGCGAACTTTTTTTAATTATTTAAATAAAAAAGCAGATTAACTTATTTAAAAAAATGATTTAATGTTTTCATTAATTTAAGTAGGGGTCGATGATAAGGTAAATATGTCATAAAGGGGTCGATGAGTTAAAAAGTTTGGGGTCCCATGATATATAATAATAATAATGAAATTTATTGTGTACAGTGCTCAGGTGCACCACAACTCATCAAAGTCTCATGTCAAGTACACAGAATAATGTTGTGTCAGGAACATGAACAGTTCACAGTAGTAATATGCATGTATGTGTGTGCATGTGTATGTGGAGAGTGGCATCAGGTATAGTGTTGGCAGACTACAGGAAGCATGGAGGCTTTGAAAGATTCAGTGCTCCGGCAGCCTACAACAGATGCAGGCAGTTTATTCCATGTCTCCGCAATTCTGAGCGTGAAAAAATGTTTCCGAAAATCACGTGAACAGTGCTGTTTTCTGACTTTGTAGATATAGATAATAACAGAAGTTAAGTTTCAAAATATTTGTTATTTCCTAAGGGCCGGTTGAGCTCAGTCGGTAGAGTGTTCGGCTAGGAATCACAAGGTTCTTGGTTCGATACTGGCTCTCGCCAACTCAGCGTGTGAGTAGCACAGGGATACATTAACCGTTTACAGGTTGACAGAACATTAAAATCAATCCTTTATTAAATGAAACAATTTTTTTTAGCTTTTAATCAAAGAAGTGACTTATAAATTTCTCAACTTGATTTCCTGACCACTGTCCGTTTTTTTCAACTTTTGTATCTTTCTCTGTTTGTAGGCATTAAATGAGATAGATATGAGGAATTGGCTGTCTGTGCTGATGGAAGAGACAGCAACAGAACAAGTCCCTGAAGGATTGGATAAATATTTCGAAGAACAGCCCTACTCAGACATTCCAATAAGCAGGCGGTCAAGTATAAATTACTCTCAGCCTCATGAAAGTGTAAGTATATATCTACCTATATTTAATATATGTGCAACTCATATATATATATATATATATATATATAAAAGTAATTGGTAATTTGCTTGAAGCATTGTTAAGTATGTTATAAAATATTAAAATTCGAAGGCAATACAATGCGTATAAAAAATAAAGACAAAAAGATGTTTTTTATGTCTTATCGATTTCGAAGCTAGAGCTTCATCATCAGAGTTTATTTTCAGAAATGACGTGCTTATGTTTTTATCTGTGTGGTTATAATTTCTCTTCTTATTTCCTTTTCCTCTCCTTTTTTTCCTCTTTCTTCTTCTCCTTTTTTATGAATGAAATAGGTGAATAACTGTAATTTCTTATTTCTCTCTTTTTTTTTTTCTTTTTTTTTTAAGTTTGTTGAGAACAAATATTCTTAATATCGGCTGACATCCGGTCAAATGTTGCCAACATGTTGCCACTGTGTAGACATGTCAAAATTTAAAAACAAAAAATGAACAAATAAATAAAAACCGTTAATAGAAAAATTTACATACTTAGCTTTTGTTTCGCTTTCCCCTTTCCTTTCTTTTTCCTTCTCCCTCTCTTTCTTTTTTTTTTCTTTTGGTGTTATTTCTCTTTTCTTTTTTTTTTTTTATCCCCTTTGTTCTCTAATTTAAAAAAATTTTTTTATAGTAAATAAGTAAATAAAAGATTATCTTAAATTATGTATTAGTATTGATAGAAAAAATAAATAAATTTTTTTTTTTTAAAGAAAATATCTTTTATGAGTACTTTTTTCTCTTTTTCTTTTAAACTTAAATAGATTAAATATTATATTAATTATATATTAAAATATATAATAATTACATATTAGGATTGATGCAAAGTTCAAAACAATAAAACAAACCATTTTCCTTTTAAATTTCAAATAGAATTTCAAATAGCGAAACAAAAGCTAAGTATGTAAATTTTTCTATTAACGGTTTTTATTTATTTATTCATGAAAAGATCATAAGTGATCACTATTCAAGATTGAGCTATTTGTATATTAAATATTAAAATATAAACATGTTAATCACTACTATCAGTTTCACATTTTCATAATCAAATCTTTTTTTTTTTTTTTAAAAGAAAGTAATATTCTTCTGGCATTTCAATCTTTTGTGTCTTCTCTTTTTAGGATTATGAGAGCTGTGATCGGAATGTTGGTTTGGAAGACAAAGTCTTTGATGAAGAATTTGAATATCCAGAAAGAACACAAGAAATGGCAGAAGAAATGGTGATAACTGCTCAAAGGAAGAGGTGGAGTGGAATTGACAGTTCCGAGAAAACGGCAATTCCTGAAGCATCTCAAGATAACTGTGCCTTATTTCCTGAAAATGGTAAATCTGTGATGTCGGATAGTTGTGGCACCCACCCACTGTCTGCTGGCGCTTCGGGCATTTCTGCTGATCTGCTGTCAAGGAATCTTCAAGATATCCAGGAAACTTCTAGCACGAGTTCATCCAACACCCCAATTTCTTTTGAGGCAACGCCAGAGAAATCTTCAAGTACGGACACCAGTGATAATGCTGATCCTTTATACTCGTGGAACCCGCAATATCGAAGCAGCGAGCTTCTCTCCGAGAAGGATATCGAGGCTTTGATGCAGTCTTGGAGTGTGAAGACAAAAATCTTCAGACTTGAAGAGAAGCAGAATACTGACAGTCATTCCAAACAGGACAGTAGCCAAAATGGTAATTCGCGGCACTCGGTGGGTATCCTGTCACCCCCTACCAAGAGGCCGTTTGTTTCAACCTCAAGGTCTGCTAACTTTCTAAGCCAATACACTTTGGACAATGAGGATGATCCTCCTTCTGCTAGCTCACAAGCTAAGAATTTTAATAGTTCACATTCGCCGCCTAAAAACCAGGCACCAAACGGGTTTTCAACTGGTGAGTAAAGCAATACACCAACACATCATACCCTCACGCACACGCACAAATATATATATATATATTTTTGGATGTTTGTTTATTTAGAAACGTTGCTGATAAAGTATATATTAAATTTTTACTTGAAGGCACTTACAACGAATGTATCGCATAAAATTCGATACTTTTTCTGTGGCCGAGGCGATAAGGTGTTTCACTAGTGTTTCACTGTGTCTGCTGAGGTCCCGGTTTCGATTTCTGTCGGAGGGAAATCGTTAGTATATACCGCTGATGAGACTTAATAAAGTCGAAACAGTCTGTACGGTATTCTACACATCGAGCCATCCTTTGTTGGGATTACACTTGTCAAGTTAATTTTCTATAAGAAAAAGTATCGAATTTTATGCGATACATGCGTTGTAAGTGCCTTCAAGTAAAAATTTAATATATATATATATATATATATATATTGGTGCATGTTGAATTAAACAAAAGGCACGTCTCCTGTTTAACGATTTTATTGGTGATCTTTTCAAGTTTTCTGGCCAACTTTTTTATATTTGGATGGAATTCGTGGATTAGTCCACCGAAGTTCATATCCCCAGTACTTTCGGCACTTTGAAGTGCCATCATCAGGGGTGATGTGTTCCAGTTTTTTTCAAAGCCTCCACATCTATTAATATACTTTGAAAAAAACTGGAACACATCACCCCTGATGATGGCACTTCAAAGTGCCGAAAGTACTCGGGATATGAACTTCAGTGGACTAATCCACGAATTCCGTCCAAATATAAAAAAATTGGCCAGAAAACTCGAAAAGATCATTAATAAAATTGTTAAACAGGAGACGTGCCTTTTGTTTAATTCGACATGCATAAATGAAAGAATGCTGCCCAAATACACACACACACACACACACATATATATATATATATATTATATATATATAATCCAATGATTGAGTGATGAAATCTCCATTTATGGCATAAGATACTCAGATTTACAATAGTCTTAATTGATAGAGCTCAATGTGTCCCCTTTGTGCTAGGGTCACATAGAAAAAAATATAGTGTATTTAGTGTATAAGCATAATAGTCTATTTCATGAGATTTAGAGGAGTATAGATTCTGTAAGTAACCCCCATCAGATGCTACTATGAGGGAGTCATTTATTATTATTTCTCTGAATTTTTGAGATGAGGCTTGATAATAGTATTATTTGGATTATTCGGACTATTGTCCTCATCTTCATTGTTATCTGTACAACGTTTTCGGCCGATGTGCCCTCCGGCCTTCTTCAGGTATTTCTTGTCGGACTCGGGATAACAATGAAGATGAGGACAATACTCTGAATAATACAAATAGAACTAATCATTTATTATTATTATGGGCTGGGTTTGCTCAGTCGGTAGAGCGTTCAGCTAGAAACCACAAGGTTCCTAGTTCGATACCGACCCTCGCCAACTCAGCATATGAGTAGCACAGGGATCTGTGCGGTAAAGTAAGGAGCTGATGGTAGGTGTAGCGCTCCACCTTAGACTCAAAAACAATCTTGGTCTAGCGCTAGTGAGAAGGGGATAGACTCCCTCACTGATTGGCTGATACCGATGTTAGGCTACGCCCGACGACCTTACTTACTTTTACTTTATTATTATTATTATTATAGAATAATAAATGATTCCACTATAGTAGTATATGAGAATGGTTATTTAGTTTCCTGAAATAGTCTATTATGCTTATAACCTAAATCTTATTTATTTTTCCAAATATATATATTTGGATATATTTTATTGAAAATAACAGATGAGGATTTGGTGCTTAGATTTTTATTCGTCTTTATTGGTGAATGAGATGTCACAAGTGTGGTCATAGGCTGTTTAAAAACTGTCCAAAGTCTCCATTAGTGTAGTCACAGTTGTGATATCTCATCTAAAGAAGAAGTTCCAGTTCTGAAGCTCTAGGGAGTGTGGAGTACTTCATCTCCATTACTCATGGTCCCATCTATGGGTTGAATAGAAAAATATTCAAAAATGTGTTTTTTTTTTTTTAAATTGAGTTAAAAAAAAAAGAAGAATTTTTGATAGCCATCAAGACTGAATAAAACAAAATGTATTTGGCATAAAATAACCCAACAAGGGTTGACATGCCATGAAATCCAATCAGCATTTAAAGCAATGGTTCTCAACCTTTTTTTTACCCATGGACCATTTTTAACCCTATTTTACTCTGGTGGACCCTCCCACAGCCAAAAATCTCATTGTAATTTTATAGCTAAATACACTTTGCTTGCCTGGGTCCCAAAAATTTTTATATGGTACCCGGGGGTCCATATAGACCCCGGTTGAGAACCTCTAATTTAAAGAAAAGCTGAACACTAAATCCTTGTCTGTTATTTTCAATAAAGTATGTCTACAAGAGAATCTGATACCTAAACACACACATATATATATATATATATATATATATATATATATATATATATATATATACACATACATACATAGATATATATTTATATATGCACATATATATTTATGTATCTGTGTGTACATATGTAGAGAGTGGCCCAAAATTTGCATTACCATTGCAAAACCTAATACCTTAAATATTTATCTAATAAATGAAGCAGTATTTCTGTATATGTCAATATATCATTTGGAAATTTTATTGGTCTAATTACTGAAAATATTGTTGTGCACATACCAACCTTTTGTCGCCTCACAATTGCGTGCTCTTTCCGGTGCATTTTCCAGGACATGGGTTAGTATGCTCGGTTCCAGTGCACTAATTTCGTTTCGTATATTTTCCTTCAGCTGTTGAATATTGCGCTGCTTAACCAGGTAAATGCAATTCTTCAGGGTCATCTTAAAGGAAAGAGTCAGGTGAACTCACTGACCCATTGAATCCAACCCTTCTTAAAAATTAATTGTTATTCAAACGTGTCTCTTGGAAACCATGTTGTTTCTCTCAGTAGCTAACACCGTTATATTGCATTAGGTTATCCAAAAGAGGGTAACCTAACACAGAATATTTGGTAGGAAAAAGACCAAGTCAATTTACATAGGTTAACAATATTTAATATAAACAAAAATACAGGGATAACTATGGTTCAGTCCCAAACCATAAAAAAGGTACACAGGGAAGTTCCAAAGAACATGAAGAAAAGTAAGGTAAAAAGAGGTTGAAACCACTTAGAGATTTTTCCTTAGTATGGGGACTCTGGAAACAAGGTGGTAACACACGTGTTTTGTCACATGGGAACAAAAGACTCAGCATCTGTTTTGTTCCACATCAAGTTGAAGAAAGAGATAGATCTCAACTTGTCACATGACAAAACAGACACTTGATATTATAAGCCTCACCTCCAATATAAAAAGAGAGCCAATTGTATTTTGTGTTCCAACAGAGTTTTTGTTGGAAAATATCATACCACAGAAAATAAGAAAAATGTCTGTCTACAAACAACCACATCCAGGATTTGAACTCGTCTTGCCATGTTTATTTTCTATGATGGTAACTGTTACATCACATGTCTCCAGATATTTAGGTGTTGTATAGCTGTATATACCCTTCTGCCATACTCAAGTATATAATACAGAGCGAGAGAGACAGAGAGACAGAGAGAGATATATTAGATTAGAAATGGTGGTATTACTTGGTACTCTGCTGGTTACTTGCTTTTTCTTCTATCTTCTCTGGCCGCAATTTGTCTAGTTGAGTTCTATCTGCTGGGGGTTGACTTTCTTTCTAGCTAATTCTCTTAATTATTTAACAAACTAGTAGGCTTGATTTTACTTGATCAAGTTTTTTTTTAGCCCATATTGCTGATTCAAAAGGTGTAGTGGATTCATCACTTGATAATGAGGCATGTAGACTGTCTGTGTGGGTGCAGTAGACCAATTATTTTCCAAATAAAATTCCATGATTTTCCAAAGAAAATTCCATGATTTTCATTTTTTGCTCAATTTCTCCAAGAAAAATTTTGAACAAAAAAAGAAAAATAAATTATTAGGAAATTTACTATGAATTTTTTTACCAATGGTAGTACAACATTTTGGGCCACCCTATATGTGTGTGTGTGTGTGTGTGTGTATATATATATATATATATATATATATATATATATATATGAGTATATGTGTGTGTGTGTGTGTGTATAGATATATATAAGGTGGATTAATATGTCTGTAACCTGACCCACTTATTAGCCAAATTTGAACCTGAAACGTCCTTTTTGTAATGTTCAATCTCCGGATAATTGTTCATTTAAGTTAATTGATAACGAAGGAGATTATGTTGAAAAATATATATTTATTGCTTAAAATAAATGTATTATTCATTACTAGTTACAGACTTATTGATGCACCTGTGTGTGTGTTAGCAAAGCAATCACCTTGGACACGTATCACGTCTACCAACCGAAGAAATGTGATTTTAAACCAACCAATGAAGACAGTTTTGTTATTTGTAATAGAAATTCCAAAATTTTGCCTTCTACCTGTAATTTGGCTCTGTGATGCCATTTAATAAGCCATGTTTTTACCTGTGAATTTTAATTGGAACATTTTTATCGACTTTGGTCAAGAAATGCAGATATTTAAATTCCGTAGATTTTTTTAAAATTCTGTTTTCTCGATCAATCAAATTTAAACCAGTATAAATATTCTGTTTCCAGAAATTCTAAGAAAGGAAATTCTCTTTGATTGAATTTGGACTTTGTCATTCAAAGACGAGACAGAATCGAAGACTTTGTCTTATTTCAACTGCAGTACCCTGCTTGACACCTTGCTCATACAAAACTCTTTAAGAGTTTAAAGTTATAAATATTTAAAAAAAAAAAAAAAAAAAAAACAGTAAAAGATGAACTAATTTTTATTTTGTTTTAAGTCGTGGAAGCAGCTGTATGGCCACCTGCCTCCCATCTCACAACATTTTTATTTGGTTTTAAGAAATTTCAAATTCGGAACAATATTCAGAACATAAGAATATTGCATTATCATTTGCTAAGCATAGGTTAGATTTGGCACAAGAATACAAATATAGGCCACCCAGTGAGCAACAAGCTCACAGCCAACACAGCATTTGTGAGACTAGCTCGCTAATCATTTATACCAAAATGAGGTGCCTTACAATATCCCAACATGACAAGATTACAATTTGTTATTTTTCCATGATGGAAAAAAATTTATTGGTTTGCAATTGAATGCAACTGGCATAAAAAAAAAAAAATCTGTACAGAAAAAAAAAAGGAAAAAAACAACAGAAATTGAATAAAAAAGAAAAATTTGAAAAAAAAAAAAAAAAATTATCTTGAGTGAAATTATTATTTTTTATAATCTTATTTAATAATTACTGAAGTTTGTCCAGTAAATTCATTGAGTTATTTCCTATAACTCCAACATAAAAAGGGGAACCACTCTGACTGATAATTTATTTATTTTCCCCATTAAACAAACCCTAAACCCTAAACCCTAACCCTAACTTCTTTTTTCCTAGTAGATCAATAAATAAATAATTTATCAGTCAATCAGAGTGGTTCCCCTTTGTTTATGTTTCCGTTATAGGAAATAACCATTCATTGTATGGTAAATTTATCATCAGTAAATTATTTGTGAGTAAATTCAGAATTTAAAATGTTTTAAAGAATTTTATAAAAAGAGTGAAAGGGTTCGGGAAACCCTATATAATAAGAGCAATTAATATAATATGATGAATTTACCAACAATAAAGTTATCACCAAAAATTTACCGATGATAAATTTACCATACAATGAATTTACCATATGATGAATTTACCGATGGTAAATTTACCGTACTATGAGTATGATAAATTTACCATACGATTAATTTACCAATTATAAATTTGCCATGCGATGAATTTAACCGGTGATAAATTTGCCATGCGATGAATTTAACCGGTGATAAATTTGCCATGCGATGAATTTACCATATTTGCCATGCGATGAATTTACCATGCGATGAATTTACCATATGATGAATTTACCAGTGATAAATTTACCAAACAATGAATTTGAATTTACCATATGATTAATTTACCGGTGATAAATTTGCCATACGATGAATTTACCATGCTATAAATTTACCATGTGATGAATTTACCGGCGATAAATTTACCATACGATGAATTTACTGGTGGTAAATTTGCCATACAATAAATTTACTGGTGGTAAATTTGCCATACAAATTAATTTACTGATGGTAAATTTGCCATACAATGAATTTACCGGTGATAAATTTACCATACAATTATTTTACCAGTGATAAATTTAATATATGAATTTACTGGTGGTAAATTTACCTCACAATGAATTTACTGGTTGCAAATTTAACATATGATGAATTTACTGGTGATAAATTTACCATACAATGAATTTAGAAGCTGAACCCTTTTTAAACTTTTAAATAAAAATTAGATAATGCTTCTTCAAATGTAAAAGATATTTTCCATTCCAGGTTTCATTTTTATTTAGGTGTCTGCATTTATGAATTTCTTTGCACAACGTCCACTAAAACATTTAATGATAATATAATTCTGTTTTTCAAGTTTTAATGCAGATTTTCAAGGATTTTGGTAAGAAATTGCATGGTGGTTTTATATTCAATTTTAAATTTGCATATGACAAATATTTGTTTTTTGTTTGTTTTTTTTTAGATATAAAGAAACAAATGTTGAATTATAAACTACATCATTATTCAAACACATATAGACAAATTATACACACACACACACACACACACACACACGCAAAGATATGCATTCATTCAATTTATATATACAAGGTTTGTTCAAAAACTTCTCATCGTCACCCAGATACTTTATGATTGCACAAGTCTCTGTTGTGTGAATTTTTAGATTTCTCACACACGTCTCACCTTTGGGACTCACCTACACTGAAATTAAAACAAAAATCTGAATTTGTTTTTCTAGCTTTATAAGAAGTGGCTCTTCTTTCTGGGTGAGGCTTAAAACATTTTGAACCACCTTTTTATATAGCTATGAAAATTATATAAAATATATTCATTTTTAACAATATTGTGTGTTTTCATACTCTTTTATCTTTCTCTCTCTCTCTCTCTATATATATATATATAATAAATAAGTAATCCACAGACACGTGTTTCGAGGTATCACCTCTCATCAGTGCGGTTATACCTTAACAGCTACCCCTGGCCGGGTTTGAGACCCGAATGAACTTTCGTTCGCCAAGCCTCTTACCCATGCGGCCAGAGGCTTCTGTCAAATATAGGAGAATATTTAATTGCTACATTTCTAAGCGGAAATGAATTCACTAGTCCTCAAACTTTTTTGTAAACAAAGCGAGGGTTAGCTACACGCCAGAACGGTGAACATTTCAATTAAATCCCTATTTAGAGAATTCTACCAAAGTGGGAGTATATATATAATAAATAAGTAATCCACAGACACGTGTTTCGAGGAATCACCTCTCATCAGTGCGGTTATACCTTAACAGCTACCCCTGGCTGGGTTTGAGACCTGAATGAACTTTCGTTCGCCAAGCCTCTTACCATGCGGCCAGCTATCTATATATATATATATATGTGTGTGTGTGTGTGTATGTGTGTGAATATAGCACTGAAGTTGGTCTCTCTACAGTGTAATGAAAAATTCCCCTTTTAAAGAGAACAAACAAACTTTCTCAAATTTTAGATAGAATAGTTACCCATATAACTGTGTGCAAATAAAAGAAACCATATAACTGTGTGCAAATAAAAGATTATTATTAAATAGAAATAGTTACTTGAAACCATATAACTGTGTGCAAATAAAAGATTATTATTAAATAGAAATAGTTACTTGAAACCATATAACTGTGTGCAAATAAAAGAAAATATAACTGAAATATTGAAACCATATAACTGTGTGCAAATAAAAGATTATTATTAAATAGAAATAGTTACTTAAACAATACAATGTGTATGAAATATAAGTTATATATAAGAATACTTGAAATCACAGAAATCTATACAAATTAGATTTATTAAATACGAATACTTGATATCATTGGTGATTTATTGAAGAAAGATCAGGTAGACTGATTGAAAATTAAAGTGATAGAGATTTGAAAGAAATCAAAGAAAGAAAAAGTTTAGAAAAAATAAAGGAGGAAGAACAAGAAAGAATAGGAAAAAGTTGAAGTGTTCTAACTTAATTATCAGAATTAACAGAAATAATAGGAAGAAACACAACAAGTATTAAGGATAGGGGGGGGACTTACTATAATAAATGAATAGAAAATCCGTTGGGTTGGACAGCCGGATCTCTCCACCGAAACAAGACGTTCTCCTAGCTTCTCCTGACCAAGTCCTTGTCACCTACAACAATCTTTTCTAGCAGTCCTTCGCCAAAGCTCACTCGCCTCTTGCTCCTTCTCATACATCAGTGCCCTCATCAGCAAGACTGGGACGCAAGTCCCCCCATGTGTTAAGGCAGGCCTTACATAGTCATACTAAAATCCCACATCTGGGTCAATCGTGCAGTGTAGTAATTTACAAGGGTGCCAATGAGGTAGTCAGACATCAAGCCATGACTCACGATCAGGAGGATGTGAGTTCAATCTCCCTAATCGTCCACTACACTTACTAAGCAAAGATACAAGGTAAACAGAATAATTAGCAATTGCTAAGTTGAATTAAGAAGTCCCATGAGATCTCGTTTCTCTCTTCCAAAGTTTTGTCAGACTTTATTTTATGGGGAAACACAGACAATTCCATTCTCATAATTTAGGTACTATATGACAAATGCAGACAACCTCATCCAGGATTTGAACTCAGAGTTGAGATACCATTTCCTACAATAATAAAAGTTATGTCACAAGCACTTCCTAAGCAAAGATACAAGATAAACAGAATAATTAGCAATTGCTAAATTGAATTAAGAAGTCCAATGAGATCTCGTTTCTCTCTTCTAAAATTTTGTCAGATTTTATTTTATGGGGAAAAAACAGACAATTCCATTCTCATAATTTAGGTACTATATGACAAATGCAGACAACCTCATCCAGGATTTGAACTCAGAGTTGAGATTTCATTTCCTACAATGATAACCATTACGCCACAAGCACCTCCTACTATCAGGATATGTAAAGATTTATTTTTCTTATCTGATGAAAATTAGTTTGCTGTGTACGTATATCAGGACATTTTCTGCCTAAATGATGAAAAAATATTTATTTTACATAAATATTTATCTTTCAATCTCCGTCCTTATCAAAGTATTTAACATAACAATTATCTACTGATTGTATTCTTATCACTATGAATAGTCAGTGAGATATGCAACTCTTTGACACACTTTGGATTCCTTGGGTAAAAATGTTTTTATAAACCAATTTTTAGTAGTAGGGAAACTCTACAACTCATTTTACAGACAAAAATAGGTTACAAAATGTCACCATTTTTCGCCAACCCCACAAAATTTGGAGAGCTAAAAATCAACATAACTCTGCTAATTTTTGGAATTGGAAGCTCAAATTTTTGGGGATTGTCTAACTTTATCATAATCAGACTATTGTGATGATATTTTTGTTATACCTGCATCACTAAAGAAAATGAATGAGATTTATTACCTTATTGTGGTAGATAATTTCACAAAGTGACCAGAAGTTGCCAAATACAGGAGACTGACATGCAAAAGTACAATAATAT
This sequence comes from Doryteuthis pealeii, assembly GCA_023376005.1. NCBI lineage: Eukaryota > Metazoa > Mollusca > Cephalopoda > Myopsida > Loliginidae > Doryteuthis > Doryteuthis pealeii. The sequence goes on along the minus strand of CM042160.1, from coordinate 47,448,573 downwards.
TTTTTGCACTGGATCTTTGAAAGATTTGGTATCCCTGATATAATTGTGATGGATAACAGAAGTCAATTTATAGCATACACGTTTAGCATAATTGTTATTGCTGTAAGAAAAGGAATTGGTAAACCAAATTCAAATTCTTCATAAAGCTGTTGGCATTTCCCTAAGCGCTAATCCTCTTGGGAAAGACATGAATATTCATCTCTTGTTGGACTTGGGAACCTTCTTGAACTTGGGAAACTTCTCGGACTTGGGAACTTTCTTGTAGTAATTGGGAGCCAAAGAAATGCCTGAAGAGGGTCAGAGGGCACATCGTCCGAAACGTTGTACAAATAACAATGAAGATGAGGACAATAGTCCAAATAATACTAATTATCAAGCCTCATCTCAAAAAATCAGAGAAATAGTATAGAAAACAATAAAGATGAGGACAATAGTCCAAATAATACAAATAATATTAATTATCAATTCAGAGAAATAGATAGATTCTTTGTATTTTTTTTTTCTTGTAACCGACAAAAGTGAAATTTCATTAAGTGACACTCATATCATCATTAACAAAATAACACTAATGATATCAAATTGTTGTCATTATGTTTTCTTGGGAAAGACATGAATATTCATTTCTACTCCCCCCATAGTAAATAATAGGGCAGACAGGTTCTTTAGTTTTGGTTAGGCAACCATTTTAGGAGAAAGAAAACTGAATTCAAATCAGTTTTGTGTCACATCCTGACTGTGACAGAGGGGTTGAGTAAATACATATTTTAAGAAATAGTAGGGCAGATTGGGTTCTTTAGCCTTGGTTAGGCAATTAAGTAGATGTGTATGTATATCAGGACATCTTCTGCCTAAATGATGAAAAAATATTTCTTTTACATAAATATTTATCTTTCAATCTCTGTCCTTATCAAACCATTTAACATAACAATTATCTACTCATTATTATCTACTGTGGTCGAGAATGTTTATCAAACATCGGACTTCACAGTCACAGGAGGCGCTGTAACTTCAGGGGCACAAAACCTTTCTTTTATAGTCATCCGAGACTGAAATGCCAATAATATCTACTCATTGTATTCCTATCACTATGAATAGTCAGTGAGATATGCTTAGCATAATTGTTATTCTCATTGTTTCTCTCTTGCAAGGTTTCATCAGACATTATTTATAGGAAAAATAGATCATTCCATTGTCATTATTTAGGTACTATATGACAAGAAAGAAGAAAAGAAAGTGTAGTCAATAGGATGAGAAGAATACAAAGAAAAGCAGATTTTGAACATTTTGTGAATAAAGCAATTTCCAGTCCACTTTGAAATTTAGTATCCGATCTCACTGACAAGTTAAAGCAACAATTCTTCCAAACTGTGGTTAAAAACAATCTCCTTGGTCTAGCGCTATTGAAAAGTGGATAGACTCCCTCACTGATTGACTGATACTGACTTTAGGCCGCCCCGACGACTTTACTTTACTTATATGTATAGATAAAAGGATATGAAAACACACAATATGCTGTTAAAGTGAAAATAATTTAAATCATATTCATAGCTAATATTGAACAATATTTCGATTTTGTCTATTGTTAGATTTGAAATATGTCTTCTTTTTTCAAAACTGTTACACTAAGATATACATTATTGTCAATGACCGAGAAATGCGTGGCAGTTGTTCTTATAATGAAATGACCGCATGACTTTTTGGAACATCAATGTTTTCGTTTTGAATTCAAATTATTTTCAGCTCCTATCCCAATGAGTCCGGAGTAAAAACAAGCTCTGAAGATGATTTTTATAAATCGAAATATTGTTCAATATTAGCTATGAATATGATATAAAATATTTTCACTTTAACAGCATATTGTGTTGTTTTCATATCCTTTTATCTATACTTATACCGTCAGATTCATTTCCTTTCTCTTAATTTATATATATATATATATATATATATATATATATATATAATTAATAATGTAGTTTGGTATATTTATAAATAAAGAGTGATCAATATCAGTGACATCCAAGTTAGAAGCCTATTATATATATTTATCAACCCCTCCGCATGAGCAGGATGTGATACAAGGTCAATTTCTTATGTGAAGTTCAACAGGTTTGAATTCAGAGTTTTCCTTCTCCTAGACCGGTTGCCTAACCAAGGTTAAAGAGCCCAGTCTGCCCTACTATTTATCCATAGCTGGAGGGAGAGTAGGAATCATACCTTTCCTAAGGGCATTAGCGCAAAGAGAAATGCAATTACCACATCCAGGATTTGAACTTGGGGCGACAAGTCCATTTCCTATGACTTTAGAAGCCTATTATAAGGCCCGTTTTGATTTTGTTGTTGTAGGCTTCTACCTATGGGCACTGTGCATATGCAGGCCTCAATAACTAGAAAAAAAATACAAATACATAGAAAACTCCCTCACAACTTTAAAATACCCCAGACATTTCATTTTAAATGCCAAGAAAAGAAGCCCTCAAAATATACTCAGAAACGAAAAAAACATCACCACAACCACCACACCCCCTTCCCCCCACAGACCTTTAACCCTACCAACCAACATACACAACAAACCACTCTATGACAAACTAACCAGTCTAGGAATAAAAGTAATACAAACTACCTCCCAAACAATTAGGGGCCTCCCAGCTCCTCCACATGCACAAACACTTTTAACACCTCCTATGCCAGCATTTACACCATTCCATGCAACAAAAGCTACATCGGAGAAGCCCAACACAGTCTTGACAAACGTATCTACGAGCATAAAAGATCAATAAAGACAAACGACAACCAAAATGCCCTATTCACACACACAGCAGACTTCGATCACACATTCAATTTCAACCATGCATCGCTGCTCAAACCCATACATAATAAGAGCCTATGGAATTATGCGAATTGGCACTCATTGCAAACTGCAGAGTGATAAAAGGCCTCTTCAACCTTGGCATAGCTATTGCAAAAACCATAACCCACAGTAATAAAATCAAATTCACTAATGGATAAAAAAATTTTTTTTAAATCCGAACAGGAATATTCCACTCCAAAATTTTCATCATACACTGACTATCAAATTTCTTCCAAGGATATAAAAATCATCGAGTAGTGAATGAATTTAAGAATCTTTTGTATGAAGAAAGACTTAGGAAGACCGACTTATCAAGTTTGGCTTATCGATGAACAAGAGGAGATATTATTGAAGTGTACAAATATACACATGGATTTCATTAATATATTAAATATTGCTGAAAAAATCAATACCAGGGGTCATAAATTAAAAGTCTAAAAAAACTCTTTTGTTTGGGAGATATACAGAAAAATGGAAATGACAAAAAGAAAGGGGAGCATAAACGAAAGAGGAAAAGGAAGAAAGAGAGAAAGAAGAAAAGGGAGAAAGAAAGAGGAAAAGAAAGACAGAGAGAAAAAAGAAAGAGAAAGAAAGAAGAAAAGGAAGAAAGAGAGAAAGAAGAAAAGGAAGAAAGAGAGAAAGAAGAAAAGGAAGAAAGAGAGAAAGAAGAAAAGGAAGAAAGAGAGAAAGAAAGAAAAGGAAGAAAGATAGAAAGAAAGAGGAAAGGAAGAAAGAGAGAAGAAGAAAAGGAAGAAAGAGAGAAAGAAAGAGGAAAAGGAAAAAAGAGAGAAAGAGAAAAAGGGAGAAAAAGAAAGAGAGAAAGAAAGAAGAAAAGGAAGAAAGAAAGAAAGAAAAAGGAAAAGGGAGAAAAAAGAAAAGGAAGAGGGAAAAAAGAAAAAGAAAGAGGGAAAGAAAGAATTGTAGGCGTGTTATATTTTCCAATTTATCCCTTCACATCCTCTCTTACTCCCCCCCTCTATCCTTCCCTACAGAAATTTTTAGTATACAAAGAAATAGTGTAAATCCTTATTGTTTTTGATTTACCTTGACGAAAGCTGCTATTTCTTTGTATACTAAACATTTCTATAGTTTTTTTCTATTATTGTTATTTTATTTTGTATTTAAAATAATAATAGATAGAATACATGAGTACATGGATAAACTCCTGGCCGAAACAAGTGTCAGTATAATAAAATAAAATAAGATAAATCCTATTTTATCCATTCAACATTTTCTTTCCTTTATTTTTCATTTCAACATACCATCGGATTCGCTTCCATTTTCAACTTACATATGTTTATATATATATATATCAGTCATCCACAGACACATGTTTCGAAGTTTACTTCTCATCAGTGCGGGTCGACTTTTAACAGTTCTGTTTAGCTGGGATTGAAACCCGACAATTTTCATCTGTTAAGTTCCTTACCCTTGCGGCCATCAGTCTGGGGTGAACAATTAATTGATACATACTTTATGGGGGTATGTTTTTACAATCACCAGAGAACTCAAATCTGTAAACAGCAGACAGGCGAGTAACAGCTTTAGTGTGTATATATATATATATACACTAGACAAAACGTGACTCGTTGGGTCACCCATTTAGCTCTGGGTAGATAATTGAGATTAGGGAAAAGGGAGTTAGCAAAGTGAATAATTTTTTTTTAAAAATGAATACGGCCGGACGAAACCTTAAAAACATTATCAATATGCTTTCTAAGAAAGGAAATGTTTTACCTCATTAAGCTACGGGTTGCTGGTTGTGAAATTTAATATAGAAATACATTTCAAATTCTCCCATCTCTCACTCTCTCTCTCTCTCTTTCCAGATAGACTAACATTATATAACGAGGAGGTAATCAAGAGATACATAGATGGAAAGAAAGTGATAGACAGAGAGCAAAGTAAGAGATTGGTCGGTTTTTGACTTAATTACAAATTACGACTAATTAGAACCAATTAAAACAATTTTTTTCAAACAATTCAATCCTAAAAGTAAGGAATAATTTAGTATAATTTTCGTGTCATTAAACTAATCAGTAAAAACGCCTTTAGGAAGTAAAAGTTGATTAACTCAGCTTTAGTATAATAATAATAATAATAATAATATATATATGTATATATGTAAAATGAAACTGGAAGTGAATCCGACGGAATGTTGAAAAAAGAAATAAAGGAAAAAAAGTATTGAATGGATAAAATTGATTAAAATTGATTAAAATATCCTATTTTATCCATTCTATACTTTCTTTCCTTTATTTATTTTTTCACATATATATATATATATATATATATATATATATACACACACACACACACACATACATATACACCAACCACTCTGCACGAGCAGAATGTGACACAAAGTCAATTTATTAAGCAGAGTTTAACAGATTTGAATTCAGAGTTTTCCTTCTCCTAAACTAGTTGCCATACCAAGGCTAAAGAGCCCAGTCTGACCTAGTATTTACCCATAGTTAGATGGAGAATAATTGGATGCGTGCCTTTCCCAAGGGTATTAGTGCTATGTGAAATGCAAACAGCCTCATCCAGGATTTCAACTCAGGTCATCAAATCCATTTCCTGTGACTAACCATTACACCACATTCCCCTGCACCATAAAGTTGTAAAGGTTATTCTATAGACTGGCTTATTAAACTGATTATTGATGAACCTCTAAGAGAAATTTATTCTTTATCATTGTTGGAATATATTGTGGATATAAGGTGTGCTCTAATTCCTGTTACGTTCACCTATCATTTCGACGTTATACAACATTTTTCCATCAGAGATTACCAAATAAAAATGAGAGGTATACATGCAAAAACTTGGCAATGAACAACAATAAGACACAATATTATTTATAACATAACATTTTAATTCAAATTTGTAAGCTGGGGGGATCATGATACGGACGCCGACAGGCTAGGATTTATAATGTCATTTGGCGGAATTATTTCTTCAAATCAGTTTACAAATGTTCACAACGAAAGAAGTTTGCACTTATCTTTTTACGGGTCGATTCCTTTTCTATATTAATGACTACTCCGGGTATTATTTCCTTATATGGCATTCTTGATCATGGTAACTTTCTTCTTGGGAATAAATTTTTTCTTCCCTCCCCCCCACGAGATGTTCGCTGACCGGGTCCCAAGTACTGACTGAAACTGCTACCAGGGATCTCTTTCCTTCCCCCAAATCGTGATGTCACTTGTCTCTCAGTAGGCTTGGCGTACGTGGGTAAAGCAACAAATGTGGTATCAGTTGTTCGTTTCCCTCCGCAAGGTTGGCTACGTGCTAATAATGAAGCAGAATTATTCTTCTTCCGGTGAACTTTGGGGTCACTTTCTAGGACTCCCCCCCTCTCTTGGCGTCAGCCAGTCTCTCAGAATATTCTAGGAGTTTCCAAATTGTTGATCATTTGATTAAACGTAACATTCCTCACCTAGATTTATAGACTAGCCAGGGTCACGTGAGTTATTCTTGCAGCCAATCACTAGCAATACTGCGTGGCTGATAGAATACTTAAACCCCCCACATTGGACATAATTCCAACTGCACTCCTTGAGGACGGACTTATACGATTACCAGAGTAACCAAAGGATTCATTATCGAGGGACTCTTTATCAAGGATCCAATTCCACTGGATAAGCGCTTCTGCTTTAAGGGCCAAGGAATGGCTCTTAAAAACTTAACAATTTTGTGTCAAAGCCGAGGGCTTATGGAGTCTAATGTACAGGTGTGTATATTTTACACTTTTACGACTTTCTGAGGATTTCTATCACTTTCAGGAAACTTTTAATAATGATTGTATTTAAAAAAGATGATAGGTTATATTTATATAATTGGTCTGTCTCTTGATATTGAGCACATTTCTGTTTCGCTTGCAAATCACTATTGCATACAGGAATAAGGATTTGATTTAATGTAGTGACAAAAATAGCCTAGAACATATTTTCAACATTCAAGTGGAAATGTGTCATTTGCAAATTCTGATATTTAGAGTTTTATTTTTGATGAGAAAAGAAAAGAAAAACTGAATTTGAGATTTTGTCTCACATAATGTTAATTATTAAAAAAACTGCACACAAAAAGAAAAACTTTTTTCTTATAGGAAATAACCAAAAATTTCAATAACTCCAGCATAAAAAAGGGGAACCACTCTGATTGACTGATGAATTATTTATTTTCCCCATTAAACTAACCCTAACCCTAGCCCTGTCTTCTTTTGTCTAGTAGATCAATAAATAAATAATTTATCAGTCAAGAGTGCTTCCCTTTTGTTTATGTTGGAGTTATAGGAATTAACCAAATTTTTGGTTATGATTAATGGTTGTTGAGACCGAAACATGAATACCTTTTTTTCTTTTTTGTAAAATCTGAGAATTAACTTTTTTTCTTTCCTTTCTCTTTTCTTTTTTCTTTTGTTTTTTAGTTTTGTTTTTCTCTTATTTTTTTTTTTTTCCTTTTCTCTTTACTTTCTATTCTCTTTTCTCTTCTCTCTCCTCTTCTCTTACCTTTTTTTGTTTTGTTTCTATTTCTTTCTTTTTTCGTTATTTTGTTTATTCTTTTTATCTTTCTTTTTCATTTCTTTATCTTTTTTTTTTTGTCTTTTTATTTAAATTAAACCCGTCCATGTTTTGCGTTTGAATTTTTCAGGTCATTTTCGTAACTCAACTGGTAATGTTGATAATCAGATTGATTTACTCCAAGAACAATTGGATGATCTTCGTTCAAAATTGGTGATTCTTAAACAAAACAGGTTTGTCTCACAAAAAACAAAAAAACATTTGCACCAAAATCATAGAAATCATTTGCCAACATAAAACATAAATATTCATCCTCATCGGTTGACACTGTATCTTTTTTTTTTCTGTTCTCCCTCCTGTTCTTACTCCAACTGCTCTCAAATCCTGGTTTCCTCTATCTTTTGATTATTGTTAATCACCCAATTGTTTATTTCCCCAAATTTTTTAACATAAGAATTTTTCCGGCTGGAATTCAAAAACAATCAAAATGCATTCCAACCAGAATTTTACTTTCAAAATATTTTTTTTCCAAAATATTTCTCTCTTTCTCGCCCATAATTTATTTCTACTAGAATTAATTGTTTTGCAACCCCCAATTACCTCACGAGAACTCTGGAGGGGTGTCGAAAAGACAACACCAAATTATCATTGATTCTGAATTCCAAGTGTCAAAGCAACACTATACTATTACCACTTGCTGTCCATCATATCCGATGATGACACCACGTGAATCATTTTCCTCCAATTTAATTGGTCTCTGGTTGCGTCTTGCCAACTGCCTATGGGGATATTCAAGTCCTTCAGGTTTCTTTTGATGTTGTCTTTGTACCTGAGCTTTGGTCTACCAATTCTACGTGATCCCTCTCTCAGTTGAGAGTACAGAATCTGCTTTGGTAGTCTGTCATCCCCAAGTCTGTTTTATGTGGCCAGCCCATCTCAGGTTGTGTTGGACAAGTATTTTGTGTATGCCAGGGAGTCCAGTTCTCTTCAGGATGATCCTGTTTGAAACATGTTGCCACCACTTGATATTTAATATGCTGCGCAAGTGACAGCATATAGCAACACTATACAAACCAATAAACATCCTCTCCATTTAAATTCCACCAATAAAGGAAACAAAATTAAAAGAACAAATCCCTGAATCCCACATATTACCAGGTGACCTTAACAGTCACCACACTATATGGCGGGTGGGGGGGGGGTGTCAGAAAACCGACAAAATCTAAAAGGAGCAGCATTCGAGATTCTTTGCCAATTTAATATGAAAGAGTAGTTACCAGAGGATGACACGGACCCTGGTGCATTGCTATGGGACAGCTTATCAGACCCATCTGAGGAGGAGGGGAGATTCAAAAGTCGCTTTCAAGATCTAGAGAACATGGCACACAAAGCTTATCCAGGAGCCAACTCAGGACTCTTAACTGTACTCCTGCAAGACCAGTTTGTGGATGCTCTAAACAGCCCTCAGATGAAGATTCAGGTTATATCAAGCTTCTTAACGTTATGTCTGATCCTATTGCCAGGTGGTCGAGACACAATCTAATTGCGTGTAGTTTAACCTCTCCAACAATGAAACATAAATAACTGTGGGTATAGTTAAGATGTATTTATTCAGTAGGAAAAGGTAAGAAGCGGGTGCCTATAAAAATCTTCTGAGATGGAAGAAAGGTCGACACACATCTTGTCATGCCGAGAATAAGAGAAAAAGGGACTTGAAATTCCCGCTGACTAATAACCGGAAATAGACAGTCAAAGTCAAAAATGTACCCTATTTACGAAAATAACAGAGATGGTCTAAGGGGCATAACCCTTACTGCAGAATCATAATTATTAGCCAAGACAGGTTAAGTGGTCCTAACTTGGAAATCTGAAGGTAAGCAGTGTCTCTTTGAAAGATGGTTTAATGGCAGGAATCAATTCGTATCAAATGCTATCAGGAGTATTGTATTTTATTGGCATTTCAGTCTCGGAAGACTATTATATAGTTTTTGTGTCCCTGTAGATTGTTTTAGATGAAGACATTTTTATTAAATTCCTGACATCTACCTCAACTCAAATGGAAAATTCAGCAGAGTTGCCATTATGCGTCTGAACCCAAAACTCTCATTGATGAATATTCTAACTTTTTCATAGATTGCATTTTCATGTGACTTCCTCAACTAATCAGAGAATCCCACCACAGGTCAAGCAACGTTCAATGCATGCCTGTCATACTGTATGACTGTATTTTCCCCAATCACTCAAGTATTTTAAACTACATTACAAAATGAATAGGCTAAATGTTAAATTTAAATCTTTTACACCACATTATTAAATGAATAGGCTAAGTGTTAAATTTAAATCTTTTACACTACATTACAAAATGAATAGGCTAAGTGTTAAATTTAAATCTTTTACACTACATTACAAAATGAATAGGCTAATCGTTAAAATTTAAATCTTTTACACCACATTACAAAATGAATAGGCTAAGTGTTAAATATAAATCTTTTACACTACATTATAAAATGAATAGGCTAAGTATTAAATTTAAATCTTTTACATCACATTACAAAATGCGTAGGCTAAGTGTTAAATTTAAATCTTTTACACTACATTACAAAATGAATAGGCTAAGTGTTAAATTTAAATCTTTTACACTACATTACAAAATGAATAGGCTAATCGTTAAAATTTAAATCTTTTACACCACATTACAAAATGAATAGGCTAAGTGTTAAATATAAATCTTTTACACTACATTATAAAATGAATAGGCTAAGTATTAAATTTAAATCTTTTACATCACATTACAAAATGCGTAGGCTAAGTGTTAAATTTAAATCTTTTACACTACATTACAAAATGAATAGGCTAATCGTTAAAATTTAAATCTTTTACACCACATTACAAAATGAATAGGCTAAGTGTTAAATATAAATCTTTTACACTACATTATAAAATGAATAGGCTAAGTATTAAATTTAAAATCTTACATCACATTACAAAATGAATAGGCTAAGTGTTAAATTTTAAATCTTTACACCACATTACAAAATGAATAGGCTAAAGTGTTAAAATTTAAATCTTTTACCCTACATTACAAAATGAATAGGCTAAGTGTTAAATTTAAATCTTTTACACTACATTACAAAATGAATAGGTAAGTGTTAAATTTAAATCTTTTACACTACATTACAAAATGAATAGGCAAGTGTTAAATTTAAATCTTTTACACCACATTACAAATGAATAGGCTAAGTGTTAAATTTTAAATCTTTTACACTACATTACAAAATGAATAGGCTAAGTGTTAAATTTAAATCTTTTACACCACATTACAAAATGAATAGGCTAAGTGTTAAATTTAAATCTTTTACACTACATTACAAAATGAATAGACTAAGTGTTAAATTTAAATCTTTTACACTACATTACAAAATGAATAGGCTAATCGTTAAAATTTAAATCTTTTACACCACATTACAAAATGAATAGGCTAAGTGTTAAATATAAATCTTTTACACTACATTATTAAAATGAATAGGCTAAGTATTAAATTTAAATCTTTTACATCACATTACAAAATGCGTAGGCTAAGTGTTAAATTTAAATCTTTTACACTACATTACAAAATGAATAGGCTAATCGTTAAAATTTAAATCTTTTACACCACATTACAAAATGAATAGGCTAAGTGTTAAATATAAATCTTTTACACTACATTATAAAATGAATAGGCTAAGTATTAAATTTAAATCTTTTACATCACATTACAAAATGAATAGGCTAAGTGTTAAATTTAAATCTTTTACACCACATTACAAAATGAATAGGCTAAGTGTTAATTTAAATCTTTTACACTACATTACCAAAATGAATAGGCTAAGTGTTAAATTTAAAATCTTTTACACTACATTACAAAATGAATAGGCTAAGTGTTAAATTTAAAATTTTACACCACATTACAAAATGAATAGGCTAAGTGTTAAATTTAAATCTTTTACACTACATTACAAAATGAATAGGCTAAGTTAAAATTTAAATCTTTACACTACATTACAAATAATAGGCTAAGTGTTAAATTAAATCTTTTACACTACATTACAAAATGAATAGGCTAAGTGTTAAATTTAAATCTTTTACACTACATTACAAAATGAATAGGCTAAGTGTTAAATTTAAATATTTTACACCACATTACAAAATGAATAGGCTAAGTGTTAAATTTAAATCTTTTACACTACATTACAAAATGAATAGGCTACCCCATTTAATATGTAACCCAGTAAAGTTAACTCTCAACAAATAAGTATAATTGTCAGTTTATTTTTTTAAATTTTATTTTATTAAACTGAAACGATTTGTGTAAAAAAAATGTTTGTGATTTTAGGGTTTCTTGCCCTGACTGTCTAGTTCGAACGGATTGCAACGAGGAAAGATGGAATCATGAATGTAATTCCAAATACAATCAAAATAACATTGAGTGTCAAGGAATGGATAAAGAGACGACGCCGGAAGAAGACGAAGATGAAGAAGAAGCGGTTGAAATCTAAAGATCTTTATGACATGCGGCATGTTCCTCCAATCAATTCAAGGTGAGATTTATTCATTTTATCAAGCAAAATTTGACATTACGGAATTCAAAGTTTTAATGATATGAGATCATAATGTTGTGTAGCGTCTTCAACTTCCCATTCTCTCTTCTGAATAATATTATATGCAAAATCTTAGAAACAAATATATGCAGACATGTTTCTATATACATATTCACATACTACATAACAAAAAAATCATAGTTCTCTCCCTTTGATTAATATACAACAAGCCATGTGTAAATAAACAGATGCTTTTTGCATTTTCATCTTTATACAAAGAAGAGAAAACCTAGAAATATATATTGTGTCTTCATATGTCCAACAAATCTAACTCCAGTTTTGACTGGGGGTCCAGTGAGCTTTGGTCGCTGGACCTTACAATTTAACATCGTTGATCCCAGGGGTACCATCACCCCAGGCAACACCTGCCCCCTTGATTTAAAAGGGCAGTGCTGGGTTTATTGCCCAGTGCCTGAGATGCCCCACTTGAGGGGGAATACTGACAAATTTTTTGTGCCTACCACCCATGAGCTTCGGCTTGTGGGTGGGCCCACATAAAAATGTCCTTGTGTCATACCCTCATAAGTGGGGTGAAAGGCTAATACCTTCATATGTCCAACATATCTAACTCAAAAAAAAAAGAGGTGTATCCAAGGTATGGACATCTGGTGGTGAGGCTCCTATTTTGGAGCTTTGAGAAATGTAGTCCTCTCTTCATTGCCATTATTCCCAGGTCCACTCACCCAAAGTGGTAGTACCTGTTAGGATCCCATCTATAGGTCAAAGAAATCTGTTTGAGGTAAGTAAAATAGGCAGAGTGACCTCTTGTCTGTATCAGTCAGACAACGAGGAAGCCTATCCTTTTTTCCCTAGTACTAAAGCAGGGAGATTGTTTTTGCATCTGAGGTGGAACACCATACCTACCATCAGCTCCCCACTTACCTGTTTAAAATCATTTTGAAGATGCTTTTTGTTTTTGTACCATGTAGAATTTGAGGGGGAATGCCGATGGGATCAACACATTTTTTTCTGCCTACCACACATGAGCTTCGGCTTGTGGGTGGGCCCACATAAAAATGTCCTTGTGTCAAGCCCTCATAAGTGGGATGAGAGGCAAATAACCTGAATTTGTAAATGCCTGGAGAAGCTATAACAGTGAACACTTTTATTATTAGGATTAATAAATAAGATTAAAAACAACTTCATCATTTCATATCAAGGTTTCATCTTTCTTGTATCAGGCCGAGTGTCTCTCTCTCTCTGTTCCAGAGTTAAAAGTTTGGCAATATTTTTCTCTCCACATTCTTTACTGTATGTAGGGAAGCCAAGACAGAATACATGTCTGTCCAACTCTGGCCTCAACTCCAACTGATTAAATTTTACTTTCCCAAGAGTTGCCTAGTCATGTGGCTCTCTAAACCAATGGGAGCCCCATTCCTAATTAACTTGAGGTTAAGACCTGTCAATTAAATTCCTCATGATTTTCCACTGACTTACTGTTAATTTCAAAATTTTTGCTACACTTCCTATAGAAATGGATTTTTCCAAAGCAAAACAAAAATTTTTTTTTTCCCCCCAAAAAACCCCAGTAGCTCTGAATACATTTGCTGAGTTTGTGAAGGTGATGAATCACACTGGACTGTGAGATGGCAAGGTTACCTGATACTCTCTAAGTGCTACTCAGCCAGATTTAACTGATTTGGTTGGTTTTTACAGCATGTCAACTCTTGTTGAGGTATTTTATGCCGAAAAGAATTTGTTTAATTGATTCTTGATAGGTATTCAAATTTTTTTTAAAAACAATTTTTGTTCTATTCAACCCATAGATGGGACCCTAACAAGTACAACTACTCTGCGTTAGGGTAGACCTGGGAGTAATAGCGATAAATAGGTACTCCACACACCCCAGCGCTCCAAAATTGGAACCTCACCATTAGATGCAGTTTAACTGTTAGGGTAGACCTGGAAGTAATAGCGATAAAAAAATTTTTTTTTAAAAATCCAGTAGATTTATTTAAAAAAATCTTTTATCCAGCATTAGATATTTTATAATGCAAAACTATTTTGAAAATTTAATTTTAAAAGATTTAATTTAAAAAAAATTTAATTTAAAAAAATTTAATTTTGAAAAATTTAATTAAAAAAAAATTTAATTTTGAAAAATTTAATTTTGAAAAATTTTGAAAATTTTTTTAAAAAAATCCAGTAGATTTATTTTTTTTAAATTTTTATCCAGCATTAGATATTTTATGATACAAAACTATTTTGAAAATTTATTTTTGAAAAATTTAATTTATTTTGTTTAATTTTTTTCTTCATTTCAGGTGCTCGTAAAGTTTTTTTTTTTTTTTCTTATGCCCAGTCAGAAGAGAGACAATCCCAGTGATATTTAAGAAAAAAGCTGACTCAAAAGAAAAGGAAATTGAAAGAAAGAAAAAGAGAAGGAAAACTGGAGCCCTTTTTTTTTTTTTAATAAATAATTTTTTCCTGAAAGAAAGAAAAAGAAAAAGCAACAAAAAAAAATGACAAAAAAAAGAACTATGTACAAAAAATGACAAAAAAAAAACAATGTACAAAAAAAAAAAAAAAAAAAATCAAAAAAACGTTTTTTAATTGATGTCATAATTTGAATATATTTTCCCAAAAAATTCAACAGAATTAAAATTTATTTTTTAAGATTATAGAAAACAAATGAAAAAAAAAATCGTCTAAGGAAATGTCTGGGGAGTTTTAATTCAACTTTTAAATCTATTGATAAGAGATTATGAGAATGAAAGATTTTAATCAGAAGAACTAGTGGACTTTTAGATTTCATGCCTTCAAAGATTAATATATGTCAAATGAGTTTTTTTTTATGTATATCGAAATCAAAAACAAAAATATTTCATTCAACGAAAAAAGAAAGTTTCATGAAAAAGGTTGCCACAAGTTTTTAAGGGTCAAAAAAATTTTTGGTTGGAAGGACTTTTAGAGAGAGAGAGAGAGAGAGAGAGGAGAGAGAGAGAGAGAGAGAGGGAAAGAGAATGCCTTTTAAAGAGAGAGGAGAGAGAGGGAGGAGAGAGAGAGAGAGAGAGAGAGAAAGAATGCCTTTTTTAAAGAGAGTTGAGAGAGAGAGGGAGGGAGAGAGAGAGAGAGAGGAGAGAGAGAGAGAGAGAGGAGGAAAGAATGCCTTTTAAAGAGAGGGGGAGGGGGGCAGAATGCCTTTTAAGAAGAAAAGGCTGAGATGATGTCTTTTTACAGAGAAGAGAGAGAGATGATATCTTTAGATATATATCTAGCTGTAATGGCTTAGAGAGATAGATAGATAGATAGATAGATAGATAGAGAGAGAGAGAGAGAGAGAGAAGAGAGAGAGAGAGAGAGAGAGAAAAGAGAGATAATATCTTCTAGAGAGATATAGGTATAATGGTTGTATTGTAGGAAATTGATTCGGAGATCTGAGTTTAAGCCTTGGACGAGGTTGTTTACATTTTCAACATAGCGCTAATACCTTTGGCGAAAGGTATGCATCCAACTATTCTCCCCCCAGATATGGGGTGAATAGTAGGGCAGATTGAGCTCTTTTAACCTTGATTAGGCACCAATCTAGAAGAAAGAAAACTAAAATTCAAACCTGTTAAACCCTGCTTAAGAAATTGACCATGTGTCACATCGTACTTGTGTGGAAGGGTTGGTATATATATATTACATGTATTAATAATGGGATTCTCTTTTCCGGTTTTTGTCTGTAACAAAAAATTACGTCACAATGCAGATGTAAAGAAAAAATAATAAGGTAACAATGGTGTTGTTTTGTTAACCTGTAATTTATTCTTGATATTTTGAGATAAAATCTTTTTTCAGAAGAACACTGGAACTGAAGTAGTTGTCGTCTTGTTATGGCATTTCTAGTTAACTAGAATTGTGATAGCCTTCAAAATCAACCTCCAAACCAATATATTACACAATGCTTCAAGCAAATTATAAAACTCTCTTATATATATCTTTTATAATGGAGATTGTGTGTTTTCTGTCTGTAACCGAAACTATATTCCTACTTCAAGTCACAATTTCTCTTAGTTATAGACATCACATTCTCCATGATTTTATTTTTATTTAACCTCAATTATTAAATAAAATTGTCATACATTATTAATACTGTTAACTTATGTCTACATATTGACAACATGCAATTATATTTATATATACAACACAAATAACGGTTTACAGTGTGAACGGAAAGGCTAATTTGCATATTATATTAAAAAATCGAATTTAATAAATATGTGCTCAGTATTATTGATTTCTAACTGTTTGGTTTTATTTTAATGAATATAAGCAACAATCTCTTCAATGAATCTTAAATGAAATCCATTAACAAGATAAAATAACTCATTTTATTCTTTACTTCCTCTGATAACTAAATATTTAAATTAGAAAAAAATAACAATGAAAGACGAGAGTGATGGAAGAGTAAGTTTCAGTTGTTCCATTTTTTATTATACTCCCTCCGTTTCAAATCTTTTATTATACTCCCTCTGTTTCAAATCTTTTTATCTGTATTCTTATTTAGTTTCATTAGCCTTTCTAATTTAATACAATATTTTATTACCTTAAAACTTAAATACTTGCACCCGGAGGGTGCATATATTTGCTATAGTATATTATATATATATATATATATATATATATATATATTATTTGGCAAGAGACTTTTGCTTAATAAAAAGAAAAAGTGGAAATCTTTAGATGTTATTGAAAACCAGAACGATGACCCTGATGATCCCCCAAACTTTTGACCCCTGCAGCCCATTGTCACATGACATTTGATCGGAAAAGAGATCTGACATGTTTAACACCTCAGCTTTTTTATATATGACTGCTCCTGATTCTATTTCCCATGGTAACAAGGCTGGCTTCTATGAAAAACTTTCTTCACAGAATGGTTCACCCTTTGGTTGTTAAATTTTGGCAAGGCGAAGATAATCGGATATTTTCCACACAACATGAACAAGAATAGAAATGATTTTTTATGATCAGGGGTTATACGACTGTTGCAAAAATCTTTCATTTCATAAATAAGGAAACCTTTTTTAATTATTGTATTGTATGAAAAAAATTAATTGTTTGATTATATTTAAAAAATGGGACCATATTACCTTTAAGCCACCCCATCTGCGATCTGATTCATAAGGACATTTTTTCATTTACACTGTCAAAATCAGGGTTAGAGTTAGAGGTTAGTTTTCTATAATAAAAAAAAACCTCTAAAAATCCGTCTGTAACACAACAACCGGATGTTGACAGTGTAAATGAAAAAAATGTCCTTATGAATCGAGATTGCAGATGGGGTGCTTAAAGGAAATATGGTCCAAAAAAGTATTATTTTGATTTTTCAGACTATTGTCCTCATCTTTATTGCAGTATGTAAAAACACATTATTATACCTCAATAAAGATGAGGACAACAGTCCAAAAATAAAATAATACATATCAAGCCTCATTCGCAAAAATTCAGACCAATTAATTTGAATAGGTTTCAACTTAGAGAATTTATAAAAGATTCCTTCCTGCTGGTAACATGTAACCCAGTGTAACCTGTCGCATGTTGCTTGTAGAACAAATGAGCACTGTCAAATAACCCCATTGATACCATGTAGAGGGGTTCCCTCATTATGGTACCCGGGGGGGGGGTCTCGGTGGTGGAGTGGCTGATGTGCTGGACTGCGACATTGTAGTAAGCGAGTTCGAACTCTAGCCATGCTATTACATTCCCTTTAGGACTAATACCATTGGGAAAGGTATGAACCCCCTCATCCCCCCAGCTATGGGTTAAATAGTACCATAACTGTTCTTCTACAAGGATGGCTTTGGCATTAAATAACCCACAAAGGTTGATATGCCATTTATTGAAGACAGTCAATATACTGTTGGTTTGAACAACAGCAACTGTCAAAGCACAACTGAACCAGTGCCCAAGACAGCTGGTATTTATAGAATTCAAGAATAGTTCATTCATGCATTTGGGTGATTCCATTCCCTGAGTCCTGATTGGCTTCTATGATGTTATGAGGCTTCGTAAATATCCTGTCATAACTGTTCTTTTACAAGGATGGCTTTGGCATTAAATAACCAATGAATATTGATCTGCCATTAAACAGAGGAAGCAAACCTTATTAAGGAATCTAACCATCAATGCCTGAAGATCTAATCACAAAAGAAAGAATTTGGAAATATCGGTTATTATTTCGCTCCTTGTGATGGTGTTACAATCTTATAGGCCATCCTTTAATCTTTGAGCAAGAACGCTTGTCCAGTGGAAATCCTTGGTAATCCTCTAGTAAAGTATCCTCAGTATTGTAAGTTCCTTCGTCAATGGTTGCAAGTGGACCATGAAAGTATCAGTGTTTAAGTAGTGAATCAGCTACGCATTATGGCTGCTGATTGGCTGGAGGAATAAACCACGTTACCTCGCCTAGTCTATAAATTTAGGTGGGAGAATTGTAGCACATCTTATATTCAAAAATATTCTTCATTGGAGTTTAGGTATTTGTCTATCTTTTCATTTTCTTCCATCTTCACCCTATGATCTGCTGGGACTGCAAAAATCTACCAGTTAACGAGTTCTTTTTCTTGTTAATCAATGCTAGGTCTGGTCTTCTGGCTGGGATAAGGTGATCTGAATTTATCTCAAAGTCCCAGAGAATTTTTTGTGTTTCATTTATTATTATTATTATTATTATTATTATTATTATTATTATTATTATTTATCTATCCTCATTTTTTTTTCTTAGCATTTCAAAAATTTTGGTTATTTCCTAGTTGAGTAACATGATATTACAGGGTGACCCATAAAAAACAGAACCCAAATTATTTATTTTCCCATTAAACTAACCTTAAACCCCAACCCTAAACCCTAACCCTCCCTAGTTGAGTAACATGATATTACAGGGTGGCCCCCAAAAAACAGAACCCAAATTATTTTTCCCCATTAAACTAACCCTAAACCCCAACCCTAAACCCTAACCCTAAACCCTAACCCTACCCCCCTAGTTGAGTAACATGATGTTACAGGGTGACCCAGAAAAAACAGAACCCAAATTATTTATTTATTTTCCCATTAAACTAACCCTAAATCCCCCCCCCCATGAGTAACATAATATTACAGGGTGACCCAGAAAAAACAGAACCCACAAATTTTGTAATAAAACTGTTAATTTTTATTTTTTAAAAGTTTAAGTCCAACAAGGGTTGGGGTTGGGGTTTAGGGTTAGTTTAATGTGAAAATGAATAATTTGGGTTCTGTTTTTTCTGGGTCACCCTGTAATATCATGTTACTCAACTAGGAAATAACCAAAACATTTTATTAAATTGAAAACATTATTCGATAAGAATTTTCAAAGAATCTAGGTTTTTCATTTTTATAAAACGTTGTGCAATTATTGTTTATTTTAGATGTGGTTTCTGATAAGTTTGGGTCATTTTTTTTATTCCTCAACAGTAAATTGGCTGTCAGCAGATTTAGTCTCATGCTGAGGGGGGAGGATGAGGGAGGGGTCTGAAGAGCAAACCGGCAAGACATCTTGTCACATGCCATGCGGCTGCGAACCCCCCCCCAAGCCATTTTTTTTTTTGGCATCGTTCTTTTCTGGTTTTTATTGCAACCATCATTATTAATGACAACTGATGTAGAAGATTGGATTAAAAGGGAGATAAACATGTATTTATAAATTTACTAGAAGTGGCTACCCAGCGTCAACTGGGTAGAGGGGGGAGATAGCAAAAAAGTTAGTCTCGCAGATCCATTATTACTGAATCACGAGTTGGATCCACGCAGGATGCCCAATTAAAATCCCTGTTTAAAAAAAAAAAGACCTTGCGTTAATTCAGCCACTCTGAAAAGAAAAATTATTTTCAACTATTTAAAATCTTAAATGCAAAAGACATTCTATGCTGTTATCATTTAAATTTTATTTTTTTAATTATCTTCACAAATATGAATCAAACCTTCATTATTTTTGCTCAAAAACCAAGCCCTGGTGATATTTAATGTGTATATATATTTACTTTGTTGTTAATTGTTTTATTTTTCAAAGTTTCCTCTGGACATCCATATACACACAACTGTCCTTTATATATGTACTAGCAGTGGCTACTCGGCATCGTGTGGGTAGAGGGGAATTTTTAAGTTAGTCCCGCAGATCCATTATTACTGAATCGTGAGTTGAATCCTCGTGGGATGCCCCATTTAAATACCTATGTAAAAAATGAAATAGACTTTGCATTGATCCAGCTACTCTTTTATTTTCGAAGTCAAGGTACCATTGTATTTTTTTTAAAGAAATCCTAGATAATTTTCAATACTAAAATTGTTTTCAATTTATAAACTTAATAATCTCCTTGGTCTAGTGCTAGTGAAAACAGGATAAACTCCCTCACTGCCTGGCTGATACCGACATTAGGCCGCCTGTTTTCTTTTACTCATGACAATAAGTGAAGAGATTAAAATTAATAGATTATTTTATCAATCAGAAAAGATTGATTCTTCTTCTAAATATGATCGGTTCAGTTGAGATTAAAGGCTCATGTATCGTTCATAGAATAATGGAGCCCAAGTATCCAATGAGTAAAGTCGTCGGGGCGGCCTAATGTCGGTATCAGCCAGACAGTGAAGGAATCTATCCCCTTTTCACTAGCGCTAGACCAAGGAGATTGTTTTAGCATCTGAGGTGGAGTGCCACACCTACCATCAACTTAATGAAAGGTTTACATTTTAACTCGTCACCGGTAACTTCGGCTTCCAAATTTTTGTTAACAAATGATTTTAATCAGAAGTTTATGGAGATGTTGAACGTATGATAAATTAAATAAATAGATGGTTGGTACACGTAATCAAATTAAAATTCAATAGCAAAATCATTTTTTTAAATAAATTATTTTTTAATCAGAAATTTATGAATATTTTTCAACACTTATGATGATTTAAAAAAAAAAAAAGACGAAAGACGTTTTTATACTAAAATAGTTTTTACTTAATCAGAAGAGAAATGTAATTATGTTTATTTAAATGAAAATACAGTTTTTATTTTCAAAATATTTTTACGTTTATTTAAATAAAAGGATGCTGTTCAAAAATAGTATCACACAATTTGTAAAATTTGTTTTAGTCAGATACAATTTAATTTCAAATAATCATCTGTTCCTTTATTTTCAAATATTTAAAAGCCGAAGTTACCAGTGCCGAGTTAAAATATGAACCTTTCATTAAGTTGATGATTTGGGGTGCCTATTGGATACTTGGTCCAAATAATGTAATAATGTCAAAATAATGAATAGCATACAGTCATGATATATATGTAAGTGTGTCTGTGTGCATGCGTATGTGTATGGATGAGGGATATTAAGTATAGTAAGTAAAGTCGTCGGGTTTGCCTAAAGTCGGTATCAGCTAGACCAAGGAGATTGCTTTTGGCATCTGAGGTGTAGCACCACACCTACCATCAGCTCCTTACTTTACTGCACAAATCCCTGTGCTACTCATACGCTGAGTGGGCGAGGGCCGGTATTGAACCCAGAACCTTGTGGTTCCTAGTCTGAAGCTCTACTGACTGAGCTATACCGGCCCCTAATATCAAGTATTGTGTTGTCAATTTACAGGAAGCATGGAGGCTTTTGAAAGATGCAGTATTTTGGCAGCCAACAATGGATGCAAGTAGTTTATTCCATGCCTCAGCAACCGTGAACATGAAAAAATATTTCCGAAAGTCATGTGAGCTATGCTGTTTTCTGACTTTGTAGGCATGTCCACATGTGTTAGAAACATGGACATCAAAAAGGTGCTCAAGGTTGCTGTTGTTAAGATGATCAATGACCTTATGAGCGTTTACCAAGTTGGTTGCCAAACGCCGGAGTTTCAATGAATCCATTCCCAGGGCAGCAAGACATTCAGAATATGACAGATGCCTGATGGAGGGTATTCGTTTGGTTGCATGTCTCTGTACAGTTTCCAGGAGGTTAATGTTCTGAGCGAGATAGGGGTTCCAGACTGGTGATGCAAATTCCAAGTGTGGCCACACCATAGCTTTGTACAGCTTTAAATAGATACCCGGTGAGCAGCTGACAAAGGTCTTGCTGAGCGACGCCAGGACACCCTCAGCCTTCTTGATAATTTTAGAGATGTGCTTATAATTAACTAGAAATAAGGAGAAGTAGGCTATAACACTGTATTCTATAGTTATGTTTACTTAGAAATTACGGGGCCGGGTTAGCTCAGTCGGTAGAGCGTTAGGCTAGAAACCACAAGGTTCCTAGTTCGATACCGGCCCTCGCCCACTCAGCGTATGAGTAGCACAGGGATCTGTGCGGTAAAGTAAGGAGCTGATGGTAGGTGTGGCGCTCCACCTCAGATGCTTAAAAAAATCTCCTTGGTCTAGCGCTATTGAAAAGGGGATAGACTCCCTCGCTGTCTGGCTGATACCGACTTTAGGCCACCCCGACGACTTTACTTTACTTACTTAGAAATTACGTCGATTTGGGCGAATATGAAATCTGACCCCACACCATTATTAAACTTTGGAGGCATGCTCACTTTAAGCCATTTTTTTTTTTATTAGTATAAACATGTGTCAACTTATTTATCTGAATAAGAGTTTCAAAATAAGAGAGGTAAAAATCATTTTTCTTCATTAAAACATTTATTAACCGAGTATATATTTACTCAACCCCTCCACACGAACAGGATCTACTCTCTT
>CM042160.1:47413843-47425790 GCA_023376005.1 Doryteuthis pealeii | reverse complement strand
CGAGAAGATACTGTGTCGAGAATGTTTTTCAAACATCGGACTTCACAGTCACAGGAGACGCTGTAACTTCAGGGTCACAAAACCTTTTTTTATAGTCATCTGAGACTGAAATGCATAATATCTACTCATTGTATTCCTATCACTATGAATAGTCAGTGAGATATGCTTAGCATAATTGTTATTCCCATTGTTTCTCTCTTGCAAGGTTTCATCAGACATTATTTATAGGAAAAATAAATCATTCCATTGTCATTATTTAGGTACTATATGACAAGAAAGAAGAAAAGAAAGTGTAGTCAATAGGATGAGAAGAATACAAAGAAAAGCAGATTTTGAACATTTTGTGAATAAAGCAATTTCCAGTCCACTTTGAAATTTAGTATCCAATCTCACTGACAAGTTAAAGCGACAATTCTTCCAAGCTGTGGTTAAAAACAATCTCCTTGGTCTAGTGCTATTGAAAAGTGGATAGACTCCCTCACTGATTGACTGATACCGACTTTAGGCCGCCCCGACGACTTTACTTTACTTATATGTATAGATAAAAAGATATGAAAACACACAATATGCTGTTAAAGTGAAAATAATTTAAATCATATTCATAGCTAATATTGAACAATATTTCGATTTTGTCTATTGTTAGATTTGAAATATGTCTTCTTTTTTCAAAACTGTTACACTAAGATATACATTATTGTCGATGACCGAGAAACGCGTGGCGGTTGTTCTTATAATGAAATGACCGCATGACTTTTTGGAACATCAATGTTTTCGTTTTGAATTCAAATTATTTTCAGCTCCTATCTCGATGAGTCCGGAGTAAAAACAAGCTCTGAAGATGATTTTTATAAATCGAAATATTGTTCAATATTAGCTATGAATATGATATAAAATATTTTCGCTTTAACAGCATATTGTGTGTTTTCATATCCTTTTATCTATACTTATACCGTCAGATTCATTTCCTTTCTCTTAATTTTTATATATATATATATATATATATATCTTATTATAATGGAGATTGTGTGTTTTTCTGTCTGTAACCGAAACTATATTCCTACTCAAGTCACAATTCTCTTAGTTATTGACATCACATTCTCCATGATTTTATTTTTATCTAAACCTCAATTATTAATAAAATTGTCTTACATTATTAATACTGTTAACTATGTCTACATACTGACAACATGCAATTATATTTATATATATACAACAAAATAGTGGTTTACAGTGTAAACGGAAGGTTAATTTGCATATTAATATTAAAAAAATCGAATTTAATAAATATTTGCTTAGTATTATTGATTTCTAATTGTTTGGTTTTATTTTAATGAATATAAGCAAAAATCTCTTCAATAAATCTTAAATGAAATCCATTAACAAGATAAAATAACTGTCATTTTATTCTTTACTTCCTCTTTTAACTAAATACTTAAATTAGAAAAATAACAATGAAAGACGAGAGTGATGGAAGAGTAAATTTCAATTGTTCTATTTTATCGATTATACTCCCTCTGTTTCAAATCTTTTATTATACTCCCTCTGTTTCAAATCTTTTTATCTGTATTCTTATTTAGTTTCATTAGCCTTTCTAATTTAATACAATATTTTATTACATTAAAACTTAAATACTTGCACCCGGAGGGTGCATATATTTGCTAGTATAATTAATAATGTAGTTTGGTATATTTATAAATAAAGAGTGATCAATATCAGTGACAGAGCATATATACATCCAAGTTAGAAGCCTATTATATATATTTATCAACCCCTCCGCACGAGCAGGATGTGACACAAGGTCAATTTCTTATGTGAAGTTCAACAGGTTTGAATTCAGAGTTTTCCTTCTCCTAGACCGGTTGCCTAACCAAGGTTAAAGAGCCCAGTCTACCCTACTATTTATCCATAGCTGGAGGGAGAGTAGGAATCATACCTTTCCCAAGGGCATTAGCGCAAAGTGAAATGCAATTACCACATCCAGGATTTGAACTCGGGGCGACAAGTCCATTTCCTATGACTTTAGAAGCCTATTATAAGGCCCGTTTTGATTTTGTTGTTGTAGGCTTCTACCTATGGGCACTGTGCATATGCAGGCCTCAATAACTAGAAAAAAAATACAAATACATAGAAAACTCCCTCACAACTTTAAATACCCAGACATTTCATTTTAAATGCCAAGAAAAGAAGCCCTCAAAATATACTCAGAAACGAAAAAAACATCACCACAACCACCACACCCCCTTCCCCCACAGACCTTTAACCCTACCAACCAACATACACAACAAACCACTCTATGACAAACTAACCAGTCTAGGAATAAAAGTAATACAAACTACCTCCCAAACAATTAGGGGCCTCCCAGCTCCTCCACATGCACAAACACTTTTAACACCTCCTATGCCAGCATTTACACCATTCCATGCAACAAAAGCTACATCGGAGAAACCCAACACAGTCTTGACAAACGTATCTACGAGCATAAAAGATCAATAAAGACAAACGACAACCAAAATGCCCTATTCACACACACAGCAGACTTCGATCACACATTCAATTTCAACCATGCATCGCTGCTCAAACCCATACATAATAAGAGCCTATGGAATTATGCAAATTGGCACTCATTGCAAACTGCAGAGTGATAAATCAAAGGCAAGGCTTCTTCAACCTTGGCATAGCTATTGCAAAAACCATAACCCATGGTAATAAAATCAAATTCACAAATGGATAAAAAAATTTGTTTAAATCTGAACAGAAATATTCCACTCCAAAATTTTCATCATACACTGACTATCAAATTTCTTCCAAGGATATAAAAATCATCGAGGGAGTACAAAGGAGAGCTACTAAGGTAGTGAATGAATTTAAGAATCTTTTGTATGAAGAAAGACTTAGGTAGACTGACTTATCAAGTTTGGCTTATCGATGAACAAGAGGAGATATTATTGAAGTGTACAAATATACACATGGATTTCATTAATATATGAAATATTGCTGAAAAAAATCAATACCAGGGGTCATAAATTAAAAGTCTAAAAAAACTCTTTTGTTTGGTAGATATACAGAAAAATGGAAATGACAAAAAGAAAGGGGAGCATAAATGAAAGAGGAAAAGGAAGAAAGAGAGAAAGAAGAAAAGAGAGAAAGAAGAAAAGGGAGAAAGAAAGAGGAAAAGAAAGACAGAGAGAAAAAAGAAAGAGAAAGAAAAGAAAAGGAAGAAAGAGAGAAAGAAAAAAGGAAAGGAAGAGAGAAAGAAAAAAGGAAAGGAAGAGAGAAAGAAAGAAAAGGAAGAAAGATAGAAAGAAAGAGGAAAGGAAGAAAGAGAGAAAGAAAAGGAAGAAAGAGAGAAAGAAAGAGGAAAGGAAGAAAGAGAGAAGAAGAAAAGGAAGAAAGAGAGAAAGAAAGAAGAAAAGGAAGAAAGAGAGAAAAAGAGGAAAAGGCAAAAAGAGAGAAAGAGAAAAAGGGAGAAAAAGGAAGAAAGAGAGGAAGAAAGAGGAAAAGGAAGAAAGAGGAAAAGGAAGAAAGAGAGAAAGAAAAAGGAAAAGGAAGAAAGAGAAAAAAAGAAAAGAAAGAGAGAAAAAAGAAAAGGAAGAGGGAAAAAAGAAAAAGAAAGAGAAAGAAAGAATTGTAGGCGTGTTATATTTTCCAATTTATCCCTTCACATCCTCTCTTACCCCCCCCCCATCTATCCTTCCCTACAGAAATTTTTTATATACAAAGAAATAGTGTAAATCCTTATTGTTTTTGATTTACCTTGACGAAAGCTGCTATTTCTTTGTATACTAAACATTTCTATAGTTTTTTTCTATTATTGTTATTTTATTTTGTATTTAAAATAATAATAGATAGAATACATGAGTACATGGATAAAACTCCTGGCCGAAACAAGTGTCAGTATAATAAAATAAATAAGATAAATCCTATTTTATCCATTCAACATTTTCTTTCCTTTATTTTTCATTTCAACATACCATCGGATTCGCTTCCATTTTCAACTTACATATGTTTATATATATATATATCAGTCATCCACAGACACATGTTTCGAAGTTTACTTCTCATCAGTGCGGGTCGACTTTTAACAGTTCTGTTTAGCTGGGATTGAAACCCGACAATTTTCATCTGTTAAGTTCCTTACCCTTGCGGCCATCAGTCTGGGGTGAACAATTAATTGATACATACTTTATGGGGGTATGTTTTTACAATCACCAGAGAACTCAAATCTGTAAACAGCAGACAGGCGAGTAACAGCTTTAGTGTGTATATATATATATATACACTAGACAAAACGTAACCCATTGGGTCACCCATTTAGCTCTGGTAGATAATTGAGATTAGGGAAAAGGGAGTTAGCAAGTGAATAATTTTTTTTTAAAAAATGAATACGGCCGGACGAAACCTTAAAAACATTATCAATATGCTTTCTAAGAAAGGAAATGTTTTACCTCATTAAGCTACGGGTTGCTGGTTGTGAAATTTAATATAGAAATACATTTCAAATTCTCCCATCTCTCACTCTCTCTCTCTCTCTCCAGATAGACTAACATTATATAACGAGGAGGTAATCAAGAGATACATAGATGGAAAGAAAGTGATAGACAGAGAGCAAAGTAAGAGATTGGTCGGTTTTTGACTTAATTACAAATTACGACTAATTAGAACCAATTAAAACAATTTTTTTCAAACAATTCAATCCTAAAAGTAAGGAATAATTTAGTATAATTTTCGTGTCATTAAACTAATCAGTAAAAATGCCTTTAGGAAGTAAAAGTTGATTAACTCAGCTTTAGTATAATAATAATAATATATATATATATATATATATATATATATATATATGAAAATGGAAGTGAGTCCGACGGTATGTTGAAAAAAGAAATAAAGGAAAAAAAGTATAGAATGGATAAAATTGATTAAAATTGATTAAAATATCCTATTTTATCCATTCTATACTTTCTTTCCTTTATTTCTTTTTTCAACATATATATATATATATATATAGGGTCATCCACAGACACGTGTTTCGACTTATCAAGTCTCTTCAGTGTGGCTAGACATTTTATAAGCTACCTACAGCCGGAATTGAAATCCGATCGGTTGGGTGTCAGTCCGGCACCTTAACCATTAGTCTGTCTTCACTTACAGAATGGGAAGGGGATTTTAACTGTTTTAATACACACATCGCTTTGTGTGTAAAGGCCGTCACAGAGTGCTCCATTCCTTATATAGAAGAGCGTTGCGTTTACGCTTGAGTTGGCGGCCATCAGCGATATATATATATATATATATATATATATATATATATATACACACACACACACATACATACATACATATACACCAACCACTCTGCACGAGCAGAATGTGACACAAAGTCAATTTATTAAGCAGAGTTTAACAGGTTTGAATTCAGAGTTTTCCTTCTCCTAAACTAGTTGCCATACCAAGGCTAAAGAGCCCAGTCTGACCTAGTATTTACCTATAGTTAGAGGGAGAATAATTGGATGCGTGTCTTTCCCAAGGGTATTAGTGCTATGTGAAATGCAAACAGCCTCATCCAGGATTTCAACTCAGGTCATCAAATCCATTTCCTTTGACTAACCATTACACCACATTCCCCTGCACCATAAAGTTGTAAAGGTTATTCTATTGACTGGCCTTATTAAACTGATTATTGATGAACCTCCAAGAGAAATTTATTCTTTATCATTGTTGGAATATATTGTGAATATAAGGTGTGCTCTAATTCCTGTTACGTTCACCTATCATTTCGACGTTATACAACATTTTTCCATCAGAGATTACCAAATAAAAATGAGAGGTATACATGCAAAAACTTGGCAATGAACAACAATAAGACACAATATTATTTATAACATAACATTTTAATTCAAATTTGTAAGCTGGGGGGATCATGATATGGACGCCGACAGGCTAGGATTTATAATGTCATTTGGCGGAATTATTTTTTCAAATCAGTTTACAAATGTTCACAACGAAAGAAGTTTGCACTTATCTTTTACGGGTCGATTCCTTTTCTATATTAATGACTACTCCGGGTATTATTTCCTTATATGGCATTCTTGATCATGGTAACTTTCTTCTTGGGAATAAATTTTTTCTTCCCTCCCCCCCACGAGATGTTCGCTGACCGGGTCCCAAGTACTGACTGAAACTGCTACCAGGGATCTCTTTCCTTCCCCCAAATCGTGATGTCACTTGTCTCTCGGTAGGCTTGGTGTACGTGGGTAAAGCAACAAGTGTGGTATCAGTTGTTCGTTTCCCTCCGCAAGGTTGGCTATGTGCTAATAACGAAGCAGAATTATTCTTCTTCCGGTGAACTTTAGGGTCACTTTCTAGGACTCCCCCCCTCTCTTGGCGTCAGCCAGTCTCTCAGAATATTCTAGGAGTTTCCAAATTGTTGATCATTTGATTAAACGTAACATTCCTTACCTAGATTTATAGACTAGCCAGGGTCACGTGAGTTATTCTTGCAGCCAATCACTAGCAATACTGCGTGGCTGATAGAATACTTAAACCCCCCCACATTGGACATAATTCTAACTGCACTCCTTGAGGACAGACTTATACGATTACCAGAGTAACCAAAGGATCCATTATCGAGGGACTCTTTATCAAGGATCCAATTCCACTGGATAAGCGCCCCTGCTTTAAGGCCAAAGGATGGCCCTTAAAAACTTAACAATTTCGTATCAAAGCCGAGGGCTAATGCAGTCTAATGTACAGGTGTGTATATTTTACACTTTTATGATTTTTTGAGGATTTCTATCACTTTCAGGAAACTTTTAATAATGATTATATTTAAAAAAGACAGGTTATATTTATATAATTGGTCTGTCTCTTGATATTGAGCACATTTCTGTTTCGCTTGCAAATCACTATTGCATACAGGAATAAGGATTTGATGTAGTGACAAAAATAGCCTAGAACATATTTTCAACATTCAAGTGGAATTGTGTCATTTGCAAATTCTGATATTTAGAGTTTTATTTTTGATAAAAAAAGAAAGAAAAATGAATTTGAGATTTTGTCTCACATGATGTTAATTATTAAAAAAAACTGCACACAAAAAGAAAAACTTTTTTCTCACAGGAAATAACCAAAAATTTCAATAACTCCTGCATAAAAAAGGGGAACCACTCTGATTGACTGATAAATTATTTATTTTCCCCATTAAACTAACCCTAACCCTGTCTTCTTTTGTCCTAGTAGATTAATAAATAAATAAATAATTTATCAGTCAAGAGTGGTTCCCTTTGTTTATGTTGGAGTTATAGGAAATAACCAAATTTTTGGTTGTTTATGATTAATGGTTATTGAGACCGAAACGTGAATACCTTTTTCTGAGAATTAACTTTTTTTCTTTTCTTTCTCTTTTCTTTTGTTTTTTAGTTTTGTTTTACTCTTATTTTTTGTTTTTTTTCCTTTTCTCTTCCTTTCTATTCTCTTTCCTTTTCTCTTACCTTTTTTTTGTTTTGTTTCTATTTTCTTTTTCTTTCTTTTTTCGTTATTTTGTTTATTCTTTTTACCTTTCTTTTTTCATTTCTTTATCTTTTTTTTTTATGTCTTTTATTTTAAATTAAACCCGTCCATGTTTTGCGTTTGAATTTTTCAGGTCATTTTCGTAACTCAACTGGTAATGTTGATAATCAGATTGATTTACTCCAAGAACAATTGGATGATCTTCGTTCAAAATTGGTGATTCTTAAACAAAACAGGTTTGTCTCACAAAAAACAAAAAATCATTTGCACCAAAATCATAGAAATCATTTGCCAACAAAAATATTCATCCTCATCAGTTGACACTGTATCTTTTTTTTTCTGTTCTCCCTCCTGTTCTTAATCCAACTGTTCTCAAATCCTGGTTTCCTCTATCTTTTGATTATTGTTAATCACCCGATTCCTTTTCTGACATAATATTGTTTATTTCCCCAAATTTTTTAACATAAGAACTTTTCTGGTTGGAATTCAAAAACAATCAAAATGCATTCCAACCAGAGTTTTCCTTTCAAAATATTTTTTTCCAAAATATTTCTCTCTTTCTCGCCCATAATTTATTTTTACTAGAATTAATTGTTTGGCAACCCCTAATTACCTCACGAGAACTCTGGAGAGGTCTCGAAAAGACAACACCAAATTATCATTGATTCTGAATTCCAAGTGTCAAAGCAACACTATACTATTACTACTTACTGTCCATCGTATCCGATGATGACACCATGCAAATCATTGTCCTCCAATTTAATTGGTCTCTGGTTGCATCTTGCCCACTGCCTATAGGGATGTTCAAGTCCTTCAGGTTTCTTTTGATGTTGTCTTTGTACCTGAGCATTTGGTCTACCAATTCTATGTGATCCCTGTCTCAGTTGAGAGTACAGAATCTGCTTTGGTAGTCTGTCATCCCCAAGTCTGTTTTAAGTGGCCAGCCCATCTCAGGTTGTGTTGGACAAGTATTTCATGCATCCCAGGGAGTCCAGTTCTCTTCAGGATGGTCCTGTTTGAAACATGTTGCCACCACTTGACATTTAATATGCTGCGCAAGTGACAGCATATAGCAACACTATACAAACCAATAAACATCCTCTCTATTTAAATTCCACCAATAAAGGAAACAAAACTAAAAGAACAAATCCCTAAATCCCACATATTACCAGGTGACCTTAACAGTCACCACACTATATGAGGAGGGGGTAAGAAAACCGACAAATCTAGAAGGAGCAGCATTCGAGATTCTTTGCCAATTTAATATGAAAGAGTAGTTACCAGAGGATGACACAGACCCTGGTGCATTGCTATGAGACAGCTTATCAGACCCATCTGAGGAGAAGGGTAGATTCAAAAGTCGCTTTCAAGATCTAGAGAACACGCCACACAAAGCTTATCCAGGAGCCAACTCAGGACTCTTAACTGTACTCCCGCAAGACCAGTTTGTGGATGCTCTAAACAGCCCTAAGATGAAGATTCAGGTTATATCAAGCTTCTTAACGTTATGTCTGATCCTATTGACAGGTGGTCGAGACACAATCTAATTGCGTGTAGTTTAACCTCTCCAACAATGAAACATAAATAACTGTGGGTATAGTTAAGATGTATTTATTCAGTAGGAAAAGGTAAGAAGCGGGTGCATATAAAAATCTTCTGAGATGGAAGAGAAGTCGACACACGTCTTGTCATGCCTTGAATAAGTGAAAAAGGGACTTGAAATTCCCGCTGACTAATAACCGGAAATAGACGGTCAAAGTCAAAAATGTACCCTATTTACGAAAATAACAGAGATGGTCTAAGGGGCATAACCCTTACTGCAGAATCGTAATTACTAGCCAAGACAGGTTAAGTGGTCCTAACTTGGAAATCTGAAGGTAAGCAGTGTCTCTTTGAAAGATGGTTTAATGGCAGGAATCAATTCGTATCAAATGCTATCGGGAGTATTGTATTTTATTGGCATTCCAGTCTCGGAAGACTATTATATAGTTTTTGTGTCCCTGTAGATTGTTTTAGATGTAGACATTTTTATTAAATTCCTGACATCTACCTCAACTCAAATGGAGAATTCAGCAGAGATGCCATTATGCGTTGTAATATGAATGTTCTCGGGGGGGGGGGGTCACAGTTAAGTCCGACGATTTTACTCTCCCAGCAATGCTGACTCTTCTCACCAATACTGTCAAAAGGTCTTGTCTCTCGTCCACTCGTCACCACAGCCAAAATGATACTGCAAGCTTTCTCCCCGGTTTCTCAGAGCTGGTCAAATAAATACACAATTACAGTGTTCATCCGGGCTCCTTCCTCTGACCAGCACGTGTGACACTAATCAGCACGCATCAATCTTTCACATCCTGGCCACTCTGGATAGTTTAGTCATTCCCATGCGTCGGGCCACGACTCATGATCAGGAGAATGTGAGTTCAATCTCCCCACTCGCCTCTGATCTTCACTCTGCATGCCAAACACAGTCGTGGTTTCTCTCGCCACATGTGTCTGAACTCAAAACTCTCATTGATGAATATCCTAACTTTTTCATAGATTGCATTTTCATGTGACTTCCTCAACTAATCAGAGAATCCCACCACAGGTTAAGCAAGGTTCAATGCATGGTTGTCATACTGTATGACTGTATTTTCCCCAATCACTCAAGTATTTTAAACTACATTACAAAAGGAATAGGCTAAGTGTTAAATTTAAATCTTTTACACCACATTGCAAAATGAATAGGCTAAGTGTTAAATTTAAATCTTTTACACTACATTACAAAATGAATAGGCTAACAGTTAAATTTAAATCTTTTACACTACATTTCAAAATGAATAGGCTAACCATTAAATTTAAATCTTTTACACTACATTACAAAATGAATAGGCTAAGTGTTAAATTTAAAATCTTTTACACTACATTACAAAATGAATAGGCTAACAGTTAAATTTGAATCTTTTACACCACATTACAAAATGAATAGGTAAGTGTTAAATTTAAATCTTTTACACACATTACAAATTAACACTACATTACAAGGCTAAGTGTTTAAATTTAAATCTTTTACACCACATTACAAAATGAATAGGCTAAGTGTTAAATTTAAATCTTTTACACTACATTACAAAATGAATAGGCTAACAGTTAAATTGAATCTTTTACACCACATTACAAAATGAATAGGTTAAGTGTTAAATTTAAATCTTTTACACTACATTACAAAATGAATAGGCTAAGTGTTAAATTTTAAATCTTTTACACTACATTACAAAATGAATAGGCTAAGTGTTCAATTTAAATCTTTTACACTACATTACAAAATGAATAGGCTAATGCTAAATTTAAATCTTTTACACCACATTACAAATGAATAGGCTAAGTGTTAAATTTAAATTTTACACTACATTACAAAATGAATAGGCTAACAGTTAAATTTGAATCTTTTACACCACATTACAAAATGAATAGGTTAAGTGTTAAATTTAAATCTTTTACACCACATTACAAAATGAATAGGCTAAGTGTTAAATTTAAATCTTTTACACTACATTACAAAATGAATAGGTTAAGTGTTAAATTTAAATCTTTTACACTACATTACAAAATGAATAGGCTAAGTGCTAAATTTAAATCTTTTACACTACATTACAAAATGAATAGGCTAAGTGTTAAATTTAAATCTTTTACACTACATACAAAATGAATAGGCTAAGTGTTAAATTTAAATCTTTTACACTACATTACAAAATGAATAGGCTAAGTGCTAAATTTAAATCTTTTACACTACATTACAAAATGAATAGGCTAAGTGTTAAATTTAAATCTTTTACACTACATTACAAAATGAATAGGCTTAAGTGCTAAGTGTAAATTTAAAATCTTTTACACTACATTACAAAATGAATAGGCTAAGTGCTTAAATTTAAATCTTTTACACTACATTACAAAATGAATAGGCTAAGTGTTAAATTTAAATCTTTTACACTACATTACAAAATGAATAGGCTAAGTGCTAAATTTAAATCTTTTAACACTACATTACAAAATGAATAGGCTAAGTGTTAAATTTAAATCTTTTACACTACATTACAAAATGAATAGGCTAAGTGTTAAATTTAAATCTTTTACACTACATTACAAAATGAATAGGCTAAGTGTAAATTTAAATCTTTTACACTACATTACAAAATGAATAGGCTAAGTGTTAAATTTAAAACACTACATTACAAAATCAATAGGCTAAGTGTTAAATTTAAATCTTTTACACTACATTACAAAATGAATAGGCTAAGTGCTAAATTTAAATCTTTTACACTACATTACAAAATGAATAGGCTAAGTGTTAAATTTAAATCTTTTACACTACATTACAAAATGAATAGGCTAAGTGTTAAATTTAAATCTTTTACACTACATTACAAAATGAATAGGCTACCCCATTTAATATGTAACCCAG
>CM042160.1:47378843-47408843 GCA_023376005.1 Doryteuthis pealeii | reverse complement strand
TCTTCTAGCTGGGATAAAGTGATCTGAATTTATCTCAAAGTCCCAGAGAATTTTTTATGTTTCATTTATTATTATTATTATTATTATTATTATTATTATTATTATTATCATTATTTATCTATCCTCATTTTTTGCTCTTAGCATTTCAAAATCTTTGGTTATTTCCTAGTTGAGTAACATGATATTACAGGGTGACCCAGAAAAAACAGAACCCAAATTATTTATTTTCCCATTAAACTAACCTTAAACCTAAACCCTAACCCTCCCTAGTTGAGTAACATGATATTACAGGGTGGCCCCCAAAAAAACAGAACCCAAATTAGTTTTCCCCATTAAACTAACCCTAAACCCCAACCCCAAACCCTAACCCTAAACCCTAACCCTACCCCGCTAGTTGAGTAACATAATATTACAGAGTGACCCAGAAAAAACAGAACCCAAATTATTTATTTTCCTATTTAAACTAACCCTAAACCCCAACCCTAAACCCCTAGTTGAGTAACATAATATTACAGGGTGACCCAGAAAAAACAGAACCCACAAATTTTGTAATAAAACTGTTAATTTTAATTTTTTTTTTTTAAGTTTAAGTCCAACAAGGGTTGGGGTTGGGGTTTAGGGTTAGTTTAATGGGAAAATAAATAAATAATTTGGGTTCTATTTTTTCTGGGTCACCCTGTAATATCATATTACTCAACTAGGAAATAACCAAAACATTTTATTAAATTGAAAACATTATTCGATAAGAATTTTCAAAGAATCTAGGTTTTTCATTTTTATAAAACGTTGTGCATTTATTGTTTATTTTAGATGTGGTTTCTGATAAGTTTGGGTCATTTTTTATTCCTCAACAGTAAATTGGCTGTCAGCAGATTTAGTCTCATGCTAAGGGGAGGATAGGAGGGGGGTCTGAATAGCAAACCGGCAAGACATCTTGTCATCATGCCATGCGGCTGCGAACCCCCCCCCCCCAAGCCATTTTTTTTTTTTTTTGGCATCGTTCTTTTCTGGTTTCTATTGCAACCATCATTATTAATGACAACTGATGTAGAAGATTGGATTAAAAGGGAGATAAACATGTATTTATAAATTTACTAGAAGTGGCTACCCAGCGTCACCTGGGTAGAGGGGGGGAGATAGCAAAAAAGTTTGTCTCGCAGATCCATTATTACTGAATCACGAGTTGGATCCTCGCAGGATGCCCCATTAAAATCCATATGAAAAAAAAAAAAAAAAAAAAAGACCTTGCGTTGATTTAACCACTCTGAAAAAAAGGTTATTGTCTACTATTTAAACTCTTAAATGCAAAAGAAATTCTATGCTGTTATCATTTAAATTTTAATTATCTTCACAAATGTAAATCAAACCTTCATTATTTTTGCTCAAAAACCAAGCCCTGGTGATATTTAATGTGTATATATATTTACTTTGTTGTTAATTGTTTTATTTTTCAAAGTTTCCTCTGGACATACATATACACACAACTGTCCTTTATATATGTACTAGCAGTGGCTACTCGGCATCGCATGGGTAGAGGGGAATTTTTAAGTTAGTCCCGCAGATCCATTATTACTGAATCGTGAGTTGAATCCTCGTGGGTAGGTTTAAATACCTATGTAAAAAATTTAATAGACTTTGCATTGATCCAGCTACTCTTTTATTTTCGAAGTCAAGGTACCATTGTATTTTTTTTAAAGAAATCCTAGATAATTTCCAATACTAAAATTTGTTTCATTTATAAATTTATAATCTCCTTGTCTAGTGCTAGTTTGAAAAAAAAAAACGGGATTTTTTTGGACTAGGACTCCCTCGCTGTCTGGCTGATCCGACATTAGTTACTTACTTCAGTGCATATTTTCTTTTAATCATGACAATAAGTGAAGAGATTAAAATCAATAGATTATTTTATCGATCAGAAAAGATTGATTCTTCTTCTAAATATGATCGGTTCAGTTGAGATTAAAGGCTCTTGTATCGTTCATAGAATAATGGGGCCAAGTATCCAATAAGTAAAGTAGTCGGGGTGGCCTAATGTCGGTATCAGCCAGACAGCGAAGGAGTCTATCCCTTTTCACTAGCGCTAGACCAAGAGATTGTTTTAGCATCTGAGGTGGAGCGCCACACCTACCATCAACTTAATGAAAGGTTTACATTTTAACTCGTCACCGGTAACTTCGGCTCCCAAATTTTTGTTAACAAATGATTTTAATCAGAAGTTTATGGAGATGTTGAACTTATGATAAATAATAAATAGATGGTTGGTAGACGTAATCAAATTAAAATTCAATAGCAAAATCTCTTTTTTAAATAAATTATTTTTTAATCAGAAATTTATGAATATTTTTCAACACTTACGATGATTAAAAAAAAGACGAAAGACGTTTTTATACTAAAATAGTTTTTACTTAATCAGAAGAGAAATGCAATTATGTTTATTTAAATAAAAGGATGCTGTTCAAAATTAGTATAAAAAAATTTTGTAAATTTATTTTAGTCAGATACAATTTAATTCAAATAATCATCCTGTTCGTTTATTTCAAATATTTAAAAGCCGAAGTTACCGGTAATGAGTTAAAATATGAACCTTCATAAGTTGATGATTTGGGGTGCCTATTGGATACTTGGAGCAAATAATGTAATAATGTCAAAATAATGAATAGCATACAGTCATGATATATATTGTAAGTGTGTCTGGATGAGGGATATCAAGTATAGTAAGTAAAGTCGTTGGGTTGGCCTAAAGTCGGTATCAGCCAGACAGCAAGGGAGTCTATCCCCTTTCTAGTAGTGCTAGACCAAGGAGATTGCTTTTGGCATCTGAGGTGTAGCACCACACCTACCATTCAGCTCCTTACTTTACTGCACAAATCCCTGTGCTACTCATACGCTGAGTGGGCGAGGGCGGTATTGAACCCGGAACCTTGTGGTTCCTAGTCTGAAGCTCTACCACTGAGCATGGAGGTTTTCAAAGATGCAGTATTTTGGCAGCCAACAATGGATGCAAGTAGTTTATTCCATGCCTCAGCAACCGTGAACGTGAAAAAATATTTCCGAAGTCATGTGAGCTATGCTATTTTCTGACTTTGTAGGCATGTCCACGTGTGTTAGAAACATGGAGATCAATAAAGGTGCTCAAGGTTTTGCGTTGTTAAGATGATTAATGACCTTATGAGTGTTTACCAAGATGGTTGCCAAACGCCGGAGTTTCAACGAATCCATTCCCAGGGCAGCAAGACATTCAGAATATGACAGATGCCTGATGGAGGGTATTCGTTTGGTTGCACGTCTCTGTACAGTTTCCAGGAGGTTAATGTTCTGAGTGAGATAGGGGTTCCAGACTGGTGATGCAAATTCCAAGTGTGGCCGCACCATAACTTTGTACAGCTTTAAATAGATACCCGGTGAGCAGCTGACAAAGGTCTTGCTGAGCGACACCAGGACACCCTCAGACTTCTTGATAATTTTAGAGATGTGCTTATAATTAACTAGAAATAAGAAGTAGGCTATAACGCTGTATTCAATAGTTATGTCCACCTAGAAATTTACGGGGCCGGGTTAGCTCAGTCGGTAGAGCGTTCGGCTAGAAACCACAAGGTTCCTAGTTCGATACCGGCCCTCACCAACTCAGCATATGAGTAGCACAGGGATCTGTGCGGTAAAGTAAGGAGCTGATGGTAGGTGTGGTGCTCCACCTCAGATGCTAAAAAACAATCTCCTTTGTCTAGTGCTATTGAAAAGGGGATAGACTCCCTCGCTGTCTGGCTGATACCAACTTTAGGCCACCCCGACAACTTTACTTTACTTAGTTGGAAATTACGTCGATTTGGGCGAATATGAAATCTGACCCCACACCATTATTAAACTTTGGAGGCAAGCTCACTTTAAGCCATTTTTTTTTTTAATTAGTATAAAAATGTGTCAACTTATTTATCTGAATAAGAGTTTTCAAAATAAGTCAGAGGTAAAAATCATTTTTCTTCATTAAAACATTTATTAACCGAGTATGTATTTACTCAACCCCTCCACACGAACAGGATGTGGCACAAGGTCAATTTTTAAGTGGAGTTTAACAGGTTTTGAATTCAGAGGTTTTCCTTCTCTTTGACGGGTTACCTAACCGAGGTTAAAGACCCCAGTCTGCCCTTTTTACCCATAGCTGGAGGGAGAGTAGATTCATGCATTTCCCAAGGGTATTAGCACTATGTGAACTGTAGCTTCTCCTAGACTAGTTGCTTAACCAAGGTTAAAAAGCCCAGTTTACCAACCTATTTGCCTATAGCTGGTTTTGTACCTTTCCCAACTTTTTTTTTTTTTTTTTTTTTTTAAGAAAGATTTTTACCACTTTTTGTTTTTGGATTTAAAAAAATCTTTTGCTGGATTTGCTTCCTGTGATCTAAAAAAATTGTTTTCTATAACTTCAAAAAAGAATCTGACAATGCTGTTGAAAGTTTAAAAAATGTATTTCTAAATTATGACGTCAAATAAAAAGAAATTTAGGTTATTTCGTATAACTCCAACATAAACAAAGGGGAACCACTCTTGACTGATAAATTATTATTTTCCCATTAAACTAAACCCTAACCCCATCTTCTTTTTCCTAGTAGATCAATAAATAAATAAATAAATAATTTATCAGTCAAGAGTGGTTCCCCTTTGTTTATGTTGGAGTTATAGGAAATAACCGAAATTTATCTACAAAAGTAAAATGTATAAAACTTTGTAAATGGACTGAGAACAAAAACAAAAACAAAAAAAAACAAATATTCATTTGGTGTGTCTATAGAATTTAACTTTGGAAAAAAAAGAAAAAAAGAAAAAAAAGATTTGGTTTTGAATTAAAATCAACAAGAAGAAGGTATTAAATATTTTGATTAAAAAAAATAACAAAACAAAATGTAAACTTTGTGTAAAGGGAGGTAATCCTCAAATTCAGACAAGTAAATAAACACTGCTTGACTCTGAGTGTGTCTATGTCTATGTAAATTAGGTTATTTCCTATAACTCCAACATAAACAAAGGGGAACCACTCTTGACTGCTAAATTATTTATTTATTTTCCCAT
The DNA here is from genome assembly GCA_023376005.1 of Doryteuthis pealeii. Classification (NCBI taxonomy): domain Eukaryota; kingdom Metazoa; phylum Mollusca; class Cephalopoda; order Myopsida; family Loliginidae; genus Doryteuthis; species Doryteuthis pealeii. The sequence continues at coordinate 47,403,782 of CM042160.1, read as the reverse complement.
TAAACTAACCCTAAACCCTAACTTCTTTTTTCCTAGTAGATCAATAAATAAATAATTTATCAGTCAAGAGTGGTTCCCCTTTGTTTACGTTGGACTTTAGGAAATAACCAGAAATTATATATATGTGTTGTATACATGTGTGTGTGTGTGTGTGTGTGTGAAGGTGGATTATGCAATTAAATGGAAGCTGATTTTATTGGGGGGTTTTTCACATCATTTTGGCCAGTCAATTCTCCAGCGATCATCAGGTGAATTTTTGGGTTGTCTAAAAAAATGTAATATAAACAAAACAAGACCAGCAACCAAGAAATTCAACCAGAAGTTGAGAGAATTGGTTTTTGGGAAAATTCTTTTATTTTTTGGAAGCAAAGGTTAAGAAAAATGTTTTAATATATATATATATATATATATATATAAGGAAAAAAATGGAAATCAATCTGACAGTATATAAAAATGAAAAGAGTTGCATTAAAGGGTGATATGATGGCCCCAACGATGGTTTGATAAATAAACTGAAACACTGTAATATTGGCTAAATAAATATCGCCCTTCAATGCAACTTGTTTTTTCATAAACTTATATATATATAGAGAGAGATATATATTTAAAAAAATTCTTTTATTTATTTGTTGAATTTTTTTAAATATAATTGTTTTCCATAAGCAACTACCTAGGTTTCAAGCTATTTTGCTATCATCAGGTTTCTAATAATTCTTCTGGTGTTTATGTGAAGAAACCTGGGTAGTTGCCTATGGAAAACAATTATATTCAAAAAATTCAACAATACACACACGCACACAGAGACATCCATAGGTGGGTTCTCAGGTAAGTTGGTATTAGGATTTTAAGTTGGACCTTTCTTCCAACAGTGGAATGTTGTTCAGATCCATTTTAGAGATCAATGTTCAATATAATTGGTAAACAAAAAGACTTAAGAATCGGTCATTTTGCAATTATAGATCTATTTCTACCCACAAGTGTCTGTGTATACCTATAAGTTTCATCAGACTGCTAACTTTATTGGAAATGGTAAACAGAAAATTCATGGCGCTTATATATGAAATTTTTGGGGAATCCTGAAAAGGTTTCAGTATCAGTTCTTCTTGGTGTGCGCCGTTTATGACTGGGATTAATTAATCTGGTGTGGTGGTGGTGGTGGTGGTGGGGTGGTGGTGATGGTGGTGTTGGTGTTGGTTGTTGGTGGTGATGGTGGTGTCATCTGGGTGGTTTTGTTTGCTGAATTTTTTTTTTTTTATTACTTTAAAAAATTTTTTATCTGGTCATTTTCTGTCTGATGATAGGTATACACAGATACCTGTGGGTAGAAATCGATCTTTAACCACAAAAATGGCTGATTTTTAAGCCTTTTTTCTTTACCAATTATATATATATATATATATATATATATATATATATAGTTATTTCTTTACTTATATATTTACTCTGTGACACTAACATTAAGAGCACACATTGAGCTCTCAAACTTCGACAGGTTTTTAAAAAAAAAAATCTTGTGTCATAAGGAAGATTTCTTCTCTGGACTTTTGGATTATTATATATATATATATATATATATATATATATATATATATATATACACACACACACACACAAAATAAACTCCAGCAGTTAGCTGTGATTAATCAATATCTTGATTAATTCAGTGGATTTAACCCTGAAGATCCTTATGGCGAAACTCGAGTAGGTTATTTCTGTACACACTATAATAATAAATCCGCTCTACTTATGTATTGAGCACTTTATATTTGTTGACTTATCTGAGTAACACTTGTATCAACCAAATATTGAGACCAACACAATATTTTTACCAGTAAATCATTCCCTTATATATATATATATATATATATATATACACACATGTGTTAATGTCTATTGACTAACAAGCATATATTTTACACGAATATAAATGTAATAGTTAAAATATGAATTACCTGGATTTTAAATGGTTTGAGTTTCATATATCAAGTGTTATGATATGTAGAAAGTGGCTATGCTGATTTGAATTTGGCTTTACCTTTGTATTCTTGTAAAATCTTTTTAGTCATATTAGCATTTATTCATACTAAAGCAATAAAGTAACTTAGCTTATTGTAAATTATTATTCAATACAGTATAAGTGGGGCAAATAGTCCGTAAAAGAAACCTAGGTAGGCCCAATCTAAATATAGATATCCCACTTAATTACTGGCCGAAATGTAGGTCTCTCTTTTGTTTATAGATTGTTGGATACATATTATATAAACATCCATTTTGTATATTTATTACTAGGAGTCTGATCAAAGATGATTATATACGAACAAGTTGGGTTTGTTTGTACTGGTATCTTGTTCCCAATAAAAGCTGGTTCTTTCTTTGGTTAAACTTGCAAATCGTCGTCAAAATTAAAACGGAAACTTATTTGGTGGTGATCCATGACAGTTTAACTACAGTGTATGAATTAACTTTTTGCGTATTGGGTTACGGTTTAGGGGTTTGGGGATTAAGGTTGTTTTTAAATACGTATTGCTTAAAAAAAAAAAAAATTACTATACATTTAATTAACCATTGAAATTAATTATTGAATCCAACGGTAGACACATTAGTCTCAGTTGTTTGTGTTAGTATTGCAATGTATAATTTCAATTAAACTTGGTTTTAAAAAAGTTATTTTTCAACGTTAGATGTATAGTAATTTGTTTTTTTTGTTTTTTTTTAAGCAATACGTAATTAAAAACAACCTTAATCCCCAAACCCCTAAACAAAAAAGTTTATTCATACACTGTAGTTAAACTGTCATGGATCACCACCAAATAAGTTTCCGTTTTAATTTTGACGACAATTTGCAAGTTTAACCCTTTCTTCTTCTTGTGGACTGGTGAGCTGGAATGGAATTTAATGAAAAGAAGGAAAGGAACAGAGATGAGGATGAATTTAGAGTAAGACCTTTATTATTGGGTTCATACTATTTCATTGAGGGAGATATTTCCCGAGCAAGTCGATAGGTGTTACCTCTCCAAAGTCTCGGAGTCGAAGAGGCTTAGAGACCTTTTGGCGCCAAGAATTTTTTTTTTTTGCACATGCTCAGAGGGATCTTCTGGTCTGAAGCCCTCTGGGAGATTTTTATTTTTGTGTCTTTTTTATTTATTTATTTAATTTATTTTGTTTTACTTATGTTTTATTTATTTTTACTTTTATTAATCCCCACAATAAATAAGGAATTTTTTCAACTATTTTCTTGTTTAGTTAAAAGAGCATGTATGTCTGCATGCAATGAATGCAAATATTGTTTAACATTTTAGTGCATCTGACCAAACGACTGGCCATTATCAAGGTTAGCAGGGAAAAAGGTGATGTTTTCTGTCCTTCAATTTTGAAAATACTTAAAACTCTTTTGGTGTGGCCAAGGATGGATTTAATAATAGGGATAGAATGACATTGGTTTAGGGCTCACAAGAATCTTGTGTCACATCAAGCTTGTCTGGAGAGGTGGATATATATATATATATATATATATATATATATAAATAAATCCGCTCTACTTACATATTGAGCACTTTATATTTGTTATAATGCTGACTTATCCGAGTAACACTTATACCAACCAAATATTGAGACCAACCCAATATTTTTTACCAGTAAGTTATTCCTTTTACATTATATATTTGATCCATCCACAAACACTGTTTCAATGTATCATGTTTCCTCAGTGTGGCTAGACATAGCAGGCTACCTCCAAATAAACATTCATACACACACACATGCACACACATTCCTATACATATACATACATACACCCTTATACACACATACACATATATATACATATTTACCAACCCCTCCGCATGAGTAGGATGTGATGCAAGGTTAATTTCTTAAGTGTATTTTAACAGGTTCGAATTCTAAGTTTTCCTTCTCCCAGACTGGTTGCCACTGTTTCAATGTATCGTGTTTCTTCAGTGTGGCTAGACATAGCAGGCTACCTCCAAATAAATATTCAAATATACACACACACACATTCCTATACATATACATACATACACCCTTATACACATGTACATATACACACACACATATACACATACATACATATACACACACACACACACATATACACATACATACATATATATACATATTTACCAACCCCTCCGCATGAGTAGGATGTGACACAAGGTTAATTTCTTAAGTGTAGTTTAACAGGTTTGAATTCTAAGTTTTCCTTCTCCCAGACTGGTTGCCCCACATCAAGATTTTAAGAACCCTTTCTCCATTACTATTTACCCTGAAGGGAGAGCTTTGTGAAATTGAGGTACGTCATTAATATTTGCGCAGATGCTGTGGACTACAAATTCTTGTACCTTGACTAAATCTATGATAATAATAATAATAATAATAATAATCCTGTGATATTAAATGTAACTAAGGGTTGGGTGGGGGTATACTATCAAATATGGTAATTTGAGTGTCACAATCAAAACCAACTTGGAGCAAATTATTATAAAACTTTATTTTTCAGTTCTGTTTAAAAATCTCCTACTGCCTCATTTTATGACAACTTGCAAATTTTCAGGTTTTTGTTAATATACAATATCTTTTATTATTTCTCTGAATGTTTGAGATGAGGCTTGAAGATTAGTATTATCTGCGTCATTCGGACTATTGTCCCCATCTTCATTGATATTTGTACAACGTTTTGGCCGATATACCCTCCGGCCTTCTTCAGGTATTTCTTGTCGGACTCATGATGGCTCCCGAATATGACAAGAAAGTTCCTGAGTTCGAAAAGAAGTTTCCGATTCCAAGAAGGTTCCCAAGTCTGACAAGAAGTACCTGAAGAAGGCCGGAGGGTATATCAGCCGAAACGTTGTACAAATAACAATGAAGATGGGAACAATAGTCCAAATAACGCAGATAATACTAATATCTTTTTTTTATTTTATTAATTTTTTTTTCTTTTAAATAGAAGGTCATAGTACACATAATTGGTTAAAGTTAGTATTAATTAACCCAACTATAAGTTAAATAATACCACTAGTGTTCTTCTACAAGTTGGTTGTTTTGTTTAATGGCATATCAACCCTTTTCGGGTTATTTAATGCCAAATCAAGTAGATTTTGGTATTAGATTGCTTGCAGTATCTGCTGTTGCTTAAATGGTCTCCCAGTATTATACAGTCGTTTCTTTTTTAATAAGCATGATCCTGGTATTAAATAACCATGAAGATTGATATGCCATTAAATAAAGAAACTGAAACTGAAATCAATATCGAGTCACTTCCTTTTAATAAAATTTAAATCATAATGAAATGAAATTTATTGTGTACAGTGCTCAGATGCACCACAACTCATCAAAGTCTCATGTCTAGTACACAGAATAATGTATTAGTGTCAGGAACATGAACAGCATACAGTAATAATATACATGTATGTGCGTGCGTGCATATGTGTGTGGAGAGGGGTATCAGGTATAGTGATGGTGGACTACAGGAAGCATGGAGGCTTTGAAAGATGCAGTGTTTCGGCAACCTACAACAGATGCAGGCAGTTTATTCCATGCCTCGGCAACTCTGAGCATGAAAAAAATGTTTCCGAAAGTCATGTGAGCTATGCTGTTTTCTGACTTTGTAGGCATGTCTTAGAAACATGGCGATCAAAAAGGTGCTCAAGGTTGCAGTTAAGATGATTAATGACCTTATGAGCGTTTACCAGGTCAGTTGCCAGATGCCGGAGTTTCAACGAATCCATTCTCAGGGCAGCAAGATGTTCAGAATATGGCAGATGCCTGCTGGAGGGTATTCGTTTGGTTGCATGTCTCTGTACAGTTTCCAGCAGGTTAATTTTCTGAGCGAGATAGGGGTTCCAGACTGGTGATACAAATTCAAGTGTGGCTGCACCATAGCTTTGTACAGCTTTAAATAGCTGGTGAGCGGCTGACAAAGGTCTTGCTGAGTGACGCCAGGACACCCTTGGCATTCTTGATAATTTTAGAGAAGTGCTTATAATTAACTAGAAATAAGGAGAAGTATGCTATAACTAGTATTCAATAGTTATGTCCTCTTAGAAATTACGATGATTTGGGCAAATGTGAAATCTGACCCCAGACCATTATTAAATTACAAATTGGACAGGAAATTGATTTATTCTATAAAAGCATTTTAATGTTATTGTGCTAATAAAAATCTTCCGGTGATATATCATTTTTGCTATATCATGATATAGATTTTATAAGTATAAAAACCATTTTAATGTGCTTTTAAAAGATGAATATATACATCTAATTTCTTTTATTTTTTGTTCAATCTTTGCTTCCAGAAAATATATATATATTTTTTTTAATGATGGTAATCCTAAAGATAAGGTTTTCAAAATATTTAGAAATCACAGAAATGTTTGTGTTATTGTCAATGATGTTTGCATCATTTTAAAGTTTGAAAAGGTTTCTAATTTTTATTTTTTATTTTATATAATTGCCATTTATGGTTGATGGATTTTTGTAGGCAGTTTTTTTATACCCAAGTCATACCAGTCTACCAGCAAATATTGTTGAGGAAGTGTTGAACCTTGTCATTGTTGCAAACTCCCTAAATCACCTGAGGACGTTTTTGACATCCATGTACAACTCACCATACACTTCCATTAATTGGCGATGAATTTCAGTCAGTTTTATGCCTTTTGCATTTAAAAACTGAATAACTGTGCAAACTTTTACACTTGTTGGTAGTGTCAATAGGGAGCTCCATCAGAAATGACTGCCGAGCCAAAGCTGAGCGTGGCAGTGAGGTGCATGCAAGTGCAGGTACATGCACATTGCACAACACAACAGTGTTGCCAATAGCCATACAAACAGTTTCTCTGCATCCCTCTGCTTTAGAGATATTACTTTTAGGATTACCTTCAGATTTATATTTTTTAATTTTTTTTATATTTTTTATTTCTTTTTTGTTCATTGATGTCAACTTTAATTTGAATGAATGAAATCTCGGAATGAAAGTTAAAAGAATCAAACAACTTTCGAATCAATTCATTGAGCTTTTTTTTTTTTTTTTTTTTTTTTTTTTACTGTTTTTTTTCTTTCAGTTTTCTTCCTGTTTTTTTTTTGTTTCTTTTCAGTTTTTTTCCTGTTTTTTTTTTTTTCAGTTTTTCTTCCCTGTTTTTTTTTCTGTTTTTTTTCTTTCAGTTTTTCTTCCTGTTTTTTTTTCAGTTTTTCTTCCTGTTTTTTTTTCAGTTTTCTTCCCTGTTTTTTTCTTTTCTTTACTGCCGCCCTCCCCGTTTTTTCTTTCCTGTTTTTTTCCCCGTTTTTTTTCCTTTCCTGCCCCTCCCGTTTCTTTGTTTTTTTTTCTTTCCTGTTTTTTCTTTCCTTTCTTTTTTCTGTTTTTTTCTTTTCTGCTTATTTTTCCCTGTTTTTTTTTCACGTTCTTTTCTCCCTTTCCTGCCCCCCCGTTTCTTTCTGTTTTTTTTGTTTTGTTTTTTTCCTTTCTGTTTTTTCCTTTTCTGTTTTTTCCTATTTTTCCCTGTTTTTTTCTTTCTATTTTTTAAATTTTTTGTATAGAATCCAATATATCATCTTCCCTCGTTCCCCCAAATCTTCTAGGATCTCCAAACATCCAGTCGATATTTCACATGACATATTTGTTTATCCCAGTTAATAAACAAATAAAAACTGCTTGTTGCTATTTTGATTAAAATATTTCACTTTTTCAATATTTTGCCTTTTTTCTTTCTTTGCAACTGTCACATGAGCTGAAATTTGTTGATGAAAAATATATTTTTAAACTTATAAATGCTAGCAAGAATATGCTAATGAAATTAAATAAGAACACACATAAAAAGGTTACACTTATTTTAATTATATTTCAATTTGTTTCTATATACAATCATTCATAGGATACATTGGAGAATAAAACAATAATATTAGAGATTAATAACAGCAAGTAATTATTTATTAAACCTGGTTTTATTAAAACCAGTATGCAAATTAACCACATCGTATATTATGTAAACCTCTATTACTTAGTGATATATAAGACACATTGCAGGATTTTAAATGCACAAATAAGATGGGTTGTTTTATGAACTGTCTTATTCAAGTTCACATAGAGATCAATACCCCCAGGCTATGCAGCAGAGAAATCGGCTTGAAAGGAAGTGTTTACAAGAAGCACTTGATCATCTATGTAGTTTGAATTAGTAATAGTTTCTGTGGTATATCGTTTGCTTCTTGCATTTTAAACATTTTTTATTGTGAAGCCATATTTCTTTCATTAGATTTATTTATCAGTCAAGAGTGGTTCCCCTTTGTTTATGTTGGAGTTATAGGAAATAACCTGAAATTTCTTAAGGAAATAATTTTCTATGATTCTCAAAATTATAGAAAAAAAAAAGAAGAAAAAAGAAAAGAGAAGTTGATCTATTTATTGAAGTTGTCAGTAAGATACAATAAAGTTAATCCGATTCAGATTAAATATTAATCCTAATCCAAATCCCAACTCAATGATTATTGCTGATAATATAAGTACTAAAAGTCTAGTAAGGAGCTGATGGTAGGTGTGGCGCTCCACCTCAGATGCTAAAAAAAAACAATCTCCTTGGTCTAGCACTATTGAAAAGGGAATAGACTCCCTCGCTGACTGGCTGATACCGACTTTAGGCCACCCCGTCGACTTTTATATACAGAGCAATATTTATCTTTAAGAGTAAGGAAAAACTCAACACTGTTATTCCATAATAAATTTATTTCGACCAGAGAGAGAGAGAGAGAGAGAGAGAGAGAGAGAGAGAGAAGAGAGAGAGAGAGAGAGAGAGGAGAGAGAGAAGGGTGAAGAGTAGAGAGAGAGAGAGAGAGAGAGAGAGAGAGAGAGAGAGAGAGAGAGAGAAGGGTGAAGAGTAGAGAGAAGATTGAAGAGTAGAGAGAGAGAGAGAGAAGGGTAGAGAGAGAGAGAGAGAGTGAAGAGGAGAGAGAGAGAGGGGGGACTAGAGAGAGAGAGAGAGAGAGAGAGTGAAGAGGAGAGAGAGAGAGGGGGGACTAGAGAGAGAGAGAGAGAGAGAGAGAGAGAGAGAGAGAGAGAGAGAGAGAGAGAGAGAGAGAAGGGTGAGAGGAGAGAGAGAGAGAGGGGGACTAGAGAGAGAGAGAGAGAGAGAGAGAGAGAGAGAGAGAGGAGAGAGAGAGAGAGAGAGAGACAGAGAGAGAGAAGTGAAGAGAGAGAGGAGAAAATAGATTGGAGGTGTTTGTGGTGTAATGGCTATTGTCGAAGGAAATAGACAACTATGATATTATAATAAGTGAATTTGGTTGGTTGGTTGGTTGGATTTTACGGCATGTCAACCCTTGTTGGCTTATTTCATACCAAAGACATTTTGTTTTATTCATTTTTGATGGGTATTCAACATTTTTTTAAAAACTCAATTTTTTTTTTAAAAACACATTTTTAAAAAACTTATTCCTTCTATTTAGGTTGACTTAGTTCAAGCTCTAGTCCTCACTACTCCATTCACTTTCAGACTAATACTCTTGGGAAAGGTATGAACCCCTCATTCCCCCCCCAACTATGGGTTAAATAGTACCATTACTGTTTTCTATAAGGATGGCTTTGGCATTAAATAACCAGTTAATATTGATATGCCATTAAACAAAGAAACCAAACCAAAACTCTCATCTTTTGTTTAGTTACAAATTGTTAAAGTCACCAATCTATGACATCGATGAATATGTGTGGATTAGAAATTAAAAAAAAAGATAATCTCTTATAATCTGTTGGGTTTAACCTCATTTCTTCAGAGGCAAATGTTTATCTTATTATTTCTTATAAACATTTGGCGGGTAATCTGAACATTAGCTACATAAATGAGAGTAACCTCCCCTTAGTATTATCTGCATTATTCGAACTATTGTCCTCATCTTCATTGTTATCTGTACAATGTTTCAGATCATGTGCCCTCAAGCCTTCTTCTGGTATTTCTTGTCAGACTTGGGAACCTTCTTTTCAAACTCGGGAACCTTCTTGTTGTATTCGGGTGTGATCACAGAATTTTGAACCTAACCTTTTATTCAGTTCACAGGGGTATCCTGTTCTCATTCCACTAACCATAGCTGGGGTACAGGTGTTAAGCTGTGTTAATTATTATTCTATATTACTGCTGCCCTTGACCAGGATTGAACCTGCAGTCTAGAGATAACTGTCACTTAGAACAGTTCCTTTATATACTAGGCCAGTGTGAATTTTGGGAACTTATAAACCTAATGTCTTGTTTTCATCTAGAATATCTACCTATTCACTTATGTATGATTTTTTCTCCTAGACTCATATTGGTTTTTATTTTTTTTATTTTTTTTTATTTACTAATCATCAAGCCTCATCTCAAACATTTAGAGAAATAAGCTCCCCTTGTTTATTTCACTTTGAGGAAGCCATATGTTTTGGTTGGCCATTTTCATTTCCCCGTAAATCTACACTGAAAATATGAATTTGTTTGAATCAATACAACTGCATGTTTTAACACAAAAATATCATAAAATGTGTTCTTAATTGTGCTTGCGCATTATTTGAAATGAACTTAATTGTTTTTAAGAACACATAAGTGAAAATGGCTGACCAAAACATGGCTTCCTCAAAGTGAAATAAACAAGGGGAGGTTACTCTCATTTATGTAGCTAATGTTCAGATTACCTTTGGGTACAAATACACAATAGCATGCAAGAGATAATATCTCTAGAATCGCATTTTACGTATAAATTGCATTAGATGTCGAAATACCCTAATTCTAACCCTAATCCAAGTGTCTCAAAAGGTTTCGGGTATTTCCGTGAAGTGAAATGAAAAGCGATGCTTTTTAAATGTAATTTAATGATATTATCTCTTGCACGCTATTCTGCAATACTTGAAGAATTTGTTATAAATATGATTGATTTGTGATGAAAAAAGTAACTAAAATTTTAAAATGAAAGAAAATAGAAGTGAAAATTAATAAAAAATAGACAATACTTGGTTATTTCCTATAATTCCAACATAAACAAAGGGGAACCACTCTGACTGATAAATTATTTATTTATCTACTAAGAAAACAAAGACAGGTTTAGGGTTAGTTTTATGGGAAAATAAATAATTTATCAGTCAATCAGAGTGGTTCCCCTTTTTATGTTGGAGTTATAAGAAATGACCCAATACTTCATCTAAAAATAATAAATAAGAGTTTTATAATTTGCTTGAAGCATTGTGTATATATTGGTTTGGAGGTTGATTTTGATGGCTATCACAACACAGGTGTAAAGGAAGATAAGGCAACGAGGGTGTTGTTCATTTACCCGTGTAATATTTTCTTAATATTTCATCAAGCTTCAATAACCACCTTTCTTTATAATTATTCTTCCTTGGTCAGCAAGTCTCCAGTTTTTCCCAACTGGTTTAACTCTTTGCCTACTGTGATGGGAAAGCCAGTGTGGGCCACTGGCTTTCCCATCACACCCAAACAAAGTACAAAAACTGACGGTTCATTATGATTGAGCAAAAGGACTCAGAAAACAATAATAATAGGACTTTATTTGAATAGAATGAGTTCTGAGGGGAATAGATAGGGAACTTTGAAATATCTCATCAACAAATTAAGTTTTTTTTACCTAACTGCAAATTACAACTAATTAGAACCAATTAAAATGGAATTTTTTTCCAAACATAACTCAATCCTAAAACTAAGGAATATTCTAATATGAATTTTGTGTCATTAAACTAAACAGGAAAAAAGCCTTTAGGAAACAAACTTGATTCACTCAGCTTGAGTATAATAAACACACACAACACACACACACACACACAATATATGAAGATACATACATGCAGACTATCACCCAAGAATACATCATACATTACTCATTCATAAATCCTTTTAAGGTTAGAATTGTTTTTACTATAATTTCAGCAGGAAAAAAAAAAAAAGCTAATAAAATTGAATTAAATATCCAACCTACATTTTCTATCACAAAAAAATACTAAAAATAAAGTATTCATATAACAAAATAATCAAATAAAATATTTATTTCTCTGAATGTTTGAGATGAGGCTTGATGATTAGTATTATCTGCGTTATTCAGACTATTGTCCTCATCTTCATTGTTATCCGTACAACGTTTTGGCCGATGTACCCTCTGGCCTTCTTCAGGTATTTCTTGTCAGACTCGGGAACCTTCTTTTTGAACTCAGGAACTTTCTTGTCGTAATCGGGAGCCATGGACTAAATAAAGGGTTAGGTTCAAAGTTCCGTGATGGCTTCCAATTACGACAAGAAAGTTCCCGATTACGAAAAGAAGGTTACCGAGTCTGAGAAGGTTCCCAAGTTCGAAAAGAAGATTCCCGAGTCCGACAAGAAATACCTGAAGAAGACCGGAGGGCATATCGGCTGAAACGTAGTACAAATAACAATGAAGATGGGGACAATAGTCCGAATAACGCAGATAATACTAAATATTTATATAAACAATAAAATCAAATACAAAACCTACCAAGAAATAATTTATTCAAATCAAAACTACCAAATTCCTTTTCACCCACAAGCAATAATCTCTTGATATGGGAAGCTACTAAAAAAATACCAAGAAAATTTGGTACAGCTGCGGGAGAAATTTGGTCGGCAAAAAGTTAAGATACAAATAAAAAGAATTATGGAAAAGATTAATTGAAAAACTGTCGTTGAAATAGTTGAACATGCAGTTGTATTGATTCAAACAAATTCGTATTTTCAGTGTAGATTTACGGTGAAATGAAAATGGCCGACCAAAACATATGGCTTCCTCAAAGTGAAATAAACAAGGGGAGGTTACTCTCATTTATGTAGGTAATGTTAAGATTACCATAAAAACAAAGGTAGACGAAGGGGTTGGGGAAAATAAGAAGAGAAAAAAAAAAAGAATTTGAAGAAGAAAGTGAAGAAGAAGAAGAAAAAAGAGGGAAAAGAAAAGGAATTGGAAGGGAAAAGGAATGAGAAAGGAAGGAATGAATTAAGGGTGGAGAGAATGAATGAAATATAAAGAAAGAAAGAAAAAAGATCAAGGAAAAACAGTTATTTTCTATAACTCCAACCTAAAAAAGGGGAACCACTCTGAATGAATTTTATCTGTTAATTAATCTACCAATTATTTTCCCATTAAACTAAACCTAAACCCTAAACGTCTTTTTCCTAGTAGATCAATAAATAAATAAATAATTTATAAAATTAATTCAGAGTGGTTCCCCTTTTTTAGGTTGGTGTTATAGGAAATAACCGTTGAATGTCTTTACCATTTACTCGAACTTACTATTCAAAGGGAGGAAAAACTAGAATTTTAAGCACTGATTTGCCGCTATAATTTCTTATCATTTCTTCTCCTTGGCTTTGTACTAAGCTTAATAAACGTCAAGAGAAAAATAAAAGATAAAAAAGTGACCAAGAAAAAAGAAATTATTCTGAAAAGTTAATATAATCAGATCAAGAGAAATTATTCATTATTCGACCATTTTCAAAATTGTTAAAAAGTCTGAGAATTCGAAATGCCAATCTTGAAACGTTTAAAATTCGGGTGGCAAAGAAATATATTGATATATTAAAAATTTAAAAAAAAATAATTCAAGGGAGATAACTGTAATAATTGACTTTAGGAATTATTTCCCTTTAAAATGACTGCTTCGCGGTTGTAACTTTATTCAATTATTTATGAAAAAGTATTGAAATTGAAGTGATGTCCGGAGGAAACTTCGAAAATAAAACAATTAACAACAAAATAAATATATATACACATTAAATATCACCAGGGCTTGAGCAAATTTAATAGATTTGATTTATATTCGTGAAGATAATTGAAAAATAACATTTAAATGATAACAGCATGGAATTTTTTTTCATTTAATATTTTAGATGGTAGACATTAACATTTCTTTTCAGTGTAACTGGATCAATGCAAGGTCTATTTTTTTTACATAGGGATTTAAACGGGGCATCTCCCGAGGATTCAACTCACGATTCAGTAATAATGGATCTGCGAGACTAAATTTAAAAAATCCCCCTCTACCCAGGCGACGCCGGGTAGCCACTGCTAGTTCATATATAAAAAGTTGTTGGTGTGTATGTATGCATGTCCGGAGGGAACTACAAAAATAAAACAATTAATGGCAAAGTATATATATATATACACATTCACTATCACCATATCTTGGTATTTGTGCAAAAATAATCAAGATTTGATTTATATTCGTGAAAATGATTAAAAATAGAATTTAAGTAGTAACAACTTTATTTTTTGCATTTAATATTTCAAATCGGAGACATTAATTTTCTTTTCAGAGTGCCTGTGTACTTTTTTCTGGCACTCCACCAGACCGGATCAACGCAAGGTCTTTTTTTACTGCGGAAAAAACCGCCAAAATAATAGGGCAAATTGTCACTTGGGGAATGGCCGACCTACGAAAAGTGCTACTACCTGCCATAATGGGAAAAATAAGGAAAAAGCAACGTCCTGATTCAAAAGGTAGTAAAAAAGGTCGCAATAATGTTTCATTGCGACCTAAAAATCCGTAGATCTGGTAAAAGGTATTTGTGTCTGCCTACTGCCAGCAAGATTAGTTGAAAAATTAACTATAACCCCCGAACATCAACAAAGAGAAGGGTTAATATAAAGGTGTCAACTAGGGATACTCAAAATGAAGCTAAACTGCGTTTTTGACAAAATAACTTAACCCCCACCCCCGCCAGAAAATGATTTACCAAAAAATCAGGGAATTATCAGATTTTAATGAAATTTTCAGTGTTTATTTATCAATGAATGATCTTTATAATGCATTATTTTTATTTCAAAACGTTGTGATTTTTTCAGGTCACTTAATTTTGACCCCCCTTATGTTGGGGGCGTAACGTTTTGTTTGAGTTGGTCTTATAGTTTTCTAATTAAAGTATAAATAATGAGATAAAAGACCGAAGTTACGAAAAGAAACAACAACAACAAAATTTACGGTGACTTTTCTATGAGAAAATATGTACCGAAAATCGAAAAATGAAATGTAAAAAATAATAGATAATGAATTTTTTGGAGATTTTTTTTACTCATTTCGATAATTATTTAATTGGCTATTACCTTATAAAAGAAAAAATATACATCGATATTTTTTCTACTTAAAAAGGGGAGGGGTACATTTTCAATCGAGTTTTTCTTCAGAAAGTATACTTTTCAGTAATAAAATAAGGTTTGCATTAAATAGATATTTATTTTAGAATCTAAAAATATAACATTTTAAACTTAACATCAGGCTTTTCATATTTTAAATGAATTTTATATATTAATTTTTCATACCAAAAATACTAAATTAAAGTTTTGAAATAAAATAACTGATGCATTATAAAATTCATTAATTGATAAATCAATACTGAAAATTTCATTAAAATCGGATAATTCCCAGATTTTTGGTAATTTTTTTTCAATCGCGAATGTTACATTCAAATTGTAAACAAGCGCTTTAAAACCCTTGAAAAAGAACGTTTATGGCGGATCGCGTCGAAATTGACCAAAACAAATGGTTTTAAATCTATTAAAAATAAACTGCAAATGTAATATTTTTATTTTATTTTAATGATGGTCATTATGTTACTACTTATCGATTTAGACAAAGATTGACCTTAAATAATAGATTTAATTAATTTTAATGTTTTTAAAACCCTGCAGACGACAAAATTGGGTATCCCTAGTGCCAACCAATCAAAATGAAGAGTGAATTTACATAAGCTTGACTAACACAATAAAAAGATATCCGACAAGCGACTGATAAATTATTTATTTATTTATTGATCTACTAGGAAAAAAGGATTTAGGGTTAGGGTAAGTTTAATGGCAAAATGAATAAATAATTTATTAGTTAAGAGTGGTTCCCCTTTGTTTATGTTAGACTTATAGGAAATAACCAACTTTTATTTATCTATTCTTGTCTTCATTAAATGGAAACAACCTGAAATGAATTATATACATAATACCACACAAAAGGGTTTTATTGAAGAACAATTCCAGATATTATTAATATGTTTGCTTTGTTTGTTTTTTTTTAACTAGGATCAATATAAATATAAACAAGAAATAATTACTCACACATAAAAGGAAAATAACAATTAAATAATTGTTTTTGGTTGAGAATTTCAAGGGAGTTAAACCAATCATTCTTCCTTAACGAAGTAAGGGAGATAATTATTAGGCAAAGTTATCTCCCTTGAATGTAAAACCCCAGACTTCAAAAGAGAGCCTATCGTACAACTAGTTATCTATCTATCTATCTATGTCTTCGTATGTTCATATCTATTTATCTATCTGTTTTTAACCAGAGGGGGTTGCAAGATGATAACTGTCGGAAGATTCTTTTGATAGGGTCCAAAAATTCAAGGTAATATCAATCCTTTGAAAGTCTCTCCAGCAAACGAAATGCAATTCCTTTCCCAACTGAACACGGCACTCTCACATCAAATAGCAGTCATCAGATTTCACTCGCCGTCCAAACACTTTCTTCCCCGCTCGCCCTGTCAGCGTCAGTCCGTCTTTATTTCTGCTCGTTTGAATGCGCTTATGCAAATTCGGTATTACTTTATTTGGGTCTCTACTAACAATACCTCAGCTACGAGGAGGTAGCGAGTTCGAGTATCCGTAGCCGCTCGCCACAGGCCAAACATATCCTGACGCGCTTTGTTTGTGGGGGTTGGGAATCCGCTTGTTCATAGGGATGCCTTTCAGTCTCGTCACAAGGATTTAAAAAAAAGCAACAAACAACAATAATAATAATTCGGAGGTGTTAAGGGGAAGTGAGTGAGAGGAAGAATGGACAAGGGAGTTGGGAGGGTGGTTAAGAGTATCAAAGGGTGGGGTGGTCTTATGGGGTTGCAAGAGGTTTGGGGTAGTTTTAAAGTTTAAAGGTAGCTGGATATTCTTAGTGCGTGTTATTTGGGTTTTTGCTTTGTATCCCATCTCATTTGGTGGTCGTGCTGAAAAGAATGAATTTAAGAAACGAAAAGGACAGAGACAGTAGGTGTTTTTATGATTTAGGCTTTATTGGCCGGGTCATAGTCGTCTGTAGCAAGTGAATATCTCTCTGGCTAGTAGGAGCGACCAGACCCTGTTAAGAACTAACCTCGAATGGCCGAAATATTCTTTATGTTTGAAAATATTGCTTTTTAGATATTGATACTTTTTTAGATATTGATACTGTTTTTCTTCATTTTAGAATTGTTTTATCTACGAAAATGTTGCTGTTTTCAACAAAAATGAAACTTTTTATTTAATTCCTTTTGGAGTGAAAAAATTTCGAAGACGTCTTTTTATAGCGAAAACTATACTTTTAATGTTTTTAGTTTTTGTTTTTTTTGTTTTTTTAATAGTTCGAAAAAGTTGCTTAAATGAATTATGGTATTTTTTTATTTATTATTTTTTTTTTTTTTACCTTTTTAGAAATATTTCAACTGTCGGAAATAATTCCTTTTACACAAATAGTACTTTTAAATAACCCTTTTGTGGTTTTATTTCTGATCGGGTGGCATTTAGCGTTTCAGTCTGATATTGTTCCTCTGTAATATTTAAAAATTCCGAAAACTTTAAAAAAAGAAAAAAAAAAGATCTCTTTTACACCAAAGAGATTACTCTCAAAACTTCTATTAGGTTTTGTATTTTTCAATTGTTGAACTGACCGAAACATTCTTTTTTGCATTGAAACTGATTTCTACTATTTTTGATCATTATTATTGGGGACAGTCCTTTTTGTCGCACATGCTAATTAATCCAATTCCGAACTTGCAGATGCGGTCACGCACATTGCAAGAGAAATTTCCATCTGCATTCTGTGGTGCATGACGACGAAAACGTCGCCTCTCTGCAGCCCTATTGATCTCGATATTGAGCCGCTCAGCTCCTGTGCGGCACGTGTCTCGCCAACCCTGTCTGCTGGAGGCCAGATCTTCTAGGCTTGAAGGTGTAATGGCGCATTTCTTCAGCGTCGTCTTAGTCTTTGTAACCGTTTTGAATCGCTGGGGGAATATATCTGCATAAAGGATGGAACACTCTATGACGTCCTTTACATACATACATACAGATGTGTGTATTTAACAGTTAAAATCCCCTTCCCATTCTGTAGATGATGATGGCCGAGCGATTAAGCAGTTCGACTAATGATTAATCGATCGGGTTTCTATCCCGGCTGTAAGTACCTTACAAATGTCTAGCCACACTGAAGAGACGTGATACATCGAAACACAGTGTCTGTGGATGACTATATATATATATGTGTGTGTGTGTGTGTGTGTGTGTGTGTGATGAAATTTTCTGTCATTTGAAAGGATCTAGGACATTTGGTGAATGAAACGAAGGGTGTTGCACTCACACAAACCAGTCTTTCATCATCATTTTATAATATAAGTTGCTATGGTTTGTTGTTGGCACCCTTCCGTGTACGAGAGACGATGGAGTAGTGTCAAAGATTTTTTTAAAAATCTTTCTTTTTTGTGCTGTATTTTTTGTATTTTTCTCTCTTTGAACTACATGGCCTGGGCGGGTTCATATGGAGAATAAGCTGTTGTCCATGCAGCAAATACCCCCCTTCTCCACACTGCCGCTGTTATCCAAAGGAAAGGTAACGTACCAATGCAGTTTGGCAACGGTCGTGTCGCAGGAGTTGATGGGTAGCATTGGATTCCAGCATCACACCATCTTTAGGGACTTCGACTCCTGATGTGTTTTCGGGGTTTACTCCCCTAGCCTTTCCTTGAAAGGCAGCAGAGGTTTTGTGAACGCCAGAATATTGAAGCAATCGGTGAAAAATAAAATGAAATATATTTACGACCCTTAAATGTCTATTATTACAAAAGTCCTAAAGCCTCGGTGTATTCATAATGTTACCTAATCTATGCATAGATTATTGTCAACCCCCTGTATTTCTGAAGGGATGACCCGTTTCATATCACGGGCGGGACTTTCCATGGAATATTACAGAAAGCCCGCGAAATACGTGAAGTCACGTGGGACCTGGTTGGCTCTGAGTTTCAGCTTGGACGTCAGGCAGATAAGGCCTTAGCTGGATCTCACTGCATACGCGTGCTATGTTAGTTAGATGAAGATGTTAGTTAAGTAAATAAAAGCTTACATAAATAATATGGTTTTGTGGTTGATGAATGTCTTGGCAACAAGACTGATCTAGAAGAAGAAATGAATTAAGTGCGACCGACCACCAAGACGAAGTCCAGACGCTAGAAGATGAACGTAAGATACCAAAGATGAGCAGAAGAATAACAGAAGTAAGAAAGAAAAAAAGGGTATACAACAATAATTATTTATGATATGATTTGTAGTTTAATTGTCCCAAATAGAAATTCTCCCGTTACTTCCTGGGCACACTACACGAATTGTAGGATGTTCAAACCTTTACTGATATTTTTAAACAAATAAAATGAAGTTTAATAAAACGAAGGAAATTGTTATATCCCGAGGTGTAGTAATAAAAAAATGATAATAAAAACAGTGTAATATGTTTAACATATAACAATATTTGTTTTATTTATTCTCACTGACAGGGAATACAGTGGGATAGTTTTTGGATAGAATTCAACTGTGTTGTATTATGTGATACTATGCATTGCAGCACCTTGGCATTAATGACCCACTGAGGTTTGTTTTTATCCTGAGATGTATGAATAACAAATGATAATAAACAGTGTAATATGTTTAACATATAACAATATTTGTTTTATTTATTCTCACTGACAGGGAATACAGTAGATGGTTTTGGATAGAAAATCAACTCTGTGTGTATCATGTGCGTGTTCGTCACATGGGCCGTCCTTTGTGTTGTCATGTGTGTATTCACACATGGGATCAGTCCTTTGTCTGCTGACTCTCTGCTTGTCAGTCCTTATTTAACACAGGGTAGAAAATGCTTCTACCCTAAAAATGACTTAACTAGCCCAACCGTGCTGACACACGTGGTCACTAGTTCAAGTGTATTGATGCATGTCTGTACAGCACAAAACCCCAGTCCAAAGTAACATGGCGGAATTCCCATGTCCGGGTTCCTGCCAGTCCTTTACTGGTCGAAGGGTAGGAACTCTTTAGCAACTCGCTAAGTCTACCTAATAGAAATATTCATAGAAATTCGAATCGTATGTTGCACTCTTACTTTTAACAAGACAAGGTAAACCAATCCTTGTAAAATCCGAAATACGTATGTATTTTAATTTATAAATCAAAGAGAAAAAAACTGTTTCTGTTGATTTCGGTTTTGGTTTTCTTGGAATTAGAATACAGACATGTTGTAGAGACGTAATAAAACATATAACCTCTGTCCCATAATAGTTGTTACATTTGCATAGAAATTTCATACACTAAATGTATCAACTATTATGGGACAGAAGTAGTAAAACATATAACCTCTGTCCCATAATAGTTGTTACATTTACATAGAAATTTCATACACTAAATGTATCAATTATTATGGGACAGAAGTAGTAAAACATACAACCTCTGTCCCATAATAGTTGTTACATTTGCATAGAAATTTCATACACTAAATGTATCAACTATTATGGGACAGAAGTATTAAAACAATCTGTCCATAATAGTTGTTACATTTGCATAGAATTTCATACACTAAATGTATCAACTATTATGGGACAGAAGTAGTAAAACATACAACCTCTGTCCCATAATAGTTGTTACATTTGCATAGAAATTTCATACACTAAATGTATCAACTATTATGGGACAGAAGTAGTAAAACATACAACCTCTGTCCCATAATAGTTGTTACATTTGCATAGAAATTTCATACACTAAATGTATCAACTATTATGGGACAGAAGTAGTAAAACATACAACCTCTGTCCCATAATAGTTGTTACATTTGCATAGAAATTTCATACACTAAATGTATCAACTATTATGGGACAGAAGAGTAAAACATACAACCTCTGTCCCATAATAGTTGTTACATTTGCATAGAAATTTCATACACTAAATGTATCAACTATTATGGGACAGAAGTAGTAAAACATACAACCTCTGTCCCATAATAGTTGTTACATTTGCATAGAAATTTCATACACTAAATGTATCAACTATTATGGGACAGAAGTAGTAAAACATACAACCTCTGTCCCATAATAGTTGTTACATTTGCATAGAAATTCATACACTAAATGTATCAACTATTATGGGACAGAAGTAGTAAAACATACAACCTCTGTCCCATAATAGTTGTTACATTTGCATAGAATTTCATACACTAAATGTATCAACTATTATGGGACAGAAGTAGTAAAACATACAACCTCTGCCATAATAGTTTTTACATTTGCATAGAAATTTCATACACTAAATGTATCAACTATTATGGGACAGAAGTAGTAAAACATACAACCTCTGTCCCATAATAGTTGTTACATTTGCATAGAATTTCATACACTAAATGTATCAACTATTATGGGACAGAAGTAGTAAAACATACAACCTCTGTCCCATAATAGTTGTTACATTTGCATAGAAATTTCATACACTAAATGTATCAACTATTATGGGACAGAAGTAGTAAAACATACAACCTCTGTCCCATAATAGTTGTTACATTTGCATAGAATTTCATACACTAAATGTACAACTATTATGGGACAGAAGTAGTAAAACATACAACCTCTGTCCCATAATAGTTGTTACATTTGCATAGAAATTTCATACACTAAATGTATCAACTATTATGGGACAGAAGTAGTAAACATACAACCTCTGTCCCATAATAGTTGTTACATTTGCATAGAAATTTCATACACTAAATGTATCAACTATTATGGGACAGAAGTAGTAAAACATACAACCTCTGTCCCATAATAGTTGTTACATTTGCATAGAAATTTCATACACTAAATGTATCAACTATTATGGGACAGAAGTAGTAAAACATACAACCTCTGTCCCATAATAGTTGTTACATTTGCATAGAAATTTCATACACTAAATGTCAACTATTATGGGACAGAAGTAGTAAAACATACAACCTCTGTCCCATAATAGTTGTTACATTTGCATAGAAATTTCATACACTAAATGTATCAACTATTATGGGACAGAAGTAGTAAAACATACAACCTCTGTCCCATAATAGTTGTTACATTTGCATAGAAATTTTCATACACTAAATGTATCAACTATTATGGGACAGAAGTAGTAAAACATACAACCTCTGTCCCATAATAGTTGTTACATTTGCATAGAAATTTCATACACTAAATGTATCAACTATTATGGGACAGAAGTAGTAAAACATACAACCTCTGTCCCATAATAGTTGTTACATTTGCATAGAAATTTCATACACTAAATGTATCAACTATTATGGGACAGAAGTAGTAAAACATACAACCTCTGTCCCATAATAGTTGTTACATTTGCATAGAAATTTCATACACTAAATGTATCAACTATTATGGGACAGAAGTAGTAAAACATACAACCTCTGTCCCATAATAGTTGTTACATTTGCATAGAAATTTCATACACTAAATGTATCAACTATTATGGGACAAAGTAGTAAACATACAACCTCTGTCCCATAATTGTTACATTTGCATAGAAATTTCATACACTAAATGTATCAACTATTATGGGACAGAAGTAGTAAAACATACAACCTCTGTCCCATAATAGTTGTTACATTTGCATAGAAATTTCATACACTAAATGTATCAACTATTATGGGACAGAAGTAGTAAAACATACAACCTCTGTCCCATAATAGTTGTTACATTTGCATAGAAATTTCATATACTAAATGTATCAACTATTATGGGACAGAAGTAGTAAAACATACAACCTCTGTCCCATAATAGTTGTTACATTTGCATAGAAATTTCATACACTAAATGTATCAACTATTATGGGACAGAAGTAGTAAAACATACAACCTCTGTCCCATAATAGTTGTTACATTTGCATAGAAATTTCATACACTAAATGTATCAACTATTATGGGACAGAAGTAGTAAAAAACATACAACCTCTGTCCCATAATAGTTGTTACATTTGCATAGAAATTTCATACACTAAATGTATCAACTATTATGGGACAGAAGTAGTAAAACATACAACCTCTGTCCCATAATAGTTGTTTTTCATTATAGAAATTTCATACACTAAATGTATCAACTATTATGGGACAGAAGTAGTAAAACATACAACCTCTGTCCCATAATAGTTGTTACATTTGCATAGAAATTTCATACACTAAATGTATCAACTATTATGGGACAGAAGTAGTAAAACATACAACCTCTGTCCCATAATAGTTGTTACATTTGCATAGAAATTTCATACACTAAATGTATCAACTATTATGGGACAGAAGTAGTAAAACATACAACCTCTGTCCCATAATAGTTGTTACATTTGCATAGAAATTTCATACACTAAATGTATCAACTATTATGGGACAGAAGTAGTAAAACATACAACCTCTGTCCCATAATAGTTGTTACATTTGCATAGAAATTTCATACACTAAATGTACCAACTATTATGGGACAGAAGTAGTAAAACATACAACCTCTGTCCCATAATAGTTGTTACATTTGCATAGAAATTTCATACACTAAATGTATCAACTATTATGGACAGAAGTAGTAAAACATACAACCTCTGTCCCATAATAGTTGTTACATTTGCATAGAAATTTCATACACTAAATGTATCAACTATTATGGGACAGAAGTAGTAAAACATACAACCTCTGTCCCATAATAGTTGTTACATTTGCATAGAAATTTCATACACTAAATGTATCAACTATTATGGGACAGAAGTAGTAAAACATACAACCTCTGTCCCATAATAGTTGTACATTTGCATAGAAATTTCATACACTAAAATGTATCAACTATTATGGGACAGAAGTAGTAAACATACAACCTCTGTCCCATAATAGTTGTTACATTTTGCATATATTTCATACACTAAATGTATCAACTATTATGGGACAGAAGTAGTAAAATATACAACCTCTGTCCCCCCATAAATAGTTTGGTACATTTGCTCGAAATTTCACATACCACTAAATGTACCAACTTTAATGGGACAGAGCTTTTCTGTATTAACTATAAACTGCTCTTCTTTCTTATCTGTCCCATAATAGTTTGGTACATTTGTGTATGAAATTATATACACATTTCAATTATGTAGGACGGAAAGTTTAAATAATTAAACTATACAAACCCCCTTAGGTCTTAGGAATCATGTTGTTATTTTAAACTCTGCCTCCTGGCATCCGTCAGCTGCATTTTATAAAATATTTAATTGTACACTATTAGCTTATGCTGTCAGAATTCTACCTATCATATCTTATTCCATTTCTCAACCAGGCAACCGTTCCTCCTTTTGCCAAGCAAAAAAAAGGGTTCCATAAAAATTAAGTAGTAAATAAATAAATGAATAAAAAAAAGCTAACGATTCTCACGGGGGTAAAAAAAATAATAAAGGGAAACTGTTTTTTTTTTAAAAATGTCTTAATCTTTGAAGTAGCCAAGAGGCAAAAACAATTCCTTTTCACTTGTGTCATTTCCCTCTAAAAATATGGCGGAAATCCAAATCCGAGATAGAATGGTAGGTCAAAAATCCGAGATAGGAATGGTAGGAGCCAAAAAAAACAAAAACAAAAAGAAAAAAAAAGAAAGGAAATAAAAGAAAATAAGATAAAAGAAAAAGAAAAGAAGAGAGGGAAAAAGAAAAGATTAAGCATCAAATCTGTCACCCCATCACCCCTCCCCTATTTAACACACCATGGCTTCGGCGCATAAATTCCACAAATCTTTCATTTGTATCACACAACGGGAATGCATCTCAGGCGCTTCAGTTTGCGCCGCCCAAAAAAAAAAAAAAAAAGGAAAGAAAAGAAAAAGAAAGAAAAAAAAGGTTTTGTTTGCTAAG
>CM042160.1:47353933-47378743 GCA_023376005.1 Doryteuthis pealeii | reverse complement strand
AGAGAGATTTCAGACGAAGGGGTTGGGGAAATAAGAAGAGAAAAGAATAAAAAGAATTTGAAGAAGAAGGAAGAAGAAGAAGAAAAAAGAGGGAAAGAAAGGAATTGGAAGGGAAAAGGAATGAAAAGGAGGAATGAATTAAGGTGAGAGAATGAATGAAATAAATAAAGAAAGAAAGAAAAGATCAAGGAAAAACAGTTATTTTTCTATAACTCCAACCTAAAAAAGGGGAACCACTCTGAATGAATTTTATCTGTTAATTAATCTACCAATTATTTCCCATTAAACTAAACTAAACCCTAAACGTCTTTTTCCTAGTAGATCAATAAATAAATAAATAATTTATAAACATTAATTCAAGAGTGGTTCCCTTTTTAGGTTGGTGTTATAGGAAATAACCGTTGAATGTCTTTACCATTTACTCGAACTTACTATTTCAAAGGAGGAAAACTAGAATTTAAGCACTGATTTGCCGCTATAATTCTTATCATTCTTCTCCTTGGCTTTGTACTAAGCTTAATAAACGTCAAGAGAAATAAAAGATAAAAAAAGTGACCAGAAAAAAGAATTATTCTGGAAAAGTTAATAATAATCAGATCAGAGAAAATTATCATTATTCGACCATTTTCAAAATTGTTAAAAAGTCTGAGAATTCGAAATGGTGCCAACTTGAAACGTTTAAAATTCGGGTGGCAAAAGAAATATATTGATATATTAAAGTTTAAAAAAAATAATTCAAGGGAGATAACTGTAATAATTGACTTTAGGAATTATTTCCCTTTAAAATGACTGCTTCGCGGTTGTAACTTTATTCAATTATTTATGAAAAGTATTGAAAATTGAAGTGATGTCGGAGGAAACTTCGAAAATAAAACAATAACAACAAAATAAATATATATACACATTAAATATCACCAGGGCTTGAGCAAATTTAATAGATTTGATTATATTTCGTGAAGATAATTGAAAAATAACATTTAAATGATAACAGCATGGAATTTTTTTTCATTTAATATTTTGATGGTAGACATTAACATTTCTTTTCAGTGTAACTGGATCAATGCAAGGTCTATTTTTTTTTACATAGGGATTTAAACGGGGCATCTCCCGAGGATTCAACTCACGATTCAGTAATAATGGATCTGCGAGACTAAATTTAAAAAATCCCCTCTACCCAGGCGACGCCGGGTAGCCACTGCTGTTCATATATAAAAAGTTGTTGGTGTGTATGTATGCATGTCCGGAGGGAACTACAAAATAAAACAATTATTGGCAAAGTATATATATATACACATTCACTATCACCATATCTTGGTATTTGTGCAAAAATAATCAAGATGATTTATATTCGTGAAAATGATTAAAAATAGAATTTAAGTAGTAACAACTTTATTTTTTTGCATTTAATATTTCAAATCGGAGACATTAATTTTCTTTTCAGAGTGCTGTGTACTTTTTTCTGGCACTCCCACCAGACCGGATCAACGCAAGGTCTTTTTTTACTGCGGAAAAAAACCGCCAAAAATAGGGCAAATTGTCACTTGGGGAATGGCCGACCTACGAAAAGTGCTACTACCTGCCATAATGGGAAAATAAGGAAAAAGCAACGTCCTGATTCAAAAGGTAGTAAAAAAGGTCGCAAAATTTTCATTGCGACCTAAAAATCCGTAGATCTGGTAAAAGGTATTTGTGTCTGCCTACTGCCAGCAAGATTAGTTGAAAAATTAACTATAACCCCCGAACATCAACAAAGAGAAGGGTTAATATAAAGGTGTCAACTAGGGATACTCAAAATGAAGCTAAACTGCGTTTTTGACAAAATACACTTAACCCCCACCCCCGCCCAGAAATGATTTACCAAAAATCAGGGAATTATCAGATTTTAATGAAATTTTCAGTGTTTATTTATCAATGAATGATCTTTATAATGCATTATTTATTTTATTTCAAAACGTTGTGATTTTTTCAGGTCACTTAATTTTGACCCCCTTATGTTGGGGGCGTAACGTTTTGTTTGAGTTGCTTATAGTTTTCTAATTAAAGTATAAATAATGAGATAAAAGACCGAAGTTACGAAAAGAAACAACAACAACAAAATTTACGGTGACTTTTCTATGAGAAAAATATGTACCGAAAATCGAAAAATGAAATGTAAAAAATAATTAGATAATGAATTTTTTGGAGATTTTTTTTTTTTTTACTCATTTGATAATTATTTAATTGGCTATTACTTATAAAAGAAAAATATACATCGATATTTTTTTCTACTTAAAAAGGGGAGGGGTACATTTTCATCGAGTTTTTCTTCAGAAAGTATACTTTTCAGTAATAATAAGGTTTGCATTAAATAGATATTTATTTTAGAATCTAAAAATATACATTTTAAACTTAACATCAGGCTTTTCATATTTTAAAATGAATTTATATATTATTTTTTTCATACCAAAAATACTAAAATTAAGTTTTGAATAAATAACTGATGCATTATAAATTCATTAATTGATAAATCAATACTGAAAATTTCATTAAAATCGGATAATTCCCAGATTTTTGGTAATTTTTTTCAATCGCGAATGTTAGCATTCAAATGTAAACAAGCGCTTTAAAACCCTTGAAAAAGAACGTTTTATGGCGGATCGCGTCGATAATTGACCAAAACAAATGGTTTTAAATCTTTAAAATAAACTGCAAATGTAATATTTTTATTTTATTTTAATGATGGTCATTATGTTACTACTTATCGATTTAGACAAAGATTGACCTTAAATAATAGATTTAATTAATTTTAATGTTTTTAAAACCGCTGCAGACGACAAAATTGGGTATCCCTAGTGCAACCAATCAAAAATGAAGAGTGAAATTTACATAAGCTTGACTAACACATAAAAAGATATCCGACAAGCGACTGATAAATTATTTATTTATTTATTGATCTACTAGGAAAAAAGGATTTAGGGTTAGGGTAAGTTTAATGGCAAAATGATAAATAATTTATTAGTTAAGAGTGGTTCCCCTTTGTTTATGTTAGACTTATAGGAAATAACCAACTTTTATTTATCTATTCTTGTCTTCATTAAATGGAAACAACCTGAAATGAATTATATACATAATACCACACAAAAAGGGTTTTATTGAAGAACAATTCCAGATATTATTAATATGTTTGCTTTGTTTGTTTTTTTTTAACTAGGATCAATATAAATATAAACAAGAAATAATTACTCACACATAAAGGAAAATAACAATTAAATAATTGTTTTTTTGGTTGAGAATTTCAAGGGAGTTAAACCAATCATTCTTCCTTAACGAAGTAAGGAGATAATTATTAGGCAAAGTTATCTCCCTTGAATGTAAAACCCCAGACTTCAAAGAGAGCCTATCGTACAACTAGTTATCTATCTATCTATCTATGTCTTCGTATGTTCATATCTATTTATCTATCTGTTTTTAACCAGAGGGGTTGCAAGATTGATAACTGTCGGAAGATTCTTTTGATAGGGTCCAAAAATTCAAGGTAATATCAATCCTTTGAAAGTCTCTCCAGCAACGAAATGCAATTCCTTTCCCAACTGAACACGGCACTCTCACATCAAATAGCAGTCATCAGATTTCACTCGCCGTCCAAACACTTTCTTCCCCGCTCGCCCTGTCAGCGTCAGTCCGTCTTTTTTCTGCTCGTTTGAATGCGCTTATGCAAATTCGGTATTACTTTATTTGGGTCTCTACTAACAATACCTCAGCTACGAGGAGGTAGCGAGTTCGAGTATCCGTAGCCGCTCGCCACAGGCCAAACATATCCTGACGCGCTTTGTTGTGGGGGTTGGAATCCGCTTGTTCATAGGGATGCCTTTCAGTCTCGTCACAAGGATTTAAAAAAAGCAACAACAACAAATAATAATAATTCGGAGGTGTTAAGGGGAAGTGAGTGAGAGGAAGAATGGACAAGGGAGTTGGAGGCGTGGTTAAGAGTATCAAAGGGTGGGGTGGTCTTATGGGGTTGCAAGAGGTTTGGGGTAGTTTTAAAGTTTAAAGGTAGCTGGATATTCTTAGTGCGTGTTATTTGGGTTTTTGCTTTGTATCCCATCTCATTTGGTGGTCGTGCTGAAAAGAATGAATTTAAGAAACGAAAAGGACAGAGACAGTAGGTGTTTTTATGATTTAGGCTTTATTGGCCGGGTCATAGTCGTCTGTAGCAAGTGAATATCTCTCTGGCTAGTAGCGCCAGACCGTTAAGAACTAACCTCGAATGGCCGAAATATCTTTATGTTTGAAAATATTGCTTTTTAGATATTGATACTTTTTTTTAGATTATTGATACTGTTTTTCTTCATTTTAGAATTGTTTTATCTACGAAATGTTGCTGTTTTCAACAAAAATGAAACTTTTTATTAATTCCTTTTGGAGTGAAAAAATTTCGAAGACGTCTTTTTATAGCGAAAACTATACTTTTAATGTTTTTAGTTTTTGTTTTTTTTTTGTTTTTTTAATAGTTCGAAAAGTTGCTTAAATGAATTATGGTATTTTTTTATTTATTTTTTTTTTTTTTACCTTTTTAGAAATATTTCAACTGTCGGAATAATTCCTTTTACACAAATAGTACTTTTAAATAACCCTTTTGTGGTTTTATTTCTGATCGGGTGGCATTTAGCGTTTCAGTCTGATATTGTTCCTCTGTAATATTTAAAAATTCCGAAAACTTTAAAAAAGAAAAAAAAAGATCTCTTTTACACCAAAGAGATTACTCTCAAAACTTCTATTAGGTTTTGTATTTTTCAATTGTTGAACTGACCGAACATTCTTTTTTGCATTGAAACTGATTTCTACTATTTTTGATCATTATTATTGGGGACAGTCCTTTTTGTCGCACATGCTAATTAATCCAATTCCGAACTTGCAGATGCGGTCACGCACATTGCAAGAGAAATTTCCATCTGCATTCTGTGGTGCATGACGACGAAAACGTCGCCTCTCTGCAGCCCTATTGATCTCGATATTGAGCCGCTCAGCTCCTGTGCGGCACGTGTCTCGCCAACCCTGTCTGCTGGAGGCCAGATCTTCTAGGCTTGAAGGTGTATGGCGCATTTCTTCAGCGTCGTCTTAGTCTTTGTAACCGTTTTGAATCGCTGGGGAATATATTCTGCATAAAGGATGGAACACTCTATGACGTCCTTTACATACATACATACAGATGTGTGTATTTAACAGTTAAAATCCCCTTCCCATTCTGTAGATGATGATGGCCGAGCGATTAAGCAGTTCGACTAATGATTAATCGATCGGGTTTTATCCCGGCTGTAAGTACCTTACAAATGTCTAGCCACACTGAAGAGACGTGATACATCGAAACACAGTGTCTGTGGATGACTATATATATATATGTGTGTGTGTGTGTGTGTGTGTGTGTGTGATGAAATTTTCTGTCATTTGAAAGGATTAGGACATTTGGTGAATGAAACGAAGGGTGTTGCACTCACACAAACCAGTCTTTCATCATCATTTTTAAATAAGTTGCTATGGTTTGTTGTTGGACCTTCCGTGTACGAGAGACGATGGAGTAGTGTCAAAGATTTTTTTAAAAAATCTTTCTTTTTTGTGCTGTATTTTTTGTATTTTTCTTCTCTTTGAACTAATGGCCTGGGCGGGTTCATATGGAGAATAAGCTGTTGTCCATGCAGCAAATACCCCCTTCTCCACACTGCCGCTGTTATCCAAAGGAAAGGTAAGCGTACCAATGCAGTTTGGGCAACGGTCGTGTCGCAGGAGTTTGATGGGTAGCATTGGATTCCAGCATCACACCATCTTTAGGGACTCGACTCCTGATGTGTTTTCGGGGTTTACTCCCCTAGCCTTTCCTTGAAAGGCAGCAGAGGTTTTGTGAACGCCAGAATATTGAAGGCAATCGGTGAAAAATAAAATGAAATATTTTACGACCCTTAAATGTCTATTATTACAAAAGTCCTAAAGCCGGTGTATTCATAATGTTTACCTAATCTATGCATAGATTATTGTCAACGCCCTGTATTTCTGAAGGGATGACCCGTTTCATATTCAGGGCGGGACTTTCCATGGAATATTACAGAAAGCCCGCGAAATACGTGAAGTCACGTGGGACCTGGTTGGCTCTGAGTTTCAGCTTGGACGTCAGGCAGATAAGGCCTTGCGGATCTCACTGCATACGCGTGCTATGTTAGTTAGATAAGATGTTAGTTAAGTAAATAAAAGCTTACAAATAAATAATATGGTTTTGTGGTTGATGAATGTCTTGGCAACAAGACTGATCTAGAAGAAGAAATGAATTAAGTGCGACCGACCACCAAGACGAAGTCCAGACGCTAGAAGATGAACGTAAGATACCAAAGAGATGAGCAGAAGAATAACAGAAGTAAGAAAGAAAAAAAGGGTATACAACAATAATTATTTGATATGATTTGTAGTTTAATTGTCCCCAATAGAAATTCTCCCGTTACTTCCTGGGCACACTACACGAATTGTAGGATGTTCAAACCTTTACTGATATTTTAAACAAATAAAAATGAAGTTTAATAAAACGAAGGAAATTGTTATATCCGAGGTGTAGTAATAAAAAAATGATAATAAAAACAGTGTAATATGTTTAACATATAACAATATTTGTTTTTATTTATTCTCACTGACAGGGAATACAGTGGTAGTTTTGGATAGAATTCAACTGTGTGTATTAATGTGATACTATGCATTGCAGCACCTTGGCATTAAATGACCCACTGAGGTTTGATGTTTTATCCTGAGATGTATGAATAACAAATGATAATAAACAGTGTAATATGTTTAACATATAACAATATTTGTTTTATTTATTCTCACTGACAGGGAATACAGTAGATGGTTTTGGATAGAAAATCAACTCTGTGTGTATCATGTGCGTGTTCGTCACATGGGCCGTCCTTTGTGTTGTCATGTGTGTATTCACACATGGGATCAGTCCTTTGTCTGCTGACTCTCTGCTTGTCAGTCCTTATTTAACACAGGGTAGAAAATGCTTCTACCCTAAAAATGACTTAACTAGCCCAACCGTGCTGACACACGTGGTCCACTAGTTCAAGTGTATTGATGCATGTCTGTACAGCACAAAACCCCAGTCCAAAGTAACATGGCGGAATTCCCATGTCGGGTTCCTGCCAGTCTTTACCTGGTCGAAGGGTAGGAACTCTTTAGCAACTCGCTAAGTCTCCCTAATAGAAATAATTCATAGAAATTCGAATCGTATGTTGCACTCTTACTTTTAACAAGACAAGGTAACCAATCCTTGTAAAATCCGAAATACGTATGTTTTTTAATTTATAAATCAAAGAGAAAAAAAAAACTGTTTTCTGTTGATTTCGGTTTTGGTTTTCTTGGAATTAGATACAGACATGTTGTAGAGACGTAATAAACTATATCTGTCCATACTAGTTGTTAATTTGCATAGAAATTTCATACACTAAATGTTCAACTATTATGGACGAAGTAGTAAAACATATAACTCTGTCCCATATAGTTGTTACATTTTAGAAATTTCATACATAAATGTATCAATTATTATGGGACAGAAGTAGTAAACTACAACCTCTGTCCCATAATAGTTGTTACATTTGCATAGAAATTTCATACACTAAATGTATCAACTATTATGGGACAGAAGTATTAAACATACAACCTCTGTCCCATAATAGTTGTTACATTTGCATAGAATTTCATACACTAAATGTATCAATATTATGGGACAGAAGTAGTAAAACATACAACCTCTGTCCCATAATAGTTGTTACATTTGCATAGAATTTCATACCTAAATGTATCAACTATTATGGACATAAGTAGTAAAAATACAACCTCTCTATAGTTGTTACATTTGCATAGAAATTTCATACACTAAATGTATCAACTATTATGGACAGAAGTAGTAAAACATACAACCTCTGTCCCATAATAGTTGTTACATTTGCATAGAAATTTCATACACTAAATGTATCAACTATTATGGGACAGAAGTAGTAAAACATACAACCTCTGTCCATAATAGTTTACATTTGCATAGAAATTTCATACACTAAATGTATCAACTATTATGGGACAGAAGTAGTAAAACATACAACCTCTGTCCCATAATAGTTGTTACATTTGCATAGAAATTTCATACACTAAATGTATCAACTATTATGGGACAGAAGTAGTAAACATACAACCTCTGTCCCATAATAGTTGTTACATTTGCATAGAAATTCATACACTAAATGTATCAACTATTATGGGACAGAAGTAGTAAAACATACAACCTCTGTCCCATAATAGTTGTTACATTTGCATAGAAATTTCATACACTAAATGTATCAACTATTATGGGACAGAAGTAGTAAAACATACAACCTCTGTCCATAATAGTTGTTACATTTGCATAGAAATTTCATACACTAAAATGTATCAACTATTATGGGACAGAAGTAGTAAAACATAAACCTCTGTCCCATAATAGTTGTTACATTTGCATAGAAATTTCATACACTAAATGTATCAACTATTATGGACAGAAGTAGTAAAACATACACCTCTGTCCCATAATAGTTGTTACATTTGCATAGAAATTTCATACACTAAATGTATCAACTATTATGGGACAGAAGTAGTAAAACATACAACCTCTGTCCCATAATAGTTGTTACATTTGCATAGAAATTTCATACACTAAATGTATCAACTATTATGGGACAGAAGTAGTAAAATACAACCTCTGTCCCATAATAGTTGTTACATTTGCATAGAAATTTCATACACTAAATGTATCAACTATTATGGGACAGAAGTAGTAAAACATACAACCTCTGTCCCATAATAGTTGTTACATTTGCATAGAAATTTCATACACTAAATGTATCAACTATTATGGGACAGAAGTAGTAAACATACAACCTCTGTCCCATAATAGTTGTTACATTTGCATAGAAATTTCATACACTAAATGTATCAACTATTATGGGACAGAAGTAGTAAAACATACAACCTCTGTCCCATAATAGTTGTTACATTTGCATAGAATTTCATACACTAAATGTATCAACTATTATGGGACAGAAGTAGTAAACATACAACCTCTGTCCCATAATAGTTGTTACATTTGCATAGAAATTTCATACACTAAATGTATCAACTATTATGGGACAGAAGTAGTAAAACATACAACCTCTGTCCCATAATAGTTGTTACATTTGCATAGAAATTTCATACACTAAATGTATCAACTATTATGGACAGAAGTAGTAAACATACAACCTCTGTCCCATAATAGTTGTTACATTTGCATAGAATTTCATACACTAAATGTATCAACTATTATGGGACAGAAGTAAAACATACAACCTCTGTCCCATAATAGTTGTTACATTTGCATAGAAATTTCATACACTAAATGTATCAACTATTATGGGACAGAAGTAGTAAAACATACAACCTCTGTCCCATAATAGTTGTTACATTTGCATAGAAATTTCATACACTAAATGTATCAACTATTATGGGACAGAAGTAGTAAAACATACAACCTCTGTCCCATAATAGTTGTTACATTTGCATAGAAATTTCATACACTAAATGTATCAACTATTATGGGACAGAAGTAGTAAACATACAACCTCTGTCCCATAATAGTTGTTACATTTGCATAGAAATTTCATACACTAAATGTATCAACTATTATGGGACAGAAGTAGTAAAACATACAACCTCTGTCCCATAATAGTTGTTACATTTGCATAGAAATTTCATACACTAAATGTATCAACTATTATGGGACAGAAGTAGTAAAACATACAACTCTGTCCCATAATAGTTGTTACATTTGCATAGAAATTTCATACACTAAATGTATCAACTATTATGGGACAGAAGTAGTAAACATACAACCTCTGTCCATAATAGTTGTTACATTTGCATACACTAAATGTATCAACTATTATGGGACAGAAGTAGTAAAACATACAACCTCTGTCCCATAATAGTTGTTTCATTTGCATAGAAATTTCATACACTAAATGTATCAACTATTATGGGACAGAAGTAGTAAAACATACAACCTCTGTCCCATAATAGTTGTTACATTTGCATAGAAATTTCATACACTAAATGTATCAACTATTATGGGACAGAAGTAGTAAAACATACAACCTCTGTCCCATAATAGTTGTTACATTTGCATAGAAATTTCATACACTAAATGTATCATTATGGGACAGAAGTAGTAAAACATACAACCTCTGTCCCATAATAGTTGTTACATTTGCATAGAAATTTCATACACTAAATGTATCAACTATTATGGGACAGAAGTAGTAAAAATACAACCTCTGCCCATAATAGTTGTTACATTTGCATAGAAATTTCATACACTAAATGTATCAACTATTATGGGACAGAAGTAGTAAAACATACAACCTCTGTCCCATAATAGTTGTTACATTTGCATAGAAATTTCATACACTAAATGTATCAACTATTATGGGACAGAAGTAGTAAAACATACAACCTGTCCCATAATAGTTGTTACATTTGCATAGAAATTTCATACACTAAATGTATCAACTATTATGGGACAGAAGTAGTAAAACATACAACCTCTGTCCCATAATAGTTGTTACATTTGCATAGAAATTTCATACACTAAATGTATCAACTATTATGGGACAGAAGTAGTAAAACATACAACCTCTGTCCCATAATAGTTGGTACATTTGCATTGTAGTTTCATACACTAAATGTATCAACTATTATGGGACAGAAGTAGTAAAATATACAACCTCTGTCCCATAATAGTTGGTACATTTGCATCGAAATTTCATACACTAAATGTACCAACTATTATGGGACAGAGCTTTTCTGTATTACTGCTTCTGTCCCATAATAGTTGGTACATTTTGTGTATGAAATTTATATACACATTTATCAATTATTGTAGGACGGAAGTATTAAATAAATAAACTAGACAAAACCTTATGGTCTTAGGATCAATGTGTTATTTCTAAACTCTGCATCGTCAGCGCATTTTATAAATATTTACTTGTACACTATTAGCTTATGCGTCAGAATTCTACCTATCATATCTTATCATTTCTCAACCAGGCAACCGTCTCCTTTGCCAGCAAAAAAAGGGTTCCATAATAAATAAGTAAATAAATAAATGAATAAATAAAAAGGCTAACGATTCTCAGCGTAAAAAAATAAATAAAGGGGAAACTGTTTTTTTTAAATGTCTTATCTTTGTAGTGCAAGAGGCAAAACAATTCCTTTTCACTTGTGTCATTTCTCTAAATATGGCCGACATCATCCGAGATAGAATGGTAAGCAAAAAAACAAAAACAAAAAGAAAAAAAAAGAAGGAAAAAATAAAGAAATAAAGAAATAAAGAAAAAGAAAGAAAGAGAGAAAGAAAGAAAGCATCATCGTCACCAGCATCACCCTCCTATTTACACATCGGCTTCGGCGCATTCAAATCTTTCATTTGTATCAACAAACGGGATGCATCTCGGGCCGCTCAGTTGCCAAAAAAAAAAAAAAAAAGAAAGAAAGAAAAGAAGAAAAAAGTTTTGTTGCTAAGCAACGGCTATACTAATTCAATTAAGTAATAAATAAAAATAAATTCGCAGTTTTCATTTTTTTATCTTTCGTTTTTTCTTTCTTTCTTTCTTCTTTCTTTCTTTCTTTCTTTCTTTCTTAATGTATTCAGGGGCCATCAGTTGCTGCTGCTGCTGCTGTTGTCGATGATGATGATGATGATGATGATGATCAAACATGTATCGGGGAATCAAGCAACTTTAAACGTTAGAAGGCATGAAATGAAGAAGAAGAAGAAGAAGAAGAAGAAGAAGAAGAAGAAGAAGAAGGAGGTAAATTGGAAGTGGGGAATGAGAGAGACAGAGAGACACAGAGAGAGAGAGAGAGAGAGACAGGGAAAGAGAGAGAGAGAGAGAGAGAGAGAGAGAGAGAGAGAGAGAGGGGAGGGGGAGGGGGAAGGATAGCTAGAGGGAAATAGGGAAAGTGAGTGATTGAATGAGAGAGAGAACAGAAAGAGAGTGAAAGGATAGAGTGAGAGAGTGAAAGAGTTAGAGAGAGAGAGAGAGAGAGAGAGAGAGAGAGAGAGAGAGAGAGAGAGGGGGGAGAAAGTGAGAAAGGTAAGAGAGTGTGTAAGAAAGAAAACGATATGGAGAGAAAGAAAGAGAAAAGAGAGAGAGAGAGAGAGAGAAAAAGAGAGAAAATGAGAGAGAAATTGAATTTGAAACAAAAAACGTCTTCAGCATAAAATAACCCAACAAGGATTGACATGCCGTAAAATCTACCCAACCAACCCAATTATGATAGGTTGGTATTTCCAAGAGACTGAAATGGACATCCGGATTTTTAGTTATGCCAACTTTGTGTTATGTAGATGTTTATTAAGCTAGGCTGGCATAAGGCCAGGTTTTTAGAGTTCTTCGTGAATATCGATCTCATTAAGCAAATAAGCAGAAGGATATAAAAACGGTAATCTGAACATTAGCTACATAAATGAGAGTAACCTCCCCTTGTTTGTTTCACTTTGAGGAATCCTTATGTTTTGGTCGTCTATTTTCATTTCACGGTAATCAATACAACTGCATGTTTTAATACGAAAATATCATAAAATGTGTTCTTAATAACAATTACGTTCATTTCAAATAATGCACAAGCACAATTAAGAACACATTTTATGATATTTTTGTGTTAAAACATGCAGTTGTATTGATTCGAACAAATTCGTATTTTCAGTGTAGATTTACGGTGAAATGAAAATGGCCGACCAAAACATATGGCTTCCTAAAAGTGAAATAAACAAGGGGGGGTTACTCTCATTTATGTAGCCTTAACCCTAACCCCGTTTTCTTTTTTTCCTAGTGGATCAATAAATAAATCATTTATAAAATTAATTCAGAGTGGTTCCCCTTTTTTAGGTTGGAGTCATAGGAAATAACCAATATATATATATATATATATATATTAATTATTTTTTTGTTATTATTTATTGGTTGAAAAAAGCAAAAGCAAGAACGAATAACGGATCACGTTCACACGAGCCACGAGTTAAAAAAAACTGTCCAATTTTTTCAAAAAGTCAACGTCTCTGATGACGGATAAACATATATATATATAAAAGGATATGAAAACAACCACAATATGCTGTTAAAATGAAAATATTTTATATCATATTCATAGCTAATATTGAACAATATTTCGATTTTATAAAAATCATCTCCAGAGCTTGTTTATACTCCGGACTCTTCGAGAGAGAAGCTGAAAATAATTTGAATTCAGAACGAAAACATTGATGTTCCAAAAATTTAAGTTATATGTACCCCTTTTTGGTATGGGAAGGGGGTTCTGCCCCTCTGCGGGGGGTGGAGGATACAGTCAGCGACTTTTGTAAGCCCCATCAACAGGGCGAATCATCAAGCAGGTATATCGGCTCTAGCACGTGACTGGTAAGATACATTGAGGTCTGAACGAAAACTAGATAGATGTATATAAAGCTAGAGAGAGAGAGAGAGGGGGGAGAAAGAGAGGGGGAGACAGAAGAGAAAGAGAGAGTGAGTGAGAGAGAAGAGTGAGTGAGAGAGAGAGAAAGAGAAGGAGAGAAAGAAAGAGAAAGAGAGAGAGAAAGAAAGAGAAAGAGAGAGAGAGAGAAAAGAGAGAGAAAGAGAGAAAGAGAGAGAGGGGGGAAAGAGAGGGAGGGAGAGACAGACAGGCAGAGAGAGATGGGGGTAAGAAGTATAATAGAAAGTAATCGTATGTTGCACTCTTACTTTTAACAAGACAAGAATAGATAGATGGATATCAAGCTAGAGAGAGAGAGAGGGAGGAAAGAGAGGAAGGGAGACACAAAAGAGAGAGAGAGAGAGAAGAGAGAGAGAGAGAGAGAGAGAGAGAGAGAGAGAGAGAGAGAGAGAGAGAGAGAATTGTGTACAAGTCTTCCAAATTGTATTCCCATTTCGTCTCCTTTTCGTTCCCTTACCTTTTATTCGTTATTATTTCGCTTCACAACTTTATAACTAGGAAGCTGAAGTGACTCTATCAACACATTATATGATTTTAGCGGGGGGGGGGGTCGTTTGTAAAAGCCCTTCCCCATTATTAAAGTCCATTAATGTCGAGACGATCACCCAGCAGGATTGACGGTGCCACACCCTTTGCTGATTCATTTTGCTGATTCACTTGGATTTTGCTGAATTATTCAGAGAGAGTTTGCATGTTATTTTTTTATTATTACAATTTATTCCGTTTGTTTTATTGATTCTCATTTAGTTTCTTCTTTTTTTGGTATTCCTTTTTTTTCTTCTTTTTTTTTCTTCTTCCCTTCTTTTGTTATTCCATCCT
The DNA here is from genome assembly GCA_023376005.1 of Doryteuthis pealeii. Lineage (NCBI taxonomy): Eukaryota > Metazoa > Mollusca > Cephalopoda > Myopsida > Loliginidae > Doryteuthis > Doryteuthis pealeii. The sequence goes on along the minus strand of CM042160.1, from coordinate 47,364,352 downwards.
TTCGTCCATCATTCCTTCCTCTGACTTCCATCATTCCTTGTTAGTCCTTTCTTTCTCATTTCCTCTAACTTTTCTTCATGTCTTTCATTCCTACTGTCATTCCCCCTTCTTTCTGACTTTTCTTTCTTCATGTCTTTCTTTCCAACTGTCATTCCCTCTTCTTTCCTCTGATTTTTCTTTCTTCATGTCTTTCATTCCAACTGTCATTCCTCCCTTCTTTCCTCTGATTTTTCTTTCTTCATGTCTTCATTCCTACTGTCATTCCTTCTTCTTTCCTCTGACAATATAATGCACCACTTATTTTATTTGAAAACTTACATTCTTTCAGGTCAATTAACTTTGAACCATGTATGTTTGTGAATCTGTGTTACGCCTCAAATATACGTGGTTCTAAGTTAACTGACCTGAAAAAATGTAAGAGTTTTTAAATAAAATAACTGGTGCATTATATTGTTTATTCATTAATATATCAACACTGAAAATTTCATTAAATTCGATTAATTCATTGATTTTAGTATTTTTTTCTTTCGTCGGGGTGACATACGATGGTGGAATTTATGTCCGTTAAGTAGGATTTAACCGTTAATTGATTAATTGATTTTAATTGCATGCAAACCCATCAAGGGTTATTTTAGGGCACATTGCACTGTTCATATGGGCTAGAATACTGGGAAGAATTATGGAGAGATGAGAGATAACAATAATTAAATTCTCTGGGAGTTTGAGATAAGTACGGGTCGACTTATCCCAGCCAGAAGACCAGACCTATTATTGATTAACAAGAAAAATAAAACTTGACAACTGGTAGATTTTGAAGTCCCAGCAGACCACAGGGTGAAGATGAAAGAAAACGAAAAGATAAACAAATACCTAGACCTTGCCAGAGAATTGAAGAAGTTGTGGAATATGAGGGTAAAAGTGATACCAATTGTAGTTGGTGCACTGGGAACTGTCTCCTAAGGCTTAGAAAATAGACTAGAAGTACTGGAAATCAGAGGAAGAATTGAAACCATCCAGACAATTGCATCGTTGCAATCGGCTATAATACCAGAAGTGTCCTGGAGACTTGAGGAGACTTATTTTCACTCACTCACAAGACCATCAGCTTACGCTGGTGTGAAAAACTCACAATAATAATAATAATAATAATAGAGACGATAGAGATAGACTATATGTATCCAGAAAAGAAGGGGGAAGAGGTCTTGTCAACATAGAGGACTGCATAGAGGCCACAATCCAACAACTCGAAGACTACACAATAAAGAGCAAAGACAGATTACTTATGGCAGCCAACAATAGCAGATGCAATACATGGACAAACAGAAAAATAACAAAGACTAGAAAACAAAAATGGGAAGAAAAACAATTATATGGACACTTCAAACGACAAATCGGAGAGGTTGCACATGAAAAAACCTGGACATGGTTAAGAAAAGGAAACCTTAAGAGAGAAATTGAATCACTAATAATTGCTGCACAAAATAATGCCATAAGGAAAAACTATATTGAAGCGAAAATTGATAAGACCCAACAAAATAGTAAATGTAGACTATGCGGTGACATAGATGAGACTGTAAACCATGTACAATGCGAATGTAACAAACTAGCACAACGGGAGTACAAAACTATGCATAACTGGGTTGGAAAGGTGATCCACTGGGAATTATGCAAAAAATTAAATTTGACCATACAACAAAATGGTATATGCATAAACCAGAATCTGTTCTTGAGAACGAAACGCATAAAATTCTCTGGGACTTTGAAATAAAAACGGATCACCTTATCCAGCAAGAAGACCAGACCTAGTGTTGATTAACAAAAAAGTAAGAACCTGTCAACTGGTGCATTTTGCAGTTCCAGCAGACCACAGGGTGAAGATGAAGGAAAACGAAAAGATGGACAAATACTTGGACCTTGCCAGAGAACTGAAAAAGATATGGAATACGAAAGTGAAAGTGATACCAATTGTAGTTGGTGTGCTTGGAACAGTCCCAATAAACTTGTAAAAAAGACTGGAAAATTTGGAGGTCAGAGAAAGAATTGAGACCATCCAACATACTGCACTGGTGCAATCTGCCAGAATACTCAGAAGAGTCCTGGAGACCTGAGGAGACTTATTGCCACTCAGACTCCAGTGAAAAACCCAAAAGGAATATTATAATGGAGATTGTGTGTTTTTCTGTCTGTAACCGAAACTATATTACTACTCAAGTCACAATTCCCTTAATTATTTACGTCAAATTCTCCATGATTTCATTCTTTTAAACCTTCAGTTATTAATAAAAATTGTTTTACATTATTAATACTGTTGACCATATCTACGTACTAATTACATGCAATTGTATTTATATATACAACAAAATAGCGGTTTACAGTTTGAACGAGAAGGCTAATTTGCATATTGATATTTAAAATTTTATTTTAATAAATATGTGCTTGGTATTATTGATTTCTAATTGTTTGGTTTTATCTTATCTTAAACAAAAATCTCGTGGATAAATCTTAAAAGAAATTTATTTACAAGAAGAAATAACTGTAATATTATCCTTTACTTCCTATTTTAACTAAATAGTTAAATTAGGAAAATTTACCAATGAAAGAGGGGAGTAATGGAAAATGATGGAATAGTTAGTTTCAAAGTTGTTCTATTTTTCGATTATACCCCCTCTGTTGCAGATCTTTTTATCTGCATTCTTAGTCAGTTTCATTAGCCTTTCTAATTTAATATGATATTTTATTATATCAAAACTTAAATACTTGCACCCGGAGGGTGCATGTAATAATAATAATAATAATAATAATAATAATAATAATAATAATAATATCCAGCATGGACATTGAGGTAGATTATACTCTAGATTGGCACCACGTAAATGTATCCTTTATTTTGTTGCTTACGTTTCAATGTCAATCTTACTAACATGTCTATATATTCCAGACTATTTATTCATTTATCTATTTATATATCTATCTATTTATTTATTGTATAGATGGAAAAATGTCGCTTAGATAATACAAAAAGCGACTTTCATTCGGTTGATGGAAAAGTATACAGCATTTTGATTTTGGTAACGAAGAGGTAGCTTCACATTTTTCAAAGTTCCGGAACAGGAGCCTCACCACCAGAAACAGGACACAAAATGTTGATTTTCAACACCTAAAAGCATAGCCGGATGCAATATATTGACATACTCTCCGTCATTTACAAACAAAAACAAAATCTCCAGCATATTGATTGGGAAATGTTAAACGTATCACTTTGTTCGCCCTGTCGGTGGGGCTGTAGATTACACTGACTGCATCTCTGCAGAGGGGTAAAAATTCCCCAATGGGGGCCACCTGTTGGTTGTGGGTGATGACCCGTGATGCTTAAGGACGGAATCCAGGTGGATGAGCAGTCCATGACACACACACACACACACACACACACACACACACACATATATATATATATATATATATATATATATATGAAAATGGAAAAGGAATTGAATCCGACAATATGAGGAAAAATGAGTAAAGAAAGAAATGTAAATGGATAAAATGAATTTAATCGATATCACATTAATCGATATCACTTACACATGTTTCGGTCAGTTTATGTGTGTGAAAGTATTTCGCACACATAGAAGAATCGACCTTCATCAGAGTGAACATTCATGAAAACTCATTTTTCCTCATATATATATATATATATATATATATATATATATATATATATATGAGGAAAATGGGATTGGAATGAATCCAACAGAATGAGGTAAAATAAGGAAATGAAAGAACAAAAATACATAGTATATTTCGCTGGAATATTAAATTCCGCTTCCTCAGCCTTTATTGAATCATTAGGATCATACAAGTGTTTTATAGAAAGGAAATGTAGGTAGGTGGGTAAGTTTTGTGGTGAGGGAAAGATTTGATTGGTTATAGGAGACATCTTTGGGTGAGATAAGGAGGGAGATAGAAGGGAAAGGAGCAGGTAGAAAAAAATGATCTTTCTTTTGTATACAGGATGTCCTAGAAAGACAGAACCCACACATTTTGTAATAAAACTGTTAATTTTAACTAGGGCGGTTTATGGTTAGAGTTGGGGTTGGGGTTGGCTTTTCGGGAAAAACGCCTTAAGTTTTTTTTGTTTGTTTTTTTTTTGTTGCAAGTGATACCGCTTCGGCTACGGACTTCAATCGTAGCTGGTGTTTGTTTTTTCAGCAGCCATCGGCTAGCGTTTTTTGAGGCAGGAGGCCGGGACGGTTCTCCGCGAAGAGTACCAACAATTTATTCAGAGATAATGTTAAGTGATGTTAATGCCCGTATAGGGAAGGCAGAGTTTGCTATAAATAGATCATCAGTTATATGGAAATCAGAAAATGTGATGCAAAAAGAAAGATTGTTTTTTTTGTTTTGTTTTTTTTTGTTATTCAGATTTTCATTCAGCGTTTGATAGACGTGGTGGGTGGGGGAAATAGGTGGCGGGTAGAGAGTGCAATTGTGATAATATTTCCGTGACCGTACGATGAGTGATGGCTTCGCATCATCAGTATTAGCAGCAGGAGCAGCACTAGCAACAACAGCAGCAGCAGCCGCAACAGGCGGAAGAAAAGAGAGACGTCAGTATCATTCGAAGTGTGCGGCGAGCGTAATTCTGAGTCACCCTGATGGTCATCACAAAACTACGTCATCGCTTTTTATGGTCTTCATTTTGTTTACCGAACATCAGTTTGTTGGAATCATCCTCTTCCTGTCTACACACCGCTGTGACTACTGTGAGGAGACGGGTAGTATCTCTGGACATTCTCCATCTTTCTTTACAACTATTTCAGCTGCCGGTATCCTCCTTGGCTGGAGAGGAATATGTCTGTTTGTCTTTTAAGTACCGTGGGTGACTAACAGTACGGCCACCGCAATAGCAGATCAGCTGATACTGTCAAACCTGAAATAGTTCACAGTTCTATTCCATCACTATAATTCTTTTAGCGTTTCCGTATATATATATATATATATATATATATATATATATATATATATATATATATATATATATATATATATTAAAAATTAATGGTAAAATGAATGAATGGATGAAATAAAAATGAATGAAATGAGGGGGATAAATGAAAAATCCTTTCCAAGGGACCCCTCTCAAAAGTATTAAAACACTTTTTGAGAGTGGGGTCTCTCATAGAAAGTTTTTCTCATCTATTATTAGACGCCTTTGAAGCATCAAGTTAATATAATTATTCTATAAGTTATTAGAGAAGATAAAATCCGTCTCTTACCTTTGTAATATCTGTTGAGAATGGGTTTGAATATATATATATATATATATAATATATATATATATATATATATGATCTTGTCTGGTTAACTTCCGGTGAATATTGCTACATTGTAACTATCTTGAATTCAAAATAAAAACGGTCAAATAGAAGAATTTACTTAGCCTTTTTTTACAGTTGTAAAATAAAATAAAATACATTAAATTAATTAGATAGGTCAGTAAACAAATAAAAAGATTATCTTCATTTATATATTAGAAAGATATATATATATATATATATATATATATATATATATATAATATATGAGGAGTGAAAGATTGAATAATTCCGGCAAAATGTGGTTGAGAGCAGAGGAAAATGTGACTTCATAATAAACTTCTGAGAAAGTCTCAACTAATAATGAGACGAAATATCAATTGAGCATAGTCGTTTGTGTTTTTATATTGGAAGTGTGTGGTGTAATGGTTAAAGTCATAGGAAATGGACTTGTAGTCCCGAGTTCAAATCCTCGATATGGTAATTGCATTTCACTTTGTAGACACCCTGTATAACAGTAAGATAAGTATATGACGAATATTACAATGTACACTCCTACTCCTCTAAATTGACCATACACACATTTCCAAATGGATCAGATATATCAAAATATTCATCCTCATGTGACCGGTACAAATCGTAACATTGCTTTAATTAGTACAACTGTAAGTACTTTATTTTGTTCATAATACATCAGTAAATAGAGATAATTTATAATACTAGGGTGTAGGGCCATTATGATACCCAACACCTTAATTGTATGCCCCCTCCCCCATAATAATATTTGAAAAAAAAACTGATAGTGTTACATAATTGTTAGTACCCTAACAATTATGTAGGGTTAGTGTAGAAATCAAAATGGCTGTTAGAAATTACGGCTAGCAGTTTTTTTGAGTGGGGGTATGTGACGATATCATGGAAGATTGATTGGCACGTGTTAACCTCGTTTTAACCCTCTTTACGGTAGATACCGTGAGAATTAGTAGAGAAATGAGAAACAAAGCCTATTTCCGGTTTTGATTTGAAAGAGTTAGTTACGTCAGTACTGGGCAAGCCACGGAGATAGCAAGTCGCGATCAGCGCGCTCCCGGTGGGGCCATACCCACACTCTGTGCAGTTAATTAGTACAACTGTAAGTACTTTATTTTGTTCATAATACATCAGTAAATAGAGATAATTTATAATACTAGGGTGTAGGGCCATTATGATACCCAACACCTTAATTTTATGCCCCCTCCCCCTAGATGGGGATTTCCAAATAAAATATAATATAAAGAAAATCTAAGTCTTGGGTTATTTATCCAAAAACTACTAATAACCCAGGGCTTCTAATAGACAAGAAATCCCTAATGGAAGACCAGACACGAAATATCCAAATGAAAAGTTCCAGACGCTAGAAGAACTAGCTACATAAGATACCAATAATGATCAGAGGAAAATATACGACTAGCTGAGTGTTCAGATTGTTGGTGTATATAAGGTGTGTGATAGATCTCCGCTCCTACTTATAGACTAGGCGAGATCATATGATCAATTTCTTGGCCAATCACTGTCAGTACTCTGAGGCTGATACAATACTTAACCGACCCTACTGGTCATAATTCCGCTACCATTCTTGGTCGACGGACATAGAATTAAATCACAGGACCTTTACCAAGACTCAGGATAGGACTTATACGCACACCAAAGGATTCCATAACATAGGACTTTCTTTAAGCCCTATTTCAACTGGCCAAGGATGGCCCTTAAAAACTTTACACTGAGACAAACTGAGATTGCAACCACGGGCATCTCAGCAGGCAAAGATGACTATGATTATACAGCCGAGTAATGGGATATATAACAATAGGTCGCTTACGTGCTGGACTGCGGCGTTGTAATAAGCGAGTCACACTATTACGTTCACTTTTGAACTAATACCCTTGGGAAAGGTGTGGACCCACTCATCCCCCCAGCAATGGGTTTAATAATACCACTCCTGTTCTTAAAGGAAGGTTTTGGCATTAAATAACCCCCGAATGTTGATAAGCCCGTAGTAAGCGAGTTCGAACTACAGTCGTGCTATAACACTCACTTTCGGACTAATACCCTTGGGAAAGGTGTGAACCCCCTCACCCCCCCAGCAATGGGTTTAATAATACCACTCCTGTTCTTAAAGGAAGGTTTTGGCATTAAATAACCCACGAATGTTGATAAGCGCGTAGTAAGCGAGTTCGAACTACAGTCGGACTAATACCCTTGGGAAAGGTGTGAACCCCCTCACCACCTCCCCAAGCTATGGGTTTAATAATATCACTCCTGTTCTTAAAGGAAGGTTTTGGCATTAAATAACCCACGAATGTTGATAAGCGCGTAGTAAGCGAGTTCGAACTCCAGTCGGACTAATACCCTTGGGAAAGGTGTGAACCCCCTCACCCCCCCCCCCAGCTATGGGTTTAATAATATCACTCCTGTTCTAAAAGGAAGGTTTTGGCATTAAATAAACCTCGAATGTTGATAAGCGCGTAGTAAGCGAGTTCGAACTCCAGTCGGACTATTACCCCTGGGAAAGGCATGAACCCCCTCATCCCTCCAGCTATGGGTTAAATAGTTCCAATAATATTCTTCTACAACGATCACTTTGACATTAAATAAGGCATGAAGGTTGATATGGCCAACTTTTGATTCAACCTAATATTTCTATTGTAACGATGAGATATCTCGTGTCGCATAACTGTGAAAAAAGATCTCACTTTAAAAAAAAAAAAAAATTTTTTTTTTTTCAAATTCAGTTACCTGTTATCTGTTGAAATCAGTGAATTGACTTGCATTTTCCCTTTTGGGGTTTCATCAAACGCCTCGATTTTCATTTTGGGGACAATCCATCACAAAAAGGCGACATGTGAAGTTTGACACGTTCTTAGGGGATTAATTTACCATGTTTTTCGGTGCCAGGGGAGGGGGAGAAATTTGAAAAGACGGTAGGGTGGGGCTGGGGGATTTTTATTATGCAATGAATAATCGTAATATTTCGATTAGCTTGTCCTTGACGTTTTGGCTTTGTAACAAAAGTCGTTAGATGAAATAAATGGGAAATTATTCAATCTTTATTTCTTGTTTTTCTTGTTTTTCTTGTTTTTTTTCTTTTTATTCTTTGTAGAAAATGAGAAGAGAGAAGAAAGAGATATTTTTTTTTTATTCGTAAAAATAATTTTTTATTTTGCGGAAGAAATGTTGAAATGACAAATAATGGATGACACACTTGATGATCATAATTAAGATGAGTTTCGAAAAGAAAGGAGACATCTCCACACTCCACGGCAAGCTAGTATAATAATTCACATACCTAGGTAGTAATATCTCATCCACAGAAAGTGATGTTAATACACGAATACGAAAAACATGGTCGACCACAAACAAATTATCAATCAGTCATATGGAAATCCGATCTCACTGACAAGTTAAAGCGACAATTCTTCCAGGCCGTGGTTATGTCTGTACTGCTGTATGGTTGCACCACTTGGATCCTAACGAGGCGCCTTGAGAATAAGCTGGATGGGAACTGTACAAGAATGCTGCGTGCAGTCTTGAACAAGTCGTGGAAACAGCACCCCACAAGGAAGCAGCTGTATGGCCACCTGCCCATCGTCTCACAAACCATCCGAGTGAGACGGACTAGGCACACAGGACACTGCTGGAGAAGCAAGTACGAACTCATAAGCAACACATGGAGATGCTAGTGTGGGCCGCCCACCAAGGACCTACATTGACCAACTATGCGAGTATGCTGGTTGCTGCACAGAAGACCTCCCGGGGGCAATGAATGATAGGGAAGGTTGTCGAGGGATTGTCATGGATATCCGTGCTGCTTGCACGACATGATGATGAAGAAAGAAGAATGAAACTGTTAAGCTTTTCAACTGGCCAAGGATGGCATTTAAAAACTTATATGCCAAAATAGGGGTGTGTGTTGATTTATTTGGTATATAAAGTGTGTGCTAGATATTCACTTTTATTTATAGACTTGCCGTGAACCATATGATTAAACTCTTGGCCAATCACTTGCAGTACTCTGCTGCTGATATAATATTTATACCGGCTGTTCTGGTCATAACTACTCATAACTGCTTCGAACATTCGTGGACGACGGACATAGGAGTGTATCACTGGATAGGACTTATTCGCAGGATAGGACTTATACATTTACCAAAGGATTCCACAACTCAGGACTTACTTACTTTAAGCCCTTTTCAACTGGCCATGGGTGGCATTTAAAAAATTAACAGAAACGAAAAGGAAATGGTAAATAGGAAAAAGGAGACAAAGACTGACAATCAGGCAGACAATGAATTGGGCCCATATGTGACCACACACATAATACACACACAGTTGAATACTATCCAAAACCATCCACTGTATTCCCTGTCAGTGAGAATAAATAAAACAAATATTGTTATATGTTAAACATATTTCACTGTTGATTTACTGCACTATATATTCTGCACTGAGTTCTGCTCTATTATTGACTGTTCGGTGCCATTTTGATATTAATAAGGCTTCCTTGATCCTTAAATAAACGACACTTCTGTCCCTGGCTATAAGTTTTAGTGTCATATCCCTTATATATATATATATATATATATATATATATATATATATATATAGAGAGAGAGAGAGAGAGAGAGAGAGTGAACTACAGACACGTGTTTCGAGGTATCACCTCTCATCAATGCAGTTATACCATTTTAGCAGCTACCTCTGGCCGGGTTCGAGACCCGAACGAACTTACGCTCGCCAATCCTCTTACCCATACGGCCACAGTCAGCTGCCAAGTATAACAGGCTATTTAATCGCTACATTTCTAAGCGGAAATGATCTCACCTAGAGGTCTCAAACTTTGTAAACAAAGTGAGTCTTAGCTGAACGCCGAATACGGTGAATTTTGCAATTAAATCCCTTCTAAATAAAGTGCTCAACCAAACACACACACACACACACACACACACACACACACACACATATATATATATATATATATATATATTTGGAAAAACGACGAGGAAATTAATCCGACAATATGTAAAGAAAATATTTTCAAAAAATATAACAAACACAGGATGTTATG
>CM042160.1:47333933-47348933 GCA_023376005.1 Doryteuthis pealeii | reverse complement strand
GAAAAAATAAGAGGAAAATGATTTATTAAATTTTTAAAGAATCGCTGAGAACTTGTATAGTAGAATGTTTGTTTATTTTTGGAATTTGTTTTCTTTTTAGATATTATTTTAAGAAATGCATTCCTAAACTTTATTAAAGATTTAACGTTAAACAAAGCCAAGAATTGGTGTATTATGATATTCGTTTATTTTAAGAATAGTCTCTTTAGGTTATTTACATTTTTGAAACAATTTTATTTTTTTAAGGTGGAGAGCTTCCATCTTCTTTGCTTGTTGATTTCAAATGGTAGAAATGTATTCGTTTAATCCTTTCTTTTACCGAATCAAAATGTAACAATAAAATGCTAAGAATTAAATACTTACAATTGCTCGTATTACAATTTCTTTTTTTCTTTTCTTTTTCTTTTTCTAAAACTCTTTTGTACATTCGGAAAATTTAAATACTGATTAAAAATGGATATATTTTATTCTAAAATGAAAGTATTAATGATAAAATCAAAGTTGAGTCATTATTAATCGTTAAATTAAATGTTTTCGTTTATTATTGTTATGTACTTCGCTGTAAAGAATAATTCAATCGATAAAACCACATACAAATTACAAATTAAGAAAGATTATTTTATTTTCTTTCTTACCAAATAGATATTTCTAAGATGTAGACCGGTGATACGCGAGAAATTCCGAGCTGAAACGATTAGGACATAAATTTGTCAACTTCAAATTACCAACAAAAAATTGCTGATGCTGCCTATATCAGCAATGATTTAAAATGGCGCCATTTTAAATCATTGCTGAGGCAGCAGCCAGCAATTTTTTTTTATATTAGCAGCAGCAACAGCTATGCCACGATTATCGCAAATCGTTTGATTTTTGTTTAATTAATTAATTATAACCCTTAATCAGTAAAAATCAATAACCAAATATGGTGTGTTTCTTAGTTATAAGGATGTGTGTGTGTCTGTGTGTGTGTGTGTGTGTGTGGTGTCTGGTGTGTGGTGTGTCTCTGTGTCTCTGTGTCTGTGCGTGTGTGCGCGCGGTGCTGTATGGATGTATCTATGTGTGTGTATGTAGATTAACACACACACACACACACACGCACACACACACACACACACACACACACACACACACACACACACACACACACACAACTTTCAATAAGAAATAAAAGCTCAACAAATCGTCATTTGGCTATTATATATCTATTTCGGCTGGTAACTCAAAAAATGAGCCCAGTGTCATCAGATAGCCAACATCTAGATGATGTAGTTGATCCTAAATAGAATCATCCCATCACACACACACAACACACACACACACACACACACACACACACACACACACATACATAAAGGGACGAGTTAATTGTATCAATTGTTAGTCGTATGGGAGACGAAATATCATTTTGGCAATATTCTCATCTTTTCACATTTTACTGACTTCAAACTGAAAAGAGCGGAGGGACCCAAATCCATTAATGAATAAATATTTCACTAAATGTTGGTCAATAATCTCTCCCCAAACAATACAAGACCAGTCTAACATGAACTGGCACAGCTGTGGATTTCTTTCTTTCTTTCTTTCTTTCTTTTCTTGGTCATCTATCTTCTTTCTTTCTTTCTTTCTTTCTTTCTTTCTTTTCTTGGCCATCTACTCCTTTCTTTCTTTTTTTTTCTTTCTTTCTTTCTTTCTTTTCTTGGCCATCTATCTTCTTTCTTTTTTTATTTCTTCCTTTCTTTCTTTCTTTCTTTCTTTCTTTCTTTTCATGGCCATCTATCTTCTTTCTTTTTTCTTTCTTTCTTTCTTCTTTCTTTCTTTCTTTCTTTTCTTGACCATCTATCTTCTTTCTTTCTTTCTTTCTTTCTTTTCTTGGCCATTTATCTTCTTTCTTTTTTTTCTTTCTTTCTTTCTTTTCTCTCATTTTCTTTTCTTGGCCATCTATCTTCTTTCTTTTTTTCTTTCTTTCTTCCTTTCTTTCTTCTTTTCTTTTCATGCCATCTATCTTCTTCTTTTTTTCTTTTTTTCTTTCTTTCTTTCTTTCTCTCTTTCTTTCTTTTCTTGACCATCTATCTTCTTTCTTTCTTTCTTTCTTTCTTTCTTTCTTGGCCATCTATCTTCTTTTTTTTATTTCTTCCTTTCTTTCTTTCTTTTCTTTCTTCTTCTTTTCATGGCCATCTATCTTCTTTCTTTTTTCTTTCTTTCTTTCTTTTCTTCTTTCTCTCTCTCATTCTTTTCTTTTCTTGACCATCTATCTTCTTTCTTTTTTATTTCTTCCTTCCTTTCTTTCTTTCTTTCTTTCTTTTCATGGCCATCTATCTTCTTTTTTTTATTTTTCCTTTCTTTCTTTCTTTCTTTCTTTCTTTCTTTTCTTGGCCATCTATCTTCTTTCTTTTTTTATTTCTTCCTTTCTTTCTTTCTTTCTTTCTTTCTTTTCATGGCCATCTATCTTCTTTCTTTTTTTCTTTTTTTCTTTCTTTCTTTCTTCTCTCATTCTTTCTTTTCCTTGACCATCTATCTTCTTTCTTTCTTTCTTTCTTTTCTTGGCCATCTATCTTCTTTCTTTTTTTATTCTTCCTTTCTTTCTTTCTTTCTTCTTCTTTTCATGGCCATCTATCTTCTTTCTTTTTTAATTTCTTTCTTTCTTTCTTTTTTGGCCATCTATCTTCTTTCTTTTTTTTTATTTCTTCCTTTCTTTCTTTCTTTCTTTCTTTCTTTCTTTTCATGGCCATCTATCTTCTTACTTCTTTCTTTCTTTCTTTCTTTCTTTCTTTCTTTCTTTCTTTCTTAGGCCATCTATCTTTCTTTCTTTCTTTTTTTTTCTTTCTTTTTTTCTTTCTTTCTCTCATTCTTTCTTTTCTTGGACATCTATCTTCTTTCTTTTTTTCTTGATCTTTCTTTCTTTTCTTTTTTTCTTTCTTCCTTCCTTCCTTCCTTTTCTTTCTTTTTCTTGGCCATCTATCTTCTTTCTTTATTTCTTCCTTTCTTTCTTTTCTTTCTTCTTTCTTTCTTTTTTCTTTCATGGCCATCTATCTTCTTTCTTTTTCTTTCTTTCTTTCTTTCTTTCTTGGCTATCTATCTTTTCTTTCTTTTTCTTTTTTCTTTCTTTTTTCTTTCTTGGCCATATATCTTCTTTCTTTCTTTTCTTTCTTTTTCAATCTTTCTCTCTTTGGTTCTTTTCTTGGCCATCTATCTTTTTCTTTCTTTCTTTCTTTCTTTCTTTCTTTCTTTTTTCTTGGCCATCTATTTTCTTTCTTTCTCTCTTTCTTACTTTTTCTTTCTTTCTTCTTTCTTTTCTTAGCCATCTATCTTCTTTCTTTCTTTCTTTCTTCTTTTTTTCTTTCTTTTCTCTCTTTCTTACTTTTTTCTTCCTTTCTTTCTTTCTTTCTTTCTTTTCTTTTCTTGTCATCTATCTTCTCTTTCTTTTCTTTCTTCTTCTTTCTTCCTTCCTTCCTTTTCTTTCTTCTCTTTTTTCTTTTCTTTCTTTCTTCTTTCTTTCTTTCTTTTTCTTTCTTTTTTCTTTCTTTCTCTTTCTTCTTTTCTTGGCCATCTATCTTCTTTTTTCTTTCTTTCTCTCTTTCTTACTTTTCTTTTTCTGTCTTTCTTCTTTCTTTTCTTTCTTGGCCATCTATCTTCTTTTCTTTTTCTTTTTTTCTTTCTTTTTTCTTTCTTTCTTTATTTCTTTTCTTTTCTGGCCATCTATCTTCTTTTTCTTTCCTTCTTTCTTTCTTTCTTTCTTTCTTAATTCTTTCTTTCTTTCTTTTCTTGGCCATCTACTTTTCTTTCTTTCTTATTTTAACTTCCCATCGTTTCATTTAATTCTATCCGTGTTTCGATCTTTCTCAGACAAAATCGACGATTCCTTTAGCCAATCGTTAAGCGGAAGATACCAACTTGAAAACTCCATTGATAAACGACCCGTGAATATTGTCTGAGTGAATTAAGCTGCCTCTTTTTGAGTCTCCCAATTAGAGAGTTCTTCTCTCTCATCTATGCTAATGCTGCTGCTGCTGCTGCACAGATTCACTTAATCTATTGACCCCTTCCTCCTCCTCCTCCTCCTCCTCACCCCCTCCTCTGCCACCTCCTCCTCCTCCTCGGCCATTTTTCATGAGAACAATCCTATCATTCCGTTGAGACCGTTCAGGTTTGTAGACAAAACGAAAAAGCAGGATTTCATTTGCCTCTTCATCATTTATCCAGCGATTTAGTCTCTCTTGAAACAAATGACATTTTACGGATGAATCATCCAGTATTTTAGCATCTGAGGTGGAGCGCCACACCAACCATCAGCTCCTTACCTTACCCCCCCCCCCACACACACACCGAGATGTACCCCACTCCTCCTCCCACTCCCGAAAAAATGCTTGACCTGAGTATGACACTAAACTACATTTGGTTATTTCCTATAACTCCAACCTAAAAAAGGGGAACCACTCTGATTGACTGATAAATTATTTATTTATTTATTGATCTACTAGGAAAAAAGAAGTCGGGTTTAGGGTTAGGGTTAGGCTTAGGGGTTACGGTTACGGTTTAGGGTTAGTTTAATGGGAAAATAATGGGTAGATTAATTAACAGATAAAATTCATGCAGAGTAGTTCCCCTTTTTTAGGTTGGAGTTATAGGAAATAACCCTACATTTGATAGTGAGGCTCTAGTTCTGGATCTCTTTCGACTGGAGAGTACACCCTCATCATCATTACTCCCAGGTCCACTCTGACGCAGAGTCGTATTACATGTTAGAGTCAAATCTTCCTATCTAAAAATTATTTGTATTAGATCGGAATATTTGAAATTTCACTTTTAGTGCAGATGGTTTGAAGTGCAATAAGAATCAACAATGACGCCCGGCTAACGCGATTACCAATAGAAGAACGAGACCCCCCCCCCAAGTTGACTGTTTTGGGATATATATATTTACCAACCCCTCCGCACGAGCAGGGTGCCACACAAGGTCAATTTCTTAAGCGGAGTTTAACAGGTTTGAATTAAGAGTTTTCCTTCTCCTAGACTGGTTACATAGCCATGGTTAAAGAGTCCAGCCTGCCTTGCTATTTACCCATAGCTGGAGGGAGAATTGGATTCATACCTTTCCCAAGGGCATTAGCGCCATGTGAAATTCCAACAGCTTAGTCCAGGAATTGAACTCGCGTTGACGAGTCCATTTCCTACGACTCTAACCATTAGACCACGTGCCTCCACTGTTTTGGGATATAAGGTGTGGGCTAGACGCCCGCTTTTAATTATAGACTCGGCAAGAACCATGTGATCTCTCTTGGCCAATCACTGGCAGTACTCTGCTGCTGAGACAATACTTAAACTGAGCATACTGAGCATACTGGCCATAATTACTTTGAACCTTCGTAGACGACGGACATAGGATTAAATCACTGGACCTTTAACAATGCGCAGGATAGGACTTATTCGCTTACCAAAGGATTCCATATCTCAGGACTTACTTACTTTAATCCCTTTTCAACTGGCCAAGGATGACATTTAAAAACTTAACCCTCCACCCCCCCAAAAAAAAGAAAGAAAGAAAGAAAGAAAGAAACAAAACAGTACAGAACTGAAGGTTTGCCCAATCTTCAGGGCTTAGTATCCCCTGAAAATAGATAAGACCCCCCAAAAGGGGTGTCCAGTGTATGACTCTAAACTGCAATTAGTGAGACTCCAGTTTAGGGGATCTTGGGTGTGTCGTTACTCCCATCTCCATTCTGATGAGGGTGGTAGTATATGTTAGGGTCTCATCTCTGGGTGAAATGGATTTCCTTAAAAAGTATTCGTATTCGATAAATAATTGTATACAAACACATCATTATAGAGATATGAAGTGCGATTATTTGTATTAAGAATATAGGACCGGGTAAGCTCAGTCGGTAGAGCGTTCGGCTAGAAACCACAAGGTTCCTAGTTCGATACCGGCCCTCGCCAACTCAGCGTATGAGTAGCACTGGGATCTATGCGGTAAAGTAAGGAGCTGATGGTTGGTGTGGTCCTCCAACTCAGATGCTAAAATAATATCCTTGGTCTAGCGCTAGAGAAAAGGGGATAGACTCCTTCGCTGAATTGCTGATACTGACTTTAGGCCACCCTACTGTCTACTAAGGATTTATATTATTAGTTGCTTGAAGCCATATAACTGTGTGTAAACAAATTATTATTATTGAATAGAAATATTTATTATTATTAAATAGAAATAACTACTTGAAACCAATAATTATTAGTATTAGATAAGAATACTTGAAATCATACTTGTATCAGATAGTAATACTGGAGAGTGTGGCGTACCTCTACATTGCCTTTACTCCTGGGTCCACTTTGAATCAGAATGGTAGTACCTGTTAGGGTCCCATGTATGGGTTAAATAGAACTGACTAAAAATTGTTCGTATTTAATAGGAATACTTGATACCATATAAAAGTAAAGTCTGTGGAATGACCTATTGTTAGTATCATCCGAACAGCGAGGGAGTCTATCCCCTTTTCGCAAGGATAATTTTTTACCGAGGTGGAGCCCCATGTGCTGAGTTGACGGTAACCAATATCGAACCCGTAGCCTTGCAATTACCTTGGCAAATGCTCTACCGACTGAGCTAAACCGAACAGTAGCTTATTTGGGTTATGTCCTATAAGTCTAACATAAGGGAACTATATATATATATATATATATATATATATATATATATATATATATATATATATATATATATATATATTCCTATAAGTCTAACATAAATATTCATTTATTGATCTACTAGGAAAAAAGAAGACGGGGTTAGGGTTAGGGTTACGGTTTAGGGTTACGGTTTAGGGTTAGTTTAATGGTAAAATAAATAAATAATTTATCAGTCAAGAGTGGTTCCCCTTTGTATATGTTAGACTTATAGGAAATAACCTTCATTTTTATATACACAACGTTTCGTTCAATGTGCCCTCCGGCCTTCTTCAGATGCTTCTTGTCGAACTCGGAAACCTTCTTGTCGAATTCGGAAGCCTTCATATCGTAATCAGGAGCCTTCACGGAACTTCGAACCGAACCCTTTATTCAATCCACGGGGCTAAAATGTTCCCGTTCCGTTAACAATGACCGAGTACAAATGTTAAGCTGTGTTAAGTATTCTATGTTATTATCGCCCTTGGCCAGGATTGAACCTGCACCCTAGAGATGATTGTCACTTAGAACTGTATTAACTCAACCCTTATATCCGTTACGCCATATGGATACATGGTCCTTCACGCATCATCTAGAATCCGTACAGAGATGAAATGATTGGTTTCACTCCACTGCCACTGACTGGATTCGATCTCACTCTTCTTGGCAGCTTATTCAGTTAATATCTGGCAGTTTAACAAAAAAAAAAAAAAAAAAAAACAAAAAAAAAAATACAACCCTCCCGAAAAACAATAAATAGATAAATAAATGAATACAATAAGAAAAAAAAAAAAAAAAAAAAAAAAAATCCCCCCCCCAAAAAAACCCAATAAAAACAACACAATGACCTTGAGTCGTATTCAAGGATCGAAATCTGTTCGATGGGTTATCTACAACGGCGTCCAACAAACTCAAAGGTAAAACAAAAAAAAAAAAAAAAAAAAAAAAAAAAAAAGAGAAGAAAAAAAAAATAAAATAAAAAGAGAGAGGTAAAAAAAAGCGAAGTGGACTTCTTCCAAATGCGCATGAATACATCGATAAGACAAGCCAATCTGCAACCCTTTCCCTTTTTTTTCTTTCTTTATTCTCTCGCCCAATAAAAAAGTACATTGCTTTATGATTCATATAGGGATGAAGTTTCCCCAACTCATTTTTTATCGTTTCCATGACAATCTATTTCCATGGCAACCATATCATATTGTGACCTTTGGCACTGTCTTCTTTTTTTGCCAAATCTTTTAAGAAAATACATAAGAAACGAATAGCAAATATATGTGAATGTATATGTATGTGGGAACACGCTAAGACAGACAGAAGACAGACAGACAGACAGACACACACACACATGCTTATATATATATATATATATATATATATATATATATATATATGAGAACTGAAGGATTTGAATAAATCTGACAAAATGTGGTTGAGAATAGAGGAAAGTATGGATATAACAACACAGACAGCATAAATTCAAGTGTTACTTCGCATCATTAATGAATGAAGCTTCTTTAGAACTTCATTGAATAAAGTTCTGAAGAAGCTTCATCCATTAATGAGGCGAAGTATCAAGTGAATTTATGTTGTCTGTGTTGGGGTCTCTGATAGAAAGTTTTTCTCGTCTATTATTAGACTCCTTTGAAGCATCAAGTTAATATTATTATTCTACAAGTTATTAGAGAAGATAAATCCGCCTCTTACCTTTGTAATATCTTTTGAGAATGGGTTTGAATTTATATATATATATATATATATATATATATATATATAATCTTGTCTGGTTAACTTCCGGTGAATATTGCTACATTGTAACTATCTTCAATTCAAAATAAAAACGGTCAAATAGAAGAATTTGTTTACTTAGTTTTTTTTTCGTTGTAAAATAAAATAAAATATATTAAATTAATTAGATAGATCAGTAAATAAATAAAAAGATTATCTTTAATTATATATTAGAAAGATTGATGAATAATATATATATATATATATATATATATATATATATTATATATATATATATTTGGGAATAAAAAGGCCTTAAATACATGGGTATCGTGGTTATGGACCATTTCCACTCGCAAAGTATGGAAAAACATGCTTTAATAAATGATACACACTAGATACCACAAGAAAGGCTGATAGCCCTAATAAAGTAAACTCAGATACCCCACCCGCTGAGAAAAAAGACATACCTTCCCTGCTTTCCACTTGACCCAATTAGAGCGAAACGACATCTAGACCATAAATTAAAATCCTGTTGGTCAGTCAAAAAAAAAAAAAAAAAAAAAAAAAAAAAAAAAATTTCCACCAATAAAAAAGACACTTGAAGAGAAAGAATGCAATATGACCACCCCTGAATGAGGGAGGTGAAATGTATGAATATAAAATGGTTTGGCCATGTGCCTGTCTAAATAAATATATCAGTGGTCTGAAGAAGCTCGTGAACATACTCGCGAGTGGAAATGGTCCATAACACGATACCCATGGTATTTAAGGCCTTTTTATTCCCAAATAAATTTGCTCTGTTTACAATAATTAAACATTGAGCTCTCATACGGAACCTGAACTCTACAACAAACTACGGTAGAGAATTAGGACCCACTAGAATCACCTTGTACCAAAACCTTGGTACCGCACCAAAGTATATATATATATATATATATATATATATATATATATATATATATATATAATCAGCATAGATCACAAAAAGTTTTTATATTGTAGGTGCTAGATTAGACCATAGGATTTCATAGAAATCTCTATTTTGGAGACATTCTTTGAGCAGTTATTAATAGGCGGAAATAGCCAAGTTGTTCGGCAGAACTGTAACCCTTTATCTGCCGATCACTCCCCCCCCCCAGTATATTCGCTTTCACGCATTGGTGAGAAATTGTTGCAACTGCGGCGACTTCTGTTGTGCCTGTCTTCAATGAAACTATCATTGTACATTAATAATTTGATGTCTCATGTTTCTAAATGTTCTGGTATGCAAATGAGACAATATCGAGTTTCCAATCTGCATATCTCATTGAAAGGTTGCATTTGACACCAAGACACCCAGTGTGTTAACAGTTAGGAGACGAATCAACATAAAAAGTGTCATTTGTTATATATATATATATATAATATATATATATATATATATTATATACTTTCTTGGTACAAGGTGATCTAGCAGGTCCTATTCTCTACCAGTAGTTTGTTGTAGAGTTCAGGTTCCATAACCACGATACCCATGGTATTTAAGGCCTTTTTCATTATATATATATATATATATATATATATATATATATATATATATATGCATCATGGATGCATTGCTGAAATTAAACCTGTGTTGTATTTTTGATATGTGTTGGAATAAACAGTTGTTACTGTCGCCCAATTTTATGTTGCGTTTATGTTCGTATATGCGTTTTTTTTTAAATTTCTGGAGGTTTCGCCTATGTATTTCTTGTGGCAGTCTGCACAAGGAATCAGTATACGCCAGCTTCATGTATATCCACAACAAAAGATTACGACACACAATATACTTACCGGTGAAATTGGTCACAATGGTTAGTTGATGCAAGTTTCACAATGATAAGACAGCCGTATAACAAATATAAGTGAGTAGAGTAAAATTTATTATTATAATGGTACACAGTAATGACCTACTCGAGTTTCGCCATAAGGATCTTCAGGGTTAATTCCACTGAAATAATCAAGATATCTTGATTAATTCAGTGGATTTTGAATTTGGTATATATATATATATATATATGTAAATAAATGGAAATTAATCCGACAGAATGAATTTAACATTTTGAAAAAACAATTAGTAATTATTATCTGCTGACAGAATCTGTTTTCGACCGCTTAGTAGAAGGGTCATCATCAACGAGCAAAACATATGAAGGAAAAGAAGGGATAAAAAACCGTTGGAAGAGAATAGGGGTACAAACACACGCTGGAATGCTTGAATTTTTTAAAATGCGCATACTGTTTCAAAAATAAAATAAATTTTTATTTTAAAAATCAGAAGCATTTTTTAATCCAAAAATAAACTCAAAAAGAGTTTTGGTGTAAATATATAAAAAAAGTGTAAGAGATTATCAAAAATGTTCAAAATATAATCAGCTATTAAGTTATTTACATGTCCACAGCACATTGAAAGGAAGATGTTAAGTTTCAAAAAAGTTGTGGGTGTTGTAAATTTTTTTTTTTTGTAGTGTTCGGAGCATTCCAGCGTGTGTTTGTACCCCCTATTCTCTTTTCCAACGGTTTTTTTTTCCTTCTTTCTTTCATATGTTTTGCTCGTTGATGATGACCCTTCTACTAAGCGGTCGAACAGATTCTGTCAGCAGATAATATTACTAATTGTTTTTTCAAAATGTTAAATTCATATATTATATATATATATATATATATAATATATAATTATCCAATCAACCAGTGAGGTGGGAATGATTCTATTGGGATCATCTATATCTTCCGTATATCCACAATGCGTGCCCATGCAGATGCACGCCTATAGATTTATACAAGGTTTATTTCAAATCCCTAAGTGAGCTCAATGTAAGATAATTAATAGATTAATTATATACAGCAAGAGGCAAATCCCCAACCCTTTTTATTATATATGTACTAGAAGGCTGTGGCCGATGGCCGTATTGTCCTGGGTATGATATTAATCTCTATCTGATGGTGAAGTTCCAGTTCTGGAACTCTGGGTAATGTAGAGTCCTCATCACCATTACTTCCAGGTCCACTCTGCCCCGGAGTGTTATTACCTGTTAGGGATCCCATTTATGGGTTAAATAAAAAAAAAAAATGATTTTCAAACATGCATTTAAAAAATTGAGTTTTGAAAAAATTATGTACCCATTAAGAATAAATAAAGCAAAATGTATTCGGCATAAAATAACCCAACAAGGATTGACATGCCCTAAAATCAAACCAACGAATCAAAATAATGTTTTTGGCATAAAATAACCCAACAAGGTTTCACGGCCGTAAAATCCAACCAACCAATCAAAAAATGTTGTTTGTATAGAATAACCCAACCAAGGTTTGACATGCCGTAAAATCCAACCAACCAATCAAAATAATATTTTTGGTGTAGAATAACCCAACAAGGTTTGACATGCCGTAAAATCCAACCAACCAATCAAAATAATGTTTTTGGTATAGAATAACCCAACAAGGTTTGACATGCCGTAAAAACCAACCAACAAACCAACCAACATAATGTTTTTGGCATAAAATAACCCAACAAAGGTTTGACATGCCGTAAAACCAACCAACCAACCAAATAATGTTTTTGGCATAAAATAACCCAACAAGGTTTTGACATGCCGTAAAATCTAACCAAACCAATCCAAAATAATGTTTTTGGTTGTTAAATAACCAAACAAGGTTTGACATGCCGTAAAATCCAACCAAACAATCAAAAAATTAATTTTTTGGTATAGAAAGACATAACCCAACAAGGATTTACCATGCGTAAAATCCAAACCCAACCAACTCAAATCAAACTGTTTTTGATAGAATAACCCAACAAGTGTTGACATGCCTAATATCCAAACCAACCAATCAAAATAATGTTTTTGATATAGAATAACCCAACAAGGTTTGACATGCACGTAATATCCAACCAACCAATCAAAATAATGTATTCTTGTTTATAGAATAACCCCAACAAGGGTTTTACATGCCTTAAAATCCAACCAACCAATCAAAATAATGTTATTGGTACTAGAATAACCCAACCAAGGTTGACATTGCCGTAAAAATCCAACCAACCAATCAAAAAATTTCTTTGGTATATGAATAACTCAAGAAGGTTTGACCATGCCGTTAACATCAACCAACTAATCAAAATAATTTTTTTATGCATAGAATACCCAACAAGGTTTACATGCCGTAAAATCCAACCAACAATCAAAATAATGTTTTTCGGCATAAAATAACCCAACAAGGTTTGACATGCCCCTAAAATCCAAACCAAACCCAACAAATTAATGTTTTGGCATAAAATAAACCCAACAAGGTTTGACATGCCGTAAATCCGACCAACACGAATTCAAAATAATGTTTTTGTATAAAATAACCCTACAAAGTTTGACATGCCGTAAAACCAACACAACCAACAACCAACAACCAACCTCTATTGTAAACTTTTGTTTGTCTCTCTTTTCTGTGTGTTGTCTGTGACTTTCTGTCGGTCGTATTTCATGCTGAAAAACCTCTTCCTCTTGGTTGAACATTTTGTCTGAAATGTTTAAGACGTTGTCATTGGACATGAAAGCATCAGCCAGATCTTTCTGATGGACATGTTGTTCCACTTGATTGACCGAGCACAGAGCCAATTCCAAAAGTGGGGTGGGCGTTTCGTCTTTAACCACAAGACACACAGACAAGTTGAATAATAAAACCCTTTGTTCGTCCAATTTTCGCCTCCATTTTGAATTGACTTACCGTAAATCCTCGAGTATAGTCCGCCCTTGAGTATAATACACAGGGGAATGTTAGGTGGCTGTACCTCTGAAAAACCTAAACCTTGTGTATAATACGCACCCCTTCTATAACTTGAGTCAAGGAGGTCTATATAATGTCCTTGGTTTGTAAAAATCTATACGGTAACTCATTTATATTATTATTATTATATTATTTTATTATTAGTATATCTATTAATAATGGAGATTCGCTTTCCGGTTTTTGTCTGTAACAAAAATTACGTCACTGCTTACGTCATATTACCCAAAATCGTCATAACATAGAAATAAATTGCACTCAAAATTGAACATGCAACATTAAGACAGTCTCATTGTTTTTTAAAACAATTTAATAAATACATGACTGGTATTATATATCTATATATAGTTTGTTTTATTTTAATATAAATTTAAAGTTTACATTTCAAATTGTTTTTAGTTTTTAATCCTTTAATAATTTGATGATTTTACTTACTTAGGTACAAACTCGCTGACATTGAATGTTTTACTCCCACCCCTCAGGCATATGTTTCAAAAATCTATTTTTACATGCCCGGAGGGCGTTTTTTATTTGTGCCATATTAACATTGAGCTTTTTTGTGCATTTTGTTTGCTTAAGGTATTTTCGCGCCCGACATCACAAAATTCGTCGGAATAAACATTGCTGGACAGGAAATAGAGACTCCGACATTGTAGAGAAAATATTTTTCATTTTTAACCTCCTATATAGTACGCACTAGGGATTTTGACCTTTAAATTTTGGGGAAAAAATGCGGATTATACTCAAGGATTTACAGTACATCGATTAATCAGACTAGTTAACGTACACACCCTCCGCCGGGTGCAAGTATTTAATGTTTAATGAAATATTATATTAAATTAGAAAAATAACGAAACTAAATAAGGACGAATCTATATATCAATACTCTTGTTCCTTAATCTTCCGACTGTTATCTTGCAACACCCTCTGATTAAAAATGAGACCGCCCAAATTGTTCCAGATAAAATAAAAAGTCATAATTATCTGGTGTCGCTTAATCATCCTATTCTTATTTCTTATGAGTGTCGTCACCTCAGGTAATAATGGGTCATTCCATTTTTATTATAAAGAAAGAAATATGAGAAAAAGGACATGCTACACAGAAAAATATAATAAAAAAAGAAAGAAAGAATAAAGAAAGTAGAGGAAAATAGAAAAGAGGGGAAAAGATAGAGAAAGGGGATGAGCGCCGAAAGTGTGATAACGCAATCTGTTTCAATCGAACATAATAAAAGCAGGAAAAATAGGGATGAAAAAAAAGAGTTTAGAGAGAGAAGAGAGAGAGAGAGAGAGAGGAGAGAGAGAGAGAGGAGAGAGAGAGAGAGAGAGAGAGTTATCATGCTTTTTACATATGAAGAATTAGCTCTTTAGTAATCGTCATCAATACGTGTAATAATTAAAATCATCCCTATCTTTTCTTTCTTCTTTCTTCCTTTCTTTCTTTTCTTTCTTTGTTTTCTTTCTTTCTTTACTTACTTTCTTTACTTTTTTTCTTTTCTTTCTTTCTTTCTTATTTCTTCCTTCTTCTTTGTTTTCTTTCTTTCTTACTTCTTCTTTTTTCTTTTCTTCTTTTCTTTCTTTCTTTCTTTCTTTCTTTTTTACTTTTCTATTTCTTCTTACTTACTTACTTTTCTTTCTTTTCTTCTTTCTTTCTTCTTTCTTTCTTTGTTTTTTTCCCTCAAATTAACCTCCGCATTTCATGTCAAATTTTTCTTCCTTCATCCATTTACGTTACTTCATTTCTTCTATTCGTTTCACCCGAACGACCTTTCTTCTTCTTTCTTTCTTTCTTTCTTCTTCTCTTCTGATCGTTATCATCTCTCT
>CM042160.1:47292210-47333833 GCA_023376005.1 Doryteuthis pealeii | reverse complement strand
ACATGCGCAAAGAGGGTTCTTCCGGTCAAGGCCTCATGGGAGTTTGTTGTTTTTTTCATTTTATTTTTATTTTATTTCTATTTTCGTATTTTTTTAATCCCCACAAATCTTCTCCCAAACAAAACGAATTCCTTTCCTTTCCGACGAAATCAAACATTCATTTTCATCTTTTTCTCAAACATTTCACACTATTTATTTATCTAAAACCGGAGAATGCCACATACGTTTATGTAAGAAAAAACAATAAAATAGTATTATCTGCGTTATTCGGACTATTGTTCTCATCTTCATTGTTATCTGTACAACGATTGGTCCAATTTGACACATGACCTAGTGGATAAGGTAGTTAGGTTAAGACAGTTCTAAGTGACAGTTATCTCTGGATTCCAGGTTCAATCCTGACCGGCTGCAGTAACATAGAAAAATAATTAACACAGCTCCTACTCCAGCTATGGTTAGCGGAATGAGAACAGGATGCCCCCGTGGACTGAATAAAGGGTTAGGTTCAAAGTTCCGTGATGGCTCCCGATTACAACAAGAAAGTTCCCGAGTCCGAAAAGAAGGTTCCCGAGTCCGATAAGGTTCCCGAGTCCGACAAGAAATACCTGAAGAAGGCCGGAGAGCACATCGGCCGAAACGTTGTACAGAGAGCAATGAAGATGAGGACAATAGTCCAAATAACGGAGATAATACTAATCATCAAGCCTCATCTCAAACATTCAGAGAAATAATAAAATAGTAAATATCAAGAAAAAATTAAGATTAAATTAAAGATTTAGATCCTTAGAGAAAAACATTAAAATAAGTAAAGTCGTCGGGGCGGCCTTATGTCAGTATCGGCCAGACAGCGGGGGAGTCTATCCCTTTTTTTAGCACTAGACCAGGGAGATTATCTTAATGTCTGAGGTGGAGCGCCACACCTACCATCAGCTCCTCACTTTACCGCACAGATCCCTGTGCTACTTATACGCTGAGTTGGCGAGGGCCGGTATCGAACCAGGAACCTTGTGGTTCCTAGCTGAACGCTATATCGACTGAGCTAAGCCAACCCTAAGATAAAATAAATGAAATAAAAAAATTAAAAAAACAAAAAAAAACAAATAGAATAAAACATTGATAAAATATGACGATCAAAAAACAAATAAAATTTATAAGCCCGCATGGGGACTCGAACCCCAGACCCTCAGATTACTTAGATTCCGTATCCTTAAAAGTCTGATGCTCTACCGACTGAGCTATGCGGGCCGTCAATAGATCACGATCTCATTATGATATACTTTAAATTAGTTCAGAATGTTTATCAGCAGTTTTCCCACCTGGACTATTTTCTACTATTAAATATAACGAATTAGAAACATAAAAAAATAGGTACCTGCATCTGGTCTCGAACCCCAAATTACTATGATATAGTTTACTTAAATATCTGATGCAACACATGTCATTTTATTGGTACTGCTATAAAATCAATATATCAATGCATTAGAATGATAAATTGTAAATAATATTCTGCAGAGAATATATATCAGCAGCCCCGGACTATTCTCAATTCTATTTCTATTAATAATGGAGATTCGCTTCCGGTTTTTGTCTGTAACAAAAACTACGTCACTGCTTACGTCACTATACCTGAAATCCTCATAACATAGAATAAATACATTCAAAATTTGAGCATGCAACATTAGACAGTCCTCATTGTTTTTTAAAACAAGTTTTAATTGATACATCCCCAGTATCATATATTTATATATAGTTTGTTTTATTTTAATAGATATTCAAAGTTAATAGAACTTAGTTTCGATTTCAAATTGTTTTATATTTTTTTTTTACTCCTTTAATAAATTTGATGATTTCATGATTTATGGTTCAACCTCTCCGACATTTAATTTCTAACTTCCACCTCCTCAAGCAATATCTTTCAAAAATTTATTTTTACATCACTCGGAAAAAAAGAACATTTTGCTAGTAAAAATGAACTTAAAAAAAAAATCGATGCCTTCATCTGATCTCGAACACCGAATGACTTAGATATAGTATATTTAAAAGTCTGATATTCCACAAGTATTGGTACTGCTATAAAATCAATCAATGAAATTGTTGTAGAAATAAGTGAATAGGAGAATAGAAGACAAGATCATTTGTTTATTGCTGTCTCAAGTTGTGTTTCCTTTCAATAAATGTGAATTATAATGGAGAAAGAATGTTTATTTGGCTGAACTTGCACAAAGGTGTCAAAATTAGGATGACCCAGAAAAAACAGAACCCAAATTATTTATTCATTTTCCCATTAAACTAATTTTAAACCCTAACCCCAACCCTAACCCCTAAGCCTAAGCCTAAGCCTAACCCCTAAGCCTAACCCTAAACCCCCTAGTTAAAATTAAGAGGTTTATTACAAAATTTGTGGGTTCTGTTTTTTCTGGGTTACCGGTATACAGCGTAACCCAGAAAAAAACAGAACCCACAAATTATTTATTTATTTTCCCATTAAACTAACCCTAAATGCCAACCCTAACCCTAACCCTAACCCTAAACCCTAACCCTAGACGCCCATAGTAAAAATTAACAGTCTTATTACAAAATTTGTGGGTTCTGTTTTTTCTGAGTCACCCTAATTTTGACACCTTTGTGCAAGTTCAGCCGTTTATTTTATAGAAGGAAATAAAAAAAAGGAATAATGTGTTGTCAGTAGTTGAGGAACAGACTAATGCAAGAGAAGGCGGAGGGCTTTAAGCCAATACATTGTTCATAGAGTTATCGTCGCATGTTAGTTTACGTCTTCCCAAGTGGTCTAGTGGTTAGGATTCCGCGCTCTCACCGCGGCGGCCGGGGTTCGATTCCCCGCTTGGGAAACTATTTTAATGCTATTTTTAACGCTATTATCCTCCATAAAAAGATGAACTAAATTATTTAAAAGGTAATATTTAAATGAATATTATTTAAAAATATTAAACCGTTATGTAAAAAAAATAAATAAATAAATAAACAAAACAAAAAAAAAAGGTAGCGAATTGATTCCTCGAGAAGAAAAAAAGTCATGGGCTCATTTTGTGTCACCGTTTGATAAGATTCATGTAAACCGCTTTCAAGTTGAGGATCAGCCGAAAAATTTTTGTTTTTATAAAATTTGTCAAAATTTGAAATGAATAAACAATGAAAACTGGAAAGTTGGGTCAAATATTTTAAAAAGTTAAAAGACATATTGGCTCGTCCGGATTTGAACCCGGACCTCTCGCACCCAAAACGAGAATTATATCTCTAAACCAACGAGCCAACTTATGCTTACAAAAAATATTCTTTTTATATAAAAATTTTAAAAAAACAGTCAATATTACTTATCAATTACTGGCATAAAATAATCCAGAGGTTTGATAAGGATCATCACCGACCTGGCAGAACAAGTGATACAAATTCATTCCTTTCTCTCTTGATCCTCGGATAATTCACATATATCAATATTAGAAGAAGAGAAAAAAAACAACAATAAACCTCATTGATGGAGTTCAAAGGAGAGCTACTAAAGTAATGAATGATTTAAAAAAAAAACCTTTCGTATGAAGAAAGACTTAGGAACATTGACTTACCAAGTTTGGTTTATCGACGTACAATGATTGAAGTCTACAAATATACCCATGGATTTTATTCAACGAACTTTGACCTACTAAACATTGCTCAAAAGATCAATACCAGGGGTCATATATTAAAACCCTTTAAACAAATTTGTAAAGCAAATGCAAGACAAAATTATTTTAGTAACAGAGTGGTGCATACATGGAATAAACTACCATCATCAATAGTGAATGTCCCATCTCTAAACTCTTTAAAGGCAATGTTAGATAATCTGTGAAAAGATTATAAATATTCTGTGGAATTAAGATTTATAAGGAACAGCTGACAGGTTTCAGATATAATATACAAGATAAAAAGATATTATTAAACAATCTCCTTGAAATATTAGATATTGAGGTAAAATAACAATTAATTGAAAAAAAAACAAATGAAATAAATAACAAGTAAAGTAGGTGGAAAATCATTCAGACAGCGAGGGAGTCTATACCCTTTTCCCTAGCACCAGACCAGGGGGATTGATTTTGCATCTAAGGTGGAGCGCCACACCTACAATCAGACCCCCTCCGTTTTACCGCATATATCTCAACAGTGCTATTCATGCGCTGTTGGCTGTGGTGGGGGTTGGTATCGAAATTGGAACCTTGTGGTCACGAGGCAGATGCTCTACCGGCTGAAGTAAAGGAAATAAAAGTTATCAAAAAAAAAAAAAAAAGAAAGAACATTGAGCGAATAGCTGTCATAAAACAAAACAAAAACTTGGTAGAATTAGTCACACAAAGTAAATTTCTCATTTCATAATTTGCTAATAACTCACACACTTCAACTTACAATACGCAAATGATTAAATAGTGGGGAAGAGTAAAAATTAAATTCAAATTTTAAATAATTCGCCATTAAATAAAAACAAAATCTCATATAAGCATAGAAAGATAGAAATAAAATCATAAGAACTAATTACGAAAAGCATTAGCCCACATGGGGACTCGAACCCCAGATTTCTTACACGAAGTACACTTAAAAGTCTGATGCTCTACCGACTGAGCTATGGAGGCTATTGGACACCACTCGTTATTAACTCATTTATATATGATTCTAATTCACATTAATATATGTGCGTTTTTATTGAAGAGCAAATGTATCTGTTGTGAACATCTATATATTAATAATGGAGATTCGCTTCCGGTTTGTGTCTGTACTACGTCACTGATTACGTCACACTGTCTAAAATCGTCATAAATAGAATACACTCAAAATTTGAGCATGCAATGTTAGACAGTCCCCATTGGCTTTTTAAACAAGTTTTAATAGATACATACCTGGTATTATCTATCTATATATAGTTTTTTTTATTTTAATATATATTTAAAGTTATCAGAATTAAGTTTCCATTTGAAATTTTTTAATTTTTTACTCATTTAATAAATTTATTTTATTTTTTACTCCTTTAATAAATTTGATGATTTTACTTTACTTATGATATTAAATTTTCAACTCCCATCCCCTCAGGCAATATTTATTTTACATCGCCCAGAGGGTGTTTTTTATTTTGCTAGTTTTCTGAATTAAAATTTTCTGCTTAAAAGAAAAACGTCAAATTGTACATTGCGCATAAAGCATAGAATGTGCCAAGTTGTTTCGGGACAGGAATTGTCCAAGTTTCTTTTCCAAAGTCTGGAGTTCGAGTACTCCATTATTTTTTCCCCCATATTTCTTTATGTATAATTATTTTGCATTATTTGTCTGTGCAGTTATCAATAGGGAAATCGAAATTGTTTTGTTTATTTCATTTCGAAAAGTTAATAAATAAAAATGAATAAATTGGAATTTTCATCGTTTGTAAAGAAACTGGATGGGTTGGGTAGTTGTGAAAACAAAATTCTATTTTTCAAATGTGAACCACATTCGAGACAGAATTCTTATTTGGGTTATAATAAATCAAAATATGAAAATGTATTTCCTCATTGTCACGTGGTGTCTTTTGTATTTGACATTAACTAATCTACCAACATGATGGCTTAGACGTGTAAAGGTAATTTATATATATATATATATATATATATATATATATATATATGAGACACGACACCTTCCCTCACTTGAGAAAGGTTTAAAAATGAAAATGAATAAATTTGTATTTTCATCGTTTGTAAAGAAACTGGATGGGTTGGGTATTTGTGAAAGCAAAATTCTATTTTTGAAATGGGAATCACATTCGAGACAGAATTCTTATTTGAAATAGAAAAATGAAAAGAACGGAGATATGATGTGTTTTAAGCAGCCCGAGAACAGGCAATTGTAAGATGCGGTGGGGTACGGGTGTCGTTATTCTGATAACTTGGTTATAAAGTTATTGTCGCAATGCAATAAGCGTCTTCCCAAGTGGTCTAGTGGTTAGGATTCCGCGCTCTCACCGCGGCGGCCGGGGTTCGATTCCCCGCTTGGGAAAGTAGCATTTTATTTATTTTTAAGAAGATGAATTAAAATATTTAAAAGATGAATATTAGATAAATATAATTTTAAAATATTAAATGGTTGTGTATCAAAAAATTCAACTTGTCTATTTAAATGCTTGCCTGGCACAAGGAAACAGAAAAAGAGTGCTCAGTGAAGGCCCATTCAGCAAATGACACATTTCGATTTTAGAATACGAGGGGTCAGCAATGAGAATTAACCTCTTTTGTCAAATTCATTTCTACTAACGTAAAAATAAAACTGAGAATCTATATAATAATACTGGTGTTCATACAAAATACGACCGTTATAATCTTGCAACACCCTCTGGTTAAAAATGAGACCGTCCAAATGAGTATCGTTACCTCGAATAATGGACCATTCCGTTTTTTTTTTAAAGAAAGAAAAGGGTGAAAAAGGACATGCTACACAGAAAAATAGTATAAGAAAGTAGCAAAAGGAAAGAATAGGGGAAAGGTAGAGAGAGGGGGTGAGCATGTGGAAGCGATAGTACTAATGTGTTTCATTCGAACATAATAAAAAGACGAAAATAAGGAAAGAAAGAAAAAAGGTGAGCGAGGTAAATCAAGATTATTATACATTTTACATATTGAAGCATTTAGCAATAGCTCTTAAATAAACCTAACAAATGTTGTAATAATCAAATTATCGTCCTGTGGTATATCCTCAGGTCCTGATCGTCATTATTATTATTTTTATTTACTCATATTAGCACATAAGGTTAAATTGTTTGTTTTGTTTTGTTTTACGGCATACCTCAGTGGGTCATTTAATGCCGATAAAGTTTTGAAATAAATTCATTTTTGATGGATACTCAATTTTTTTAATAAACTCATGTTTTTCTATTCAACCCATAGATGGGACCTTAACAGGTACTGCCACTCCGGGTCAGAGTGGACCAGGGAGCAATGGTGATGAAGAGGTGCTCCACATTCCCCAAACCTCCAAAACTGAAATCAGATAGAGGTTAACGTCATTCCCGGGACATATAGACCCTAAGCCACCGCATTCTAGCACCCATATGATAAAAAGGGTTGGGGCTTGCCATAAGGGCAATAGGGTTGGGGTAATCATATAGTTTCTAGGGCTTGACGTGACCAGCCGATTGATCGGCGGGGGCCTCTCCGACCGCCCGTCTAGCCCCCAAAAGGGCCAAAGTGGAGTATTGCAAGTCATAGACTGCTCAACCAACTGGATTATATCCTTAAGCACCATGGGTCATCACACACGACCAACAGGTGGCCCCATTTGGGGGAGTCTTACCCCTCTGCAGAGGTGCAGTCGGTGCATTCTAACGCCGCAGCCGACAGGGCGGCATAAGGTTAAAGTCTCAGTTTCTATTTAACTCTGTTCAAGCATAACGTCAACGACTACAATGATAAGACAAAATTCCGTTCACAACTTTTCTACTGTTTGACCCGAATTGCAGATATAAAATTATCTTCATGATCCATCTTAAAGAAATTTGGATCATAAAAATCAGCGAAAATGACCAGGGTCTTTGTAAAATAAAAATAAAAAACTACTAAAATATAATTTAAAAAAAAAAAGAAAATAGGTTGTAATTCCTAAATAAACGTATAAAAAGGGACTAGTTGGATTAATAAAAAAAAAAACCTTTAGTCGGGCTCGTCCGGGATTTGAACCCGGGACCTCTCGCACCCAAAGCGAGAATCATACCCCTAGACCAACGAGCCAATCCTATTTACTGTATAAATAATAATAGAATAATCTTGACATTTAGTAATGTGGATCACCGATATTTCAGAAAAAAAAAAAATACAAATTCAGTTCCTTGTTTGTTTGGGGGTTGTTTTTTTTTGGGGGGGGCTGTGTGTGTCTTTGTTATGTTTTTTTAATCTCCGGTCTAATGTATAAAAATAATATCCAAATAAAATATTAAATGTTGAGAAAAAATTAAAATTAAATGAACCATGTAAATCGTGTGGAATAGAAAAAGAAAAAGAAAAAAAGAAATTAAAAATCAATTAAATTATAATAAAATAGATTTTTTTAATAAAAAAATATTTATTTAAAAAAAAAAGCTTTCCTGAAATGTGGCGATCCAGAAATGAATAAGATAATAAATAAATTTAAAAAATTGAAGCCCTCAGGGTTACTCGAACCCCAGGTTACTTAGATACAGTCTCCTTAAAATGCCTGATACCCTACTGATTGAGGTATGCGGACCATTGTGTCAAGTCGTTACTAAATCAATATATCAATGATGATGAATTGCAAATAGTAAAGGTTCAGGATATTTTGGAATGCAATTTCCCAGAAGAATGGCTCCCTTGTTGAAATTTGTGCCCATGCTCTCCTTCTTGAAAAATTTATATTTTTTCTTTTTTGAATAAGTTTTTCTTTTTCATTAATGGAGTTTAATATTTAATTTCTGATGTCATAATTTGCTAATAACTCACACACTTCAACTTACAATACGCAAATGATTAAATAGTGGGGAAGAGTAAAAATGAAATTCAAATTTTAAATAATTCGCCATTAAATAAAAACAAAATCTCATATAAGCATAGAAAGATAGAAATAAAATCATAAGAACTAATTACGAAAAGCATTAGCCCACATGGGGACTCGAACCCCAGATTTCTTACACGAAGTACACTTAAAAGTCTGATGCTCTACCGACTGAATTTTGAACCCGGGACCTCTCGCACCCTAAGCGAAAATCATACCCCTAGACCAACGAGCCAACTGACTGCTAACGATTTAAAAACAAACATTTTACAAAGCTAGATTCTTTATTTCGCCAATTAATCGAATAAAATCATGTTGACATTTAGTAAGGAATATCACCGACTTGGTAGAATTAGTCACACAAAGTAAATTTCTCATTTCATAATTTGCTAATAACTCACACACTTCAACTTACAATACGCAAATGATTAAATAGTGGGGAAGAGTAAAAATGAAATTCAAATTTTAAATAATTCGCCATTAAATAAAAACAAAATCTCATATAAGCATAGAAAGATAGAAATAAAATCATAAGAACTAATTACGAAAAGCATTAGCCCACATGGGGACTCGAGTTGCAAATAATACAAGTTCAGGATATTTTTTTGAATGCAGTTTCCCAGAATGGCTTCCTTGTTCAAATTTGTGCCCTTACCCTTCTTCTTGAAAAATTTATATTTTTCTTTTTTGAACAATTTTTTTTCTTTTTCATTAATGAAGTTTAATATTCAATTCGATGCTTTATATTTTTCTCATGTAATGAAAAAAAAAATCTTTGCAATTATTTCTATTTTTTATTACATCTTTATTATTATGGAGATCCGCAGTTTGCCTGTAACCAAAATACGTCACTGCCTTCGTCACAATACCCCCAGAAATTGCGTACGTTTATCAATGTTATTTAATGTATAGTCAAAATTATCAATATTAATACATAGAATAGAATAGAACTTATTCATCAACGATGTCTAATCGAAAATCTGAGTTATATTTGACTAAAAACAGTCCATGATATTAGTGCATGTAAAATATTCATTAATATTGATTGAGTTACAACGGCCAGCATAGCTCAGTCGGTAGAGCATCAGACATTTAATGGTACCGCAAACTAAGTAATCTAGGGTTCGAGTCCTCATTCGGGCTTCAAATTTTAGTTAGATAATTCTATTTATTTCTGGATATATTTCCTATATTGGTTAGTAGACGTTTAGCTCACATAGCTCAAACGGTAGAGCATCAGACTTTTAAGGATACCACAATCTTAGTAATCTGTGGTTCAAGTCCCCATGCGGGCTTCACATTTTAGTTGAATAATTCTATTTCTTTCTGGAAATATTTCTTATATATCTTAGTAGGCGTTGGGTCACAACGGCCCGCATAGCTCAGTCGGTAGAGCATCAGACGTTTAAGAATATCACAACGTACGGTCTTCTGCATAAGCCTCCCATGTGTTGATGTCGATGTGGCATGTCTTCATGTCCCTCTTGCAGACATCTTTAAAGCACAGGCGTGGTCTCCCTACCGATTGATTAATGAAGTATTTTTCAGCTAAGACACCATTAATTCTGGTTGATAATATTTCCTCAAATTCCACCAAAGAAACGTGGATGCAATTGAAGAATACATGTTTCGAAATATCATTTATTTAATATTTATTAAATACTTTAGTTGATCTTATCAAAGTATTGGAAAAACAATCTAAAAAAAAAAAAAATTTCCCAAGCGGGAATCGAACCCCGGCCGCCGCGGTGAGAGCGCGGAATCCTAACCACTTGGGAACACATTAGGCGATGATAACTTTATGAATCAGCATTAAGATACCCCCACACACACACACACACACGTTACATGCTACAATTGTCTGTCTGCTACTCATACGTTGAGTTGGTGAGGGCCGGTATCGATACATGAACATTGTGGTTGAATAGCCGACCGCTCTACCGACTGAGCTAAACTGGCCCTAAGCAAGCATGTCAAACGTTGTAATAATTATATTTTTATACCGTGTTGTATCCACAGGTCCTGCTAGTTTATTTCATAATTGTCAAGAATTTAGCATATTTTCTTAAAGAGCGAGAGTAATATTTGTTTTAAAAAGTTACTTTCCCAAGCGGGGAATCGAACCCCGGCCGCCGCGGTGAGAGCGCGGAATCCTAACCACTAGACCACTTGGGAAGACATAGAAACTTAGGTGACGATAACTTTATGAATAAGCATTAAGATACCCCCACACACACACACACACATTGTACCCTACAACTGTCTGCTCTCTGAGCTCCTTACAACACATCATATCTCCGTTCTTTTCCTCCTTTTATTTCAAATAAACATTCTATCTCTAATGTGATTCACATTTCAAAATAGAATTTCGCTTTCACAAATACCCAACCCATCCAGATTGTTGTAAAATTTATAAAAAAATGCAAATCCATTCATTTTTATCTTTAAATCGTTCACAATAAACTAAAGAAAAGAAACGAAATTGCTTTCACTATTGCAAATTATTTCATCATTGATTTAAAAAATATCAACAGCATTTATATATAGATTACTTTTACCTTTTTAGGTGTAAAGCCATCCCCTGTTGCTATCTCTACTGATTCACAAATTTTACTAACTCAATACACCTACTTACCAACAAAACAAATTGAAAAAACAAAACACTTCGGCACAGAACCTAAGTTTTTAAGAAATGTAACACCAAACGGATATTGACCCGACAGTAGCTGTAAACGAAATGAACAAAATAAGTCTTCTGCGCATAGGCTCCACGCAAACTTCCGGGTGAAAAACAAAAATTATAAACAATTAAAAATATACTCTGTTTAATGTTTTTCAACCAATCATAATTTTTTTTCTCGAGCCCGCTCATAATTATAAAAGCGGCTGACTAAAAGTCGAAAAAGCAGTTGACTACCAGCGTTGGTATACAGCGTCACTCCTTCGGGCATGATCAAGGGACTACTGAACATCCGACCCACACCACATCCATGCGTCACACAGAACCAAGTCGTCGGCCAAGAACAGACTTTCAACGCCACACCCGACGAAGAAACAGATTTTCAACCCCCACACCTGATCTCACCACCAGAGTGAAAGTAGGACTTATCTTCTTAACATTTACAGTTTTTTGGGGTTTTTTTTTTAGATAAACGAAATTAATCTAATTTTTCTCGTCTGTTTTTTTTTTGCTACCATACGCTTTCTTGTGATATTTCAAGATGAAAAGAAGGAATGGAAGAAAAGAAGATTGAGAGTTAAATAAACTATTATACTTTTGATATAGAGTCGGTAGAGCGTTCGGCGAGAAACCACAAGGTTCCTTGTTCGATTCCAGCCCTCGTCAACTCGGCGTATGAGTAGAACATGTATATGTGCGGTAAAGTGACGGGTTGATGGTAGGAGTGGTGCTCCGTCTCAAACTCCCAAAACAATCTCCTTGTTCTAGCGCTAGTGAAAAGGGAATAGACTCCCTCGCTGATTGGCTGATACCGACATAAGGCCGCCCGATGACTTTACATATTTTATACTTTTTATATATTAAACTAGGGACTAGCAAACGGAGTCTAAAATTCGTTTTTGTCGAAATGACTTTAGCCCCATTACGGAAAATAATTTACCAAAAATCAGGAAATTATCGGATTTTAATGAAATTTTCAGCGTTTATTTATCAATAAATGATCTTTATAATGCATTATTTATTTTATTTAAAAACTTTCTCATTTTTTTCAGGTCACTTAATTTTGACCCCCCTTATGTTGGGGGCGTAAAATATTTTGCAAGTTGATCATTTTCGATACTAATTACAGTATAAATAATGAGATAAAAGACCGAAGTTATGAATAGAAACAAAACAATTTTTTCACGGTTGCGCTTTTATTAGAAAATAAGTACCAAAAATCGAAAAATAAAATGCAAAAAAATAATAAATAATTAATTTTTTGGAGATTTCTTTTTTACTCATTTCGATAATTATTTAATTGGCTATTATTTTATAAAAGAAACAATTATACATCGATGTGTTTTCTGCTTAAAAGGGGGAGGGGTACATTTTCAATCGAGTTTTTCTTCAAAACTTATTACTTTTGGCGCCTAAAATAAGGTTTGCATTAAGTAGATATTTATTTTTAGAATCTAAAAATATAACATTTTAAACTTAACATCGGGATTTTCATATTTTAAATGAATTTTATATATTAATTTTTCATAGCAAAAATACTAAATTAAAGTTTTGAAATAAAATAATTAATGCATTATAAAATTCATTAATTGTTAAATCAATACTGAAAATTTCATTAAAATCAGATAATTACCTGATTTTTGGTAAATTTTTTTGCAATCGCGAATGTTACAGTAAAATTATAAACAAGCACTTAAAACCATCGAAAAAGAGGCTGAATGACGGATATCGTCGAAATGGACCCAAACAAATAGTTTTAAATCTTTTTAAAATAAACTGCATATGTAATTATATTTTTCTTTTTTTAATGTTGGTTATTATGCTACTACTTATCGATTTAGATAAAGTTTAACCTTAAATAAAAGTTTTAATTATTCTTAATTAGCTTTTAAAACTCGTAGTATCCGATTTTTTTTGCTAGTCCCAATATTAAACTATTAGCTCTTAAGTAAACATATCAAACGTTGTAATAATTAAATGTTTATACTGCGGTATATCCACTGGTCCTGCTTGTTTATTTGATAATTGCCACGTGAAGAATTTAGTATATTTTCTTAAGGAACGAGAACAATATTTGTTTAAAAATGTTACTTTCCGAAGCGGGGAATCGAACCCCGGCCGCTGCAGTGAGAGCGCGGAATCCTAACCACTAGACCACTTGGGAAGACGCTTAGGCGATGATAACTTTATGAATCAGCATAACGACACCTATATACGCTGTTTCTTACAACTGTCTGTTCCCTGAGTTATTTACAACAGATTATATATATTTATCAACCCCCTCTGCACGAGCAGGATGTGACACAAGGTCAACTTCTTACAACAGATTATATCTCCGTTCTTTTCCTCCTTTTATTTCAAATAAACATTCTACCTCTAATGTGATTCACATTTTCAAAATGAAATTTCGCTTTCACAAATACCCAACCCATCCAGATTGTTGTAAAAAATTTTTAAATGCAAATTTATTCATTTTCATTTTTAAATAGTTCGCAATGAAATAAACTAAACAAATAAATTTGGGATGAGGCTTGATGATTCCTATCATTTAGATTTTTCGTTCTGTTGTCCTCTTCTTTTTAGTTATAAACACAACGTTTCGGCCGATGTGCTCTCCGACCTTCATGTGTTTCTTGTAATCGGGATACAACATAGAATACTAAACATAGCTTAACACTTGCACCCGGTCTTGAATAACGAAATGAGAACAATCTACCCGAATGGATTAAATAAAGGGTTCAGGTTAAAGGTCCGTAAAGGCTCTCGATTTAGACAAGGTTCCCGTGTTCGACAAGAAGGTTCCCGATTACGACAAGAAACACCTGAAGAAGGCCGGAGAGCATATCGACCGAGACGTTGTGTATATAACAATAAAGTTGGGACAACAGTCCGAAAGAATCTAGGGTTAAACTTGCAAATCGTCGTCAAAATTAAAACGGAAACTTATTTGGTGGTGATCCATGACAATTTAACTACAGTGTATGAATGAACGAATTGAGTTACGGTTTAGGGGTTTGGGGTTTAAGGTTGTTTTTAATTATGTATTGCTTAAAAAAAACCAAATTACTATACATTTAATTAACAATTGAAATTAATTATTGAGTCCAACGGTAGACACATTAGTCTCAGTTGTTTGTGTTAGTATTGCAATGTATAATGTATAACTTCAATTAAACTTGGTTTTTTAAAAAATATTTTCAACATTAAATGTATAGTAATTTGTTTGTTTGTTTGTTTTTGTTTTTGTTTTTAAGCAATACGTAATTAAAAACAACCTTAAACCCCAAACCCTTAAACCGTAACCCAATTTGCAAAAAAGTTCATTCATACACTGTAGTTAAACTATCATGGGGGACCACCAAATAAGTTTCCGTTTTAATTTTGACGACGATTTGCAAGTTTAACCGAATCTAGATAGATAATGCAAATTATTACGCATAAACAAACTGAAAAAGAAAAAGAAATTAAAAAAATACTCGACTATTCGAAGCACGCCTCCCCCACCCCACCCCTCGCTTCTTCTTTTTTTTAAAACGTGTTTCGCGATTATGAATCATTCAACTTTGATCTACCTATGTTGCATTAATATACGATGTAGTATTCAGATTTATATTTTTACATATTTCCCGATTATGAATTATTATGTGAAAGTTTAAAGAAAAAGTTGATCACTTTTGAGTGAACAAGAAATTCTCAACTAAAAATTATTAAAAAAAAAACTACAATGAAAAATTCTATTTTATTTATTCAAATCGTCTTATTAAAAACTTGTAGTAACACTTATAAAGATTTAAGAACAGAATTTAAGTCTAAATTACTTTTACCTTTACACGTCTAAGCCATCATGTTGGTAGATTAATTATGGTCAAATATAGAAGACACCACGGAAGCAAGGAGGAAATACTTTTTAATATTATGATTTATTATGACCCACTAACCAACAGCCTCCATAGCTCAGTCGGTAGAGCATCAGACTTTTAAGTGTACTTCCTGTAAGAAATCTGGGGTTCGAGTCCCCATGTGGGCTAATGCTTTTTTTTTAAATTTATTCTTATGATTTTATTTCTTATGCTTATATGAGATTTTGTTTTTATTTAATGGCGAATTATTTAAAATTTGAATTTCATTTTTACTCTTCCCCACTATTTAATCATTTGCGTATTGTAAGTTGAAGTGTGTGAGTTATTAGCAAATTATGAAATGAGAAATTTACTTTGTGTGACTAATTCTACCAAGTCGGTGATATTCCTTACTAAATGTCAACATGAATTTATTCGATTAATTGTCGAAATAAAGAATCTAGCTTTGTAAAAGGTTTGTTTTTAAATCGTTAGCAGTCAGTTGACTCGTTGGTCTAGGGGTATGATTTTCGCTTAGGGTGCGAGAGGTCCCGGGTTCAAATCCCGGACGAGCCCAATCTGTTTTTTTTACTTATAAAAATCATTTCATTCAAATCGTCAGTTTACTTGACCAATTGAGAAGACGTTTATAGCAATTCGACAATAACATTATCAAGAATAATCAGTATAACTTCACTCTCTCCTCCTTGTCTTACAACTGTCTGATCTTGAGTTACTGAACACACATTATAACGCCGCTTCTATTTCTCATAAACTTTATGTGATTCACATTTCAAAATGCAATTTCGCTTTTACAAATACCCAACCTTTCCAGATTCTTTAAAAATTTAAAAAGAAACATTTTTAAACCGTTCACAATGAAATAAACAAATCAAAACAAATTCGATTCATTGCCAAAATAGAAATCATCGCAAACCGGAATCTAACAGCATCCATATCTTAGTCGGTAGAGCATCAGACTTTAAACAATGTTTTGTGTAAGAAACCTGAGGCTCTGGTGTTCGAGTCCACATCTGGGCTAATAGTTTTTTTTAATTCGTTTTTATAATTTTATTAATATTTTTGAATGGTCATATCAGATTTCTTTTATTCACGGATTATTTAGAAATTTTAATTTAATTTTTACTTCTCCTCAATGGAGGAATACCACAAAATATAGCATTTAGTAAATGCAATATTTTGTGGTCTTTCTCCACGTGGTAATAAGTAAATGCCATTTACTTATTACCACGTGGCGTCTTTCATATTTAAAAAAAAACTCGATAAAAAATAAAATCAACAACATTTCAACTACACATCTATGATAATGGCAAAA
Organism: Doryteuthis pealeii; assembly: GCA_023376005.1. Lineage (NCBI taxonomy): Eukaryota > Metazoa > Mollusca > Cephalopoda > Myopsida > Loliginidae > Doryteuthis > Doryteuthis pealeii. The sequence goes on along the minus strand of CM042160.1, from coordinate 47,317,464 downwards.
TATATTTATCAACATAACCAGCATTGATCTACCTACATAGCATTACAATACGAGACAATATTTTGTTTAATATTTTGGCAATATGAATCATTTTTGTAAAGGTTTAAACAAGAAGGGTTAAATCCTACTTTACGGACATAAATTCCACCATCATATGTTACCCCGCCGAAAGAAAAAAAATACTAAAAATCAAGGAATTAACCGAATTTAATGAAATTTTCAGTGTTGATATATTAATGAATAAACAATATAATGTACCAGTTATATTATTTGAAAACTCTTATATTTTTTCAGGTAAGTTAAGTTTGAACCACGTATCTTTGAGGCGTAACACAGATTCACAAAAATACGTGGTTCAAAGTTAATTGTACTGAAAAAACGTAAAAGTTTTTTAATAAATTAACTAATGAATTATATTGTTTATTCATTATTGTGTCAATGCTGAAAATTTCATTAAATTATGTTAATTCCTTGATTTTTTAATATTTTTTTCTTTCGGCGGGGTGACATACGATGGTGGTATTTATGTCCGTTAAGTGGGATTTAACCACAAGAAGTGTATCCCTTCACTGAAGAAGAGAATGAAAAATGATATTGCTAAATGAGTTATCATCGTCAAATAAAAAACAAGACACGTGACAATGAGGAAATACATTTTAGTTTTGTGTGGGAAAAGATTCAATTAAAAAGATTTTCTTTCCCAGATAATTTTACCTTCAATAAAAAGCGCTTATCTAATTATAGATTATATTGATATGATAATTCAATGGCCTCTCCGTCAATAGTCTCCATAGCTCAGTCGGTAGAGCATCAGACTTTTAAGAGTACTTTGTGTAAGAAATCTGATGGTCTGGGGTTCGAGTCCCCATGTGACTAATACTTTTTTTTTTTATTAACTCTGATAATTTTATTAATATATTTCGATATTCATGTTCATAGAAACTGTATTCAACAGATTTTTTTTTTATTTACTCGCAAATTATTTAAATTTTAAAATTAAATTTTCCTCTTCCCTACTATTTAATAATTTGCGTATTGTAAGTGAAAATGTTTTTTTTTTGTTGTTTTTTTGTTTTTATCTACATTGATGTATGTGAGTTATTAGCAAATTATGAAATGAGAAATTTACTTTGTGTGACTAATTCTACCAAGTCGGTGATATTCCTTACTAAATGTCAACATGATTTTATTCGATTAATTGTCGAAATAAAGAATCTAGCTTTGTAAAAGGTTTGTTTTTAAATCGTTAGCAGTCAGTTGGCTCGTTGGTCTAGGGGTATGATTTTCGCTTAGGGTGCGAGAGGTCCCGGGTTCAAATCCCGGACGAGCCCAATCTGTTGTTTTTTTAAATTTTTATTGAAGCAGTTTACATGAATTTCTTTATGAATAAATTCAATGTTTTTAAAGAATTAAAAAATGACGTGGATTAAAAAAAAAAGAATACAACTTTCTACACACGTGATAAAATTCTACTTGATGCCTCAATCGCGAAGTCAACAGTGAACGCGCCTTTCATGTTTTATGGTCGGAGAGGTCCCCTTTCGCTCAATCGGCTGGTCACGTCAAGCCCTAGCAGCTATATGATTGCTCTTATGGAAAGCTCCAACCCTTTTTATCATATGGGTGCTAGAATTCAATCAAATTCTAATGGCAATTCAGTTAAAAAGCTAGTAGAAATTTAAAAAAGAAAAATATTATGACATTTTTTAGCAGAATTCAGAATTCATTTTTTTTTTTTACTGAAATAAATCCCGTATAGAAGTTTATAAAAATCTTCTGGTATAATTATCCAGACTCTTATCTTTATAGAAATAAAAATAAAAATCGTTTTTTATCACTTCATTTTTTCAGATTTCATAAAATGAACTCGGTGTGTGTGGGTGGGGGAGACCTCGTAAAAAAGTATTTCCCCTTATATATTTTAAACATAATTTTATCAACAGGTGATTAAGTATCGAAATGTTCGTGAATATTTGACTTTTAATTGATTTTTGGATAAACTTACAAATTGGTTCGAAAATTAAATTTAAAAAAAAAAAAGAAAACAACAAAAAAAAAAAATACTATACATTTAATGTTGAAAAATATTTTTTTTAAACCAAGTTTAACTGAAATTATACATTGCAATACTAACACAAACAACTGAGACTAATGTGTTTACCATTAGATTCAATAATTAATTTTAATGGTTAATTAAATGTATAGTAATTTTTTTTTAAGCAATACGTAATTAAAAACAACCTTAATCCCCAAACCCCTAAACCGTAACCCAATTCGCATAAAGTTTATCCATAGACTGTAGTTAAACTGTCATGGGGGACCATCAAAAAACTTTCCGTTTTAATTTTCCGACGAATTTGTAAGTTTAGCCTGATTTTTATTGATTTTTTTAAAAAGCCGGTAGTCATAACTAGTTTTTAGCTACGTTACATTTCAATTGATTTGATGGTGCAAAAATGTAAATATAGGAGTGGGGGGGGCTAAATTTTACATGTCAGATTGGACGTCCATAAATGACCCTTAACCCTGTCGTGTCCCCATTAACAAAATGGTGGACTGACTCATTTTAAACTGCGTGCCCTCATAACCTGATATTTAACGAGGAAATAATTGTTTAAAACGAAAATTGTTTTCCTTTATTTTTGATAAGCATCATATTCATATAACTATGACAAAAAGTGAATCAAGAAAAGGTGTGTTCTTTCGGAAATGTGGTGAAAGGAAATGAATACGGAGAGACGACTTCAAATCCTGGACGTGGCTGTTTATATTTCACATCACGCTAATACCCTTGGAAAAGGTACAAATTCAGGTAATTTTCACCTTTAGTTGTTAAAATTCCTAGCATAAAATTGTGCGTGCGTATTATCTGAAATGAACTTAATTGTTATTAAGAACACATTTTATGATATTTTTGTGTTAAAGCATGTCGTTGTATTGTTTTCGAAATGATTCTAAGATTTGTATATTTCGCACGGACACATTCAAAATGGCTACCGTCTTGTTTCAAAGTGAAAGTCAGTTGGCTAAATTCCTAGCATAAAATTATCTGAAATGAACTTAATTGTTATTAAGAACACATTTTATGATATTTTTGTGTTAAAGCATGCAGTTGTATTGTTTTCGAAAAAGTTTCTAAGATTTGTTTATTTTGCACGGAAACTTTCAAAATAGCTACCGGCTTGTTTCAAAGTGAAAGTCAAGGGAGGTTACTCTAATTGCCTTATTTGCTAGGAATTTTGACGACTAAAGGTGAAAATTAGCCAAATTCAACTATTTCCCCTCCAGTTATGGGTAAACAAACTGGTTGGAAAATTAAATTCTTCAATTACATTCTATACTGGGCTCTTTAGCGTTTGTATGGCAACCGGTCTAGGAGAAAGGAAACTTTGAATTCAAACTAAAGGGTCTCTCTTCTAGTCAAAACTACTTTGAGAGATCCTCCTCTTTTCACTCCTGTATCCTGTCATTTGAAAATCTCTATTGTGAATATATACCAACCCCGCTGCACGAGCAGGATGTGACACAAGGTCAATTTCTTAAGAAAAGACCAAAAAACAGAATCCTTGCATTTGTCAAAATATATGTACTATGCTAGGGCTTGACGTGACCAGCCGATTGAGCAAAAGAGGACCTCTCCGACCATACAACAAGAGAGGCGCGTTCACTGTTGACTTCGCGATTGAGGCATCTAGTAGAATTTTATCACGTGTGTAGAAAGTTGTATTCTTTTTTTTTAATCCACGTTATTTTTTTAATTCTATAAAAACATTGAATTTATTCATAAAGAAATTCATGTAAACTGCTTCAATAAAAATTTAAAAAAAAAAAACAGATTGGGCTCGTCCGGGATTTGAACCCGGGACCTCTCGCACCCTAAGCGAAAATCATACCCCTAGACCAACGAGCCAACTGACTGCTAAGGATTTAAAAACAAACCTTTTACAAAGCTAGATTCTTTATTTCGCCAATTAATCGAATAAAATCATGTTGACATTTAGTAAGGAATATCACCGACTTGGTAGAATTAGTCACACAAAGTAAATTTCTCATTTCATAATTTGCTAATAACTCACATACATCAATGTAGATTAAACAAAAAACAAAACAAAAAACATTTTCACTTACAATACGCAAATTATTAAATAGTGGGGAAGAGGAAAATTTAAATTTAAAATCTAATTAATTTGCGAGTAAATAAAAAAGATCTGATGAATACAGTTTCTATGAATATAAATATCGAAATATATTAATAAAATTATCAGAATTATTAAAAAAAAAAAAGTATTAGCCCACATGGGGACTCGAACCCCAGACCCTCAGATTTCTTACACAAAGTACTCTTAAAAGTCTGATGCTCTACCGACTGAGCTATGGAGGCTATTGACGTAGTGGTCATTGAATTATTATATCAATATAATCTATAATTAGATAAGCGCTTTTTATTGAAGGTAAATTTATCTGGAAAGAAAATCTTAATTGAATCTTTTTCCACACAAAACTAAAACGTATTTCCTAATTGTCACGTGTCTTGTTTTCTATTTGACTATGATAACTCATTTAGCAATATCATTTTTCATTCTCTTCTTCAGTGAAGGGATACACTTCTTGCGGTTAAATCCCACTTAACGGACATAAATACCACCATCGTATGTCACCCCGCCGAAAGAAAAACAAATTCTAAAAAATCAAGGAATTAACATAATGTAAGTACAAATTAAATTATTTGAATAATGTTTATTAAAAAAAAAATTAGAAAAAACTCTTCCCAAGCGGGGAATCGAACCCCGGCCGCCGCGGTGAGAGCGCGGAATCCTAACCACTAGACCACTTGGGACAGCTGTACATTGAGTCTTTTTAAGCCGTACTAATAGTTTGATATATTGATTTAATAGCAGAATAAATGCAACAAACAGCAAAGTTCAGTTTGTAGAGCTTCAGGCTTTTAAGCAATATCAAAGAAAATTTCTGGTTCGGCCTTTTATGGAATTTAATTTTAGTTGATTATATTTCATTGTAAATTTATTGAATTCTAATTCTTCATTTTTGTTCATATATTTATTTATTTCTCTCGTCACTGACGATATAAATTTTAAAGTTTCCCTGAATTTTTGATATTTTCTGTATTAAGGTGGATACATTTTTTCTTTTCCTTTTTTCTTACATTATATGAATTATTCTAAGATCAAGAAACACAGTGAGTAATTTTCTGCCGAGTCGGTGATGATCGTTACAAAAATGTCAGGATTATTTTATTCAATGAATAACCAAGTGATTTTATTTTTATTTAAAAAGACCATTTTCGAAACAAATATACAGTTGGCTCGTTGGTCTAGGGGTATGATTCTCGCTTTGGGTGCGAGAGGTCCCGGGTTCAAATCCCGGACGAGCCCGATATATTTTATTTTTTGTTTTTTTATATAATCTTAAACAACATTTGGTTATTTTGATATATTTTAAACAAATATTTAATATTTATTACATTTTGGTGTGAGAAGTCCCAGGTTCAAATCCTGCCATAACGTTTCATGCAATTTGTCTGTTTTGTACGTTTCATTGAGTGACACTCGACTCATCAGGATTTGCCGCCGATTTGTTATTTATTAAAATTGATTTTAGGACATGTTTTTTTTAAATTCTTTATTATTTATTTATTTATTTATTTATTTATTATTTTCAGACATTTGTTGTTTTTTTAAATTCTTTTATTATTTATTTATTATTTATTTATTATTTCAGACATTTGTTGTTTTTTTTAAATTTTTATTATTTATTTATTATTTATTTATTTTCAGACATTTGTTGTTATTATTTATTTATTTATTTATTTATTTTCAGACATTGTTGTTTTTTTTAAATTCTTTTATTATTATTTATCTATTATTTATTTTCAGACATTTGTTGTTTTTTTTTAAATTCTTTTATTATTTATTTATTTATTTATTTATTTATTTTCAGACATTTGTTGTTTTTTTTTAAATTCTTTTATTATTTTATTTATCTATTTATTTATTTTCAGACATTTGTTGTTTTTTTTTAAATTCTTTATTATTTATTTATTTATTTATTTATTATTTTCAGACATTTGTTGTTTTTTTTAAATTCTTTTATTATTATTTATTATTTATTTATTTTCAGACATTTGTTGTTTTTTTTTAAATTCTTTTATTATTTATTTATTTATTTATTTATTTATTTTCAGACATTTGTTGTTTTTTTTAAATTCTTTTATTATTTATTTATCTATTTATTTATTTTCAGACATTTGTTGTTTTTTTTTAAATTCTTTTATTTTATTTATTTATTTATTTATTTATTTCAGACATTTGTTGTTTTTTTTTTAAATTCTTTTATTATTTATTTATCTATTTATTTATTTCAGACATTTGTTGTTTTTTTTAAATTCTTTATTATTTATTTATTTATTTATTTATTTATTTTCAGACATTTGTTGTTTTTTTTAAATTCTTTTATTATTTATTTATCTATTTATTTATTTTCAGACATTTGTTGTTTTTTTTAAATTCTTTATTATTTATTTATTTATTTATTTATTTATTTTCAGACATTTGTTGTTTTTTTAAATTCTTTATTATTTATTTATCTATTTATTTATTTTCAGACATTTGTTGTTTTTTTTTAAATTCTTTTATTATTTATTTATTTATTATTTATTATTTTCAGACATTTGTTGTTTTTTTTTTTAATTCTTTTATTATTTATTTATCTATTTATTTATTTTCAGACATTTGTTGTTTTTTTTAAATTCTTTTATTATTTATTTATCTATTTATTTATTTTCAGACATTTGTTGTTTTTTTTTAAATTCTTTATTATTATTTATTCTATTTATTTATTTTCAGACATTTGTTGTTTTTTTTAATTCTTTTATTATTTATTTATCTATTTATTTATTTTCAGACATTTGTTGTTTTTTTTAAATTCTTTTATTATTTATTTTATCTATTTATTTATTTTCAGACATTTGTTGTTTTTTTTTTCTTTATTATTATTTATCTATTTATTTATTTTCAGACATTTGTTGTTTTTTTTAATTCTTTTATTATTTATTATCTATTTATTTATTTTCAGACATTTGTTGTTTTTTTTTAATTCTTTTATTATTTTATTTATCTATTTATTTATTTTCAGACATTTGTTGTTTTTTTTAAATTCTTTTATTATTTATTTATCTATTTATTTATTTTCAGACATTTGTTGTTTTTTTTTAATTCTTTTATATTTATTTATCTATTTATTTATTTTCAGACATTTGTTGTTTTTTTTAATTCTTTTATTATTTATTTATCTATTTATTTATTTTCAGACATTTGTTGTTTTTTTTTTTAATTCTTTTATTATTTATTTATCTATTTATTTATTTTCAGACATTTGTTGTTTTTTTTTAATTCTTTTATTATTTATTTATCTATTTATTTTTCAGACATTGTTGTTTTTTTTATTCTTTTATTATTTTTATCTATTTATTTATTTTCAGACATTTGTTGTTTTTTTAAATTCTTTTATTATTTATTTATCTATTTATTTATTTTCAGACATTTGTTGTTTTTTTTAAATTCTTTTATTATTTATTTATCTATTTATTTATTTTCAGACATTTGTTGTTTTTTTTTAAATTCTTTTATTATTTATTTATCTATTTATTTATTTTCAGACATTTGTTGTTTTTTTTAAATTCTTTTATTATTTATTTATCTATTTATTTATTTTCAGACATTTGTGTTTTTTTTAATTCTTTATTATTTATTTATCTATTTATTTTTTCAGACATTTGTTTTTTTTTTAAATTCTTTTATTATTTATTTATTTATTTATTTATTTATTTTCAGACATTTGTTGTTTTTTTTAAATTCTTTTATTATTTATTTATTATTTATTTATTTCAGACATTGTTGTTTTTTTTTAATTCTTTTATATTTATTTATCTATTTATTTATTTTCAGACATTTGTTGTTTTTTTAATTCTTTTATTATTTATTTATCTATTTATTTATTTTCAGACATTTGTTGTTTTTTTTTAATTCTTTTATTATTATTTATCTATTTATTTATTTTCAGACATTTGTTGTTTTTTTTAATTCTTTTATTATTTATTTATCTATTTATTTATTTGTTGTTTTTTTTTAATTCTTTTATTATTTATTATCTATTTATTATTTTCAGACATTGTTGTTTTTTTAAATTCTTTTATTATTTATTTATCTATTTATTTATTTTCAGACATTTGTTGTTTTTTTTAAATTCTTTTATATTTATTATTTATTTATTTATTTATTTTTCAGACATTTGTTGTTTTTTTAAAATTCTTTTATTATTATTTATCTATTTATTATTTTCAGACATTTGTTGTTTTTTTAATTCTTATTATTTATTTACTATTTATTATTTTCAGACATTGTTGTTTTTTTTAAAATTCTTTATTATTTATTTATCTATTATTTATTTTCAGACATTTGTTGTTTTTTTAAATTCTTTTATTATTTATTTATCTATTTATTTATTTTCAGACATTTGTTGTTTTTTTTTAATTCTTTTATTATTTATTTATCTATTTATTTATTTTCAGACATTTGTTGTTTTTTTTAAATTCTTTTATATTTATTTATCTATTTATTTATTTCAGACATTTGTTGTTTTTTTTAATTCTTTTTTATTATTTATCTATTTATTTATTTTCAGACATTTGTGTTTTTTTTTAATTCTTTTATTATTTATTTATCTATTTATTTATTTCAGACATTTGTTGTTTTTTTAAATTCTTTATTATTTGTTTATTTTCAGACAGTCGTTTTTTCTTGTCTAATAATTAACACGTGTTGTGTTGTAATTTAAGATTAACACAACTCTCCAATTGATGAGGGAAAGTGACTTTTCCAACAAAGACGGGTTAAACTTACAAATCGTCGTCAAAATTAAAAAGGAAACTTATTTGGTGGTGATCCATGACAGTTTAACTACAATGTATGAATTAATTTTTTTTACGAATTGGGTTACAGTTTAGGGGTCTGGGGATTAAGGCTGTTTTTAATTACGTATTGCTTAAAAAATTAAAAAATGATTACTATACATTTAGTGTTGATAAATTATTTTTTTGAAATTATACATTGCAATACTAACACAAACAACTGAGACTAATGTGTCTACCGTTGGATTCAATAATTAATTTCAATGGTTAATTAAATGTATAGTAATTTGGGAATTTTTAAGCAATACATAATTAAAAACAACCTCTTAATTCCCAAACGCCTAAACCGTAACCCAATTCGCAAAAAAAGTTCATTCATACACTGTAGTTAAACTGTCATGGATCACCACCAAATAAGTTTCCGTTTTAATTTTGACGACGATTTGCAAATTTAACCCAAAGAAGAGTTTTTTCTATTCGAGTTGACAACATCTTTCTCAGTTCAATTCTCCTTCAACTCCAACCAAACAAAATGGTGAATTTTTTTTCTACATAAGACTTTTACTTTGTTAAAGTAAAAGAACTATATGGTCAAACGGGGAATTGAACTCCGATCGCCGAAGTGAAAATAACGAATCCTAAACACTAAACCACTTTAGATATCTTTTACAATTTTTATTTTATAAAAATTTGAACTATTTATCAAAAGAACGACCCATCACGTCGTATCTTTATATCTACGTGTGATTTGATATTAGAAGATGGCTCATTAAAAAGAAAATCTACATTTCAACTAGACAAATTATCTATAATAATACTATTATATATTTATCAACATTACTAACTTTGATATCTACATTCGTTACATTAAAATACGACGTTGTATTTATAATAAACTGTCTGCATCCGTTGTAAGCTGCCGAAACACTGCATCTTTCAAAGTCTCCATGCTTCCTGTAGTCTGCCAACACTATACCTGATACCCCTCTCCACACACATATACACGCACATAAATACATGTATATTATTACTGTACGCTATTCATGTTCCTGGCACTAATACATTATTCTATGTATTAGACACGAGACTTTGATGAGTTGTGTTGCACCTGAGCAGTATACACAATAAATTTCATATTATTTTAATTCAATTTTTCTTTTCTTTTTTTTAATTTGAATATTTCGCTATTATGAATCATTGTAAAAGAAAAACTTTTAAGAGAAAGTTTATCACTTTTGACTGAAGAAGAAATGCTTCGCTAAACATTTAAAAAATACAATGAAAAAAATCTATTTAATTTATTTACATCGTCTTATTTTAAACTAATAGCATCAATAAGGATTTAAGAGCAGAATTTAAGTGTAGATTACTTTTACCTTTACACGTCTAAGCCACGATGTTGTTAAATGAGTTATGGTAAAATACAAAAGACACCACGTGGCAATAAGGAAATACTTTTTCATATATTGATTTATTATCATACGCTTCACAACAGCCTCCATAGCTCAGTCGGTAGAGCATCAGACTTTTAAAAACACTTCGTATAAGAAATCTGAGGGTCTGGGGTTCGAGTCCCCATGTGGGCTAAAGTTTTTTTTATTTATTCAACTCTTGTAATTTTATTAATATCTTTCGATGTTTATATTTGCAGAAACTGTGCCCATCAAATTTTGTTTTTATTTAATGACGAATTATCTAAAACTGAGGGTCTGGGTTTCGAGTCTCAATGTGGGCTAATACTTTTTTTAATTAGTTCTTATGATTTTATTTCTATCTTTCTATGCTTATATGAGATTTGTTTTTATTTAATGGCGAATTATTTACATGATTTTATTCTATTAATTGGCGAAATAAAGAATCTTGCTTTGTAAAAGGTTTGTTTTTAAAGTGTTAGCAGTCAGTTGGCTCGTTGATCTAGGGGTATGATTTTCGCTTAGGGTGCGAGAGGTCCCGGGGTTCAAATCCCGGACGAGCCCAATCTGTTTTTTTTTTTTTTTTTACTTTTAAAGCATTTCATTCAAATAGTGAGTTTTCACTGAATCAGTTTACGTGCATTTTTAAAATAATTCTTCTGATTTAATTCAATCTTTGTATTGTTATATCAGTTTTTGTTTTTATTTAATTGCGAATTATTTAAAATTTTTATTTAATTTTTACTTTTCCTCAGTATTCAATAATTTGCGTATTCTAAATGGATATGTTTGTTTTATTTACATTGTACGTACTAGCAAAATAAAAAAAACACCCCCTAGGCGATGTAAAACTAAATTTTTGAAAGATATTGCCTGAGGGTGTGGGATTTAAAAATTCAGAGAGTTTGTACCCTAAGTAAGTAAGATCATCAAATTCATTAAAGGAGTAAAAAAACAAAAACAAAAAAACAATTTGAAATGGAAACTTAGTTCTGATAACTTTAAATATATATTAAAATAAAATAAATTATATATAAATATATGATACCGGGCATATATTTATTAAAACTTGTTTAAAAAAAACAATGAGGACTGTCTAATGTTGCATGTTCAAATTTTGAGTGTATTTATTCTATGTTATGACAATTTTGGGTAATGTGACGTAAACAGTGACGTAATTTTTGTTACAGACAAAAACCGGAAGCGAATCTCCATTATTAATAAAGAAGATGTCAGTTATTCGCAAATCAGGAAGAATGGAAATATTCATTACTAAATTTAAATGACAATATGATTTTATTCGATTGATTGCTGAGATAAGAAATCTTTTATTGTAATTTTTTTGTCCGTTTTTCTAGGATTATGATTCTCGCTTAGGTTGGATAGATTATCGACTTAGGTTTATTTTTTTGGTTTTATTTATTAAGAAGACAAGTTCTTTAATTTACAAGCACAACAGCAAACCAAGGGTCTGCTAAAAGAAAGGTCCTATGTAACTTTCAATATTTCCATTTTAACAGCAAACCAAGGGTCTGGTAAACGAAAGGTCCTATGTAATTTTCAATGTTTCAATTTTAACAGCAAACCAACTGTCTGGTAAAAGAAAGGTCCTATGTAATTTTCAATGTTTCAATTTTAACAGCAAACCAAGGGTCTGGTAAAAGAAAGGTCCTATGTAATTTTCAATGTTTCCATTTTAACAGCAAAACAAGGGTCTGGTAAACGAAAGGTCCTATGTAATTTTCAATGTTTCAATTTTAACAGCAAACCAAGGGTCTGGTAAAAGAAAGGTCCTATGTAACTTTCAATATTTCAATTTTAACAGCAAACCAAGGGTCTGGTAAACGAAAGGTCCTATGTAATTTTCAATGTTTCCATTTTAACAGCAAACCAAGGGTCTGGTAAACGAAAGGTCCAATGTAACTTTCAATGTTTCAATTTTAACAGCAAACCAAGGGTCTGGTAAACGAAAGGTCCTATGTAATTTTCAATATTTCCATTTTAACAGCAAACCAAGGGTCTGGTAAACGAAAGGTTCTATGTAACTTTCAATGTTTCAATTTTAACAGCAAACCAAGGGTCTGGTAAAAGAAAGGTCCTATGTAACTTTCAATATTTCCATTTTAACAGCAAACCAACGGTCTGGTAAATGAAAGGTCCTATGTAACTTTCAATATTTCCATTTTAACATAATAAAGAAAAAGAGAAGAAGAATTCATGAGTTCCTTTTCTCATTAAGTGTTGAAATTTGGATTACATTTTTATTAAATTGAAATTATCTTTAAAATATAGTCCTCGGGCTCGTCCGGGAATTGAACCCGGGACCTCTCGCACCCGAAGCGAGAATCATACCCCTAGACCAACGAGCCAACTCTTTCTATAGGACAAAAAAGAGTTTTATGAAACACAATTAAATTGTTTAATTAGGGAGACCAGATACTATTTCTCTGAATTTCTTAGATGAGTCTTAATAATTTGTATCATTTGGAAACGTTGAGTAGATAATAAAAATGAGGACAATAGTCCGAATAATCCAAATAAAACAAAAAAAAAACAACAAAAAATAAACATCCATTTAATACTTCGCTGCTCATTATAGAAAAATTTGTTTATTTATTTTTATTCATAATTTTTTTGATGAGAAGTCATTTGGTAATTTTGATCTTTTGTCGTCCCGGACCCCTGTCCTAATTTACGCTATGTTTTAGCGTGTAGGCGTCAGTCGAATTTACGTCCCAACTTAGATATTTTCAGAGTCGTGTTTTTGTTGTCAAATTAATGTAGATATTTTACAAACCCCGTCCCTGAATTTTATAGGCAAATTAATGTAGATATTTTACACTCCACCGTTTTAATTTTTTTTCGATTGAATTTGTACAAATTTCGGTAATCTTCAACTTGTTCCTCGTAAGTTCCTACCATAAAATAAACTGAACCCTCATTTTATGTCCGTGTTTCTGCAATAAATGTTTTATTTTTCTTGCACCCGTTATTTTACAATACTAAATATATTTTATTTATTTATTTTAATATTCACTACAATGTGTATGTTCTAAAAATTTTTATTTTGTGAGAATGGTTAGTTTTAAAGTGGGGGTTCGTTTTACACTTCAACTTTTTACTCGTAAATTCCTACCATAAAATTAGGCATGGCTCAGATAATGCACAAACCTAATTTTATGGTAGGAATTTACGAGTAAAAAGTTGAAGATTACCGTAAAATAAATAAATAAAATATATTTAGTATTGCAAAATAACGGGTACAAGAAAAAATAAAACATTTATTGCAAAACCACTGACATAAAATGAGGGTTCAGTTTGAATTCATTATCTTAAGAATGCTTGAAAATTCGCTCATATTTTATGAAAATCTAAAATAACACTACTAAAGCTTACTGTGAGGATTATGTTGTGCGATTAATTGTGAAATAAAATTGCCTATATTTAATAGAATATTATAGTTTCCCATGATTAATAAATTGGCTCGTTGGTCTAGGGGTATGATTCTCGCTTTGGGTGCGAGAGGTCCCGGGTTCAAATCCCGGACGAGCCCTAAAGTATTTTTGTTTGTTTTCATTTTGATAAATGTCAGTTAAATCATGTGTTTTTTCTATTTCTTCGACAGCAAATATCCGCAATAAACATTGGATATGTTGAAATAGTTATTCAATTATGATCAGCTAGATAATTTAGTATATTTTCTGAAAGAGCGGAAATAATATTGAATTAAAAATTACTTTCCCAAGCGGGGAATCGAACCCCGGCCGCCGCGGTGAGAGCGCGGAATCCTAACCACTAGACCACTTGGAAGTCATTTACACAGTTGCGACGATAACTCCATGAACAATTTATCAGCATGATGCCACCCCACTTGTGTCTGTATGGATGATTTTTTTTTACCTTTACACGTTGCTAAATGAGTTATTATCGTCATATAGAAAAGACCCCACGTGCACATGAGGAAATACGTTTTGATTTTGTGTGGGATAAGATTGAATTTTGAAAATTTTCTCTCACAGATAAATTTCTCTTCAATGAAAACATATCAATTAAATTGATATCTTAATTAAATAAAGGTCGCATCCTAACAGCCTCCATAGCTCAGTCGGTAGAGCATCAGACTTTTAAGTGTACTTCATGTAAGAAATCTGAGGGTCTGGGTTCGTGTCCCCATGTGGGCTAATGCTTTTCGTAATTAGTTCTTATGATTTTATTTCTATCTTTCTATGCTTATGAGATTTTGTTTTTATTTAATGGCGAATTATTTAAAATTTGAATTTCATTTTTACTCTTCCCCACTATTTAATCATTTGCGTATTGTAAGTTGAAGTGTGTGAGTTATTAGCAAATTATGAAATGAGAAATTTACTTTGTGTGACTCATTCTACCAAGTCGGTGATATTCCTTACTAAATGTCAACATGATTTTATTCGATTAATTGTCGAAATAAAGAATCTCGCTTTGTAAAAGGTTTGTTTTTAAACCGTTAGCAGACAGTTGGCTCGTTGGTCTAGGGGTATGATTTTCGCGTAGGGTGCGAGAGGTCCCGGGTTCAAATCCCGGACGAGCCCAATCTGTTATTTACTCATAAAAATCATTTCATTCAAATCGTCAGTTTACAATTGGGATATAGCAAATCGACAATAACTTCATGAACAATTTATCAGCCTAACTAAACTCTCTCTTCCTTGTCCTACAACTGTCTGATCTCGAGTTACTATCCACACATTATACCTCTGATTCTATTTCTCATAAACTTTCTGTGATTCACATTTCAAAATGCGATTTCGCTTTTACAAATACCAAACCCTTCCAGATTCTTTACAAATTTAAAAAAAAAAATATTTTTAAACCGTTCGCAATGAAATAAACAAAACAAAACAAATTCCATTTCTGTATTGATGACTGCACAGACAAATATTGCAAATTATTTGACACATAAAGAAAATTGGACAAAAAATTAATAGAGCACTCGAACCTCTGATCACATCTTTAATTATCTTAAATTCTTTCGACTTAACTACTCGAGCTTATTCAACGAAATTTACTCTTCGTGTTGTGAGATAACAAAAATATTTTCCCCGTTTCTATGTGGTTTCTTTTATATCTGAAGATGGCTCATAGTGAGTTCGATCCTCCCTGGATGCCCTATAAAAATTCACATTGAAAAAGATCTGTTAATCTGGCCTGGTGGGAGATTTAAAAAAATTACTTTTTTAAAATATATTTATCAACATAACCAATTTTGATCTACGTACGTTGCATTAAAATACGACGTTGTATTTCTATTTCTATTTTTACATATTTCGCTATTAAAAATCATTTTGTAAAAGTTTATAGAAAAAGATTTTCACTTTTGAGTGACGAAGAAATTCTCAACTAAAAAAAAAAAAAAACACCAATGAATAAATATCTATTTTCTTCATTTACATCGTCTTATTTGAAAGTTATAAACACTTATAAAGATTTAAGAGCAGAATTTAAGTCTAAATTACTTTTACCTTTACACGTCTAAGCCATCACGTTGGTAGATTAGTTATGGTCAAATACAGAGGACACTACGTGGCAATGAGGAAATACTTTTTGATATGAAGATTTATTTTGACCTGGTTTCCAACAGCCTCCATAGCTCAGTCGGTAGAGCATCAGACTTTTAAGTGTACTTTCCGTAAGATATCTGGGGTTCGAGTCCCCATGTGGGCTAATGCTTTTCGTAATTAGTTTTAATTTATTTTTTACTTTTCCTCCGTATTTAATTATTTGCGTATTACAAGTTAATTCTTCAAATTTTATTAACATCTTTTGATATTTATATTTACAGATACTCTTACACATCAGTTATTTAATAGCGATTTATTTTGAAAATTTCAATTTTCAACATTATTTCATCATTCACGTCTTAAGGGACATGATTTATGTTACTTATTCTGCCAAGTCGGTGATGATCGTTACTAAATGTCAGGATTATTTTATTCGATTAATAACTTAGTAATTTTATTATAAACCATATCTTGAATTTGGCTCGTTGATCTAGGTGTATGATTCTCGCATTTCGTGCGAGAGGTCCCGGGTTCAAAACCCGGACGAGCCCGGTATCATCTCTTTTTGATTTTGATTTAATTTTAAAATGTCATTTTCAACATTATTTTATCATTCACGTCTTAAGGGACATGATATTTTCTTTTTGTTAACTTTTATGTCTGATCAAGATACAAAAAAAAATTATATTACTTATTCTGCCAAGTCGGTGACGCTCATTACTAAATGACTGTATCATTTTATTCGATTAATAACTAAGTAATTTTATTGTTTAATATGATTATAGTTATCTGTGCCTTTAAGTTGGCTCGTTGGTCTAGGGGTATGATTCTCGCTTTGGGTGCGAGAGGTCCCGGGTTCAAATCCCGGACGATCCCGATAATTTATTTTTTCCTTGTCATTTAAAGCAACATTTTTGTCTGTTTTGTATATTTTAATATGTTTAACAAATTTGTAATACTTGTTATATTTTGGTGCGAGAGGTCTCAGGTTCAAATCCTGCGATGACATTTTATCTCTCTCATCTGTTTTGTACGTTTTATGGAGTGTCACTCGACTCATTGCCACCGATTTGTTGTATATTAAATGATAGGACATTCAGTTTTTTTTGGGGGGGATTTTGTTGTTTTTTATTGTTGTTTTTTTTTGTTTTTGTTTTGGTCGCGTCCAACAGCCTCCATAGCTCAGTCGGTAGAGCATCGGACTTTTAAATGTACTTCGTGTAAGAAATCATTTTTGACTGAAGAAGAAATTAAAATAAAAAGAACCTACAATGAAAAAATCTATTTTCAAACCACACGCACACAAAAAAAATGTCAATAAAAACGCCTTCGAACGACAAATTATTTTTTCATATTACAACAGACGCCGCTTCAGCTAGGCACTTCATTCATAGGTGCGTTTGTTTTTTGACCTATCACCGCCTAGCGGTTTTTAAGGCAGGAGGCCGGGACGGAACTCTGCAAATAGTACCGATTTAAGTATAAATTACTTTTGCCTTTACACGTCTAAGGTGATATATTAGTTATGGCCAAATACAAAAGACACCACGTGGCAATGTGGGAATACTTTTTGATATCATGATTTATTTTGACCTGTTTTACAACAGCCTCCATAGCTCAGTCGGTAGAGCATCAGACTTTTAAGTGTACTTCGCGTAAGATATCTGAGGGTCTGGGGTTCGAGTCCCCATGTGGGCTAATACTTTTTTTATCATTTTATCTATTCAACAGGTTTTATTTTTTACTTACTTATGAATAGCAGGTCAAAACAATTACTTTTTAAAATATATTTATCAACATAAGCAATTTTGATCTACCTACTTTGCATTAAAATACGACGTTGTATTTCTATTTCCAGTTTTACATATTTCGCTATTATAAATCATTTTGTAAAAGTTGATAGAAAAGGTTTTTCACTTTTGAGTGAAGAAAAAATTCTCAACTAAAAATTAGAAAAAAAACTACAATGAAAATTCTCTTTTATTTCTTTACATCGTTTTATTTGAAAGTTATAAACACTTATAAAGATTTCTGATTATTTTAACACTGGGATGTGTTGTCATTCAAGAGGAATACAACTTATCGATTAGTGAAGTTGACTTTTTCAACAAACATTCTACTAATTCCAGTTTATAATATTTGTCCGTGGGTGGTGACCTGTGATTTTTAAGCCAGGTGGATGAATATTCTTTGACATGCAACAATTCATTTTGGCCCTTGCTTATGCGAGATGGGCGGTCGGAGAGTACCCCTCCGATCAATCGGATGGTCACGTCAAGTCCTAGCACCTATATGATTGTCCAACCTCTATTGCCCTTATGGCAACCCTATTTAACATATAGGTGCTAGAAGGCGGTGGCTGAGGCTCTTCATGTCTTTGGTATGATGTTAAACGATATCTGATGGTGAGGTTCCAGTTCTTGAGGTCTGGGGAATGTGGAACACCCCTTCATCTCCATTGTTCCCAAGTGCACCCTGACCGCGAGTGTTAGTATCTGCTAAGGTCCCATTTATGGGTTAAATAGAAATAAATGTCTATGAAAAATGTTTAATTCTTTTTTTTTAATGAAGTGATGATTAATAATCTTTTTAGATCTAAACTGTAGAAATAAAATTTTAAAAAGCGGAAAACAATTATTGCACTTTCGGTAATCCATATATTGCATTAATTTGGCGGGGAAAATGGTGTTTAAATATTTACACAGACATGCCGTAAAACCCAAACCACAAACAAAACCCGTCAAAAATATTATTTCTTTGTCTTTTCACTGAAAAACTGGATATTACTTGGCTAAAAAGTTACAAATGTGTAAGTGATTTTTTTCTGAACGGTACATTTAATGTTTCTTTTTTAAATCAATTTCTAAGAAGAATCTTTTAAAATTATTTTAAAATGTAAATAAGAAGTTTAATTTTGAGTGAATCGCAAAGTGTAAAAACTTAATTGTTTAAAATGTATTAAAAATTAATTAGATATGTGATACTATTTTGCTGTTTTTACTAATGCTTATTATGTCACTATTTTTCGATTAAAACCAAAATTTGATCTTAAATAATCGATTTAATTAATTTTATTTTGTTTTAAGTGAAAATTGGGGCTTGAATTGTTGCTAAGTTGACAATATTTTCTTCAATTCAATTCTTCAATTTCCACTGAACTAAATGTTGGACTAATCGGTATGTTTTTCATAATTAACAGGTTAATGTTTATTTAATATTTATCTCTTAAATAATTTAGTATGTCTTCGTGAAGAACGGGGACAATATTTGTCTAAAAACAAATAAAAATAAAAAGACTTTCCCAAGCGGGGAATCGAACCCCGGCCGCCGCGGTGAGAGCGCGGAATCCTAACCACTAGACCACTTGGGAAGACGCTTGATGCATAGCGACAATAACTTTATAACCAAGTTGTCAGCATAACGACACCCGTACCCCACCGCATCTTACAATTGCCTGTTCTCGAGCTACTTACAACACATCATATCTCCGTTCTTTTCATTTTTCTATTTCAAATAAGAATTCTGTCTCGAATGTGATTCACATTTCAAAAATAGAATTTTGCTTTCACAAATACCCAACCCATCCAGTTTCTTTACAAACGATGAAAATACAAATTTATTCATTTTCATTTTTAAACTTTTCTCAACGGTGAGTGAGGGAAGGTGTCGTGTCTCATATATAAATTACCTTTACACGTCTAAGCCATCGTGTTGGTAGATTAGTCATTGTCAAATACAAAAGACACCACGTGACAATGAGGAAATACATTTTCATATTTTGATTTATTATAACCCGTTTCCCAACAGCCTCCATAGCTCAGTCGGGTAGAGCATCAGACTTTTAAGTGTACTTCGTGTAAGAAATCTGAGGGTCTGGGGTTCGAGTCCCCATGTGGGCTAATGCTTTTCGTATTAGTTCTTATGATTTTATTTCTATCTTTCTATGCTTATATGAGATTTTGTTTTTATTTAATGGCGAATTATTTAAAATTTGAATTTACTCTTCTCCACTATTTAATCATTTGCGTATTGTAAGTGGAAGTTTTTGTTTTTTGTTGTTGTTTTTTAATCTACATTGATGTATGTGAGTTATTAGGAAATTATAAATTTAGAACTAAAGAAAATAATTTATGTTACTTATTCTGCCAAGTCGATGATGATCGTTACTAAATGTCAGGATTATTTGATTCGATTAATAACTTAGTAATTTTATTATAATCCAGATCTTGAAGTTGGCTCGTTGATCTATGGGTATGATTCTCGCTTTGGGGGCGATCAAAAAATGTCAAGATACAAACAAAAAAATGATTTTACTTATTTTGCCAAGTCGGTGATGCTCGTTACTAAATGACTGTATCATTTTATTCGATTAATAACTTAATAATTTTATTGTTTAATATGATTATAGTTATCGGTGCCTTTAAGTTGGCTCGTTGGTCTAGGGGTATGATTCTCGCTTTGGGTGCGAGAGGTCCCGGGTTCAAATCCCGGACGAGCCCGATAATTTATTTTTTCCTTATCATTTAAAGCAACATTTCGTCTGTTTTGTATATTTTAATATATGTTTAACAAATTTGTAATACTTGTTATATTTTGGTGCGAGAGGTCTCAGGTTCAAATCCTGCGATGACATTTTATCTCTCTCATCTGTTTTGTACGTTTTATGGAGTGTCACTCGACTCATTGCCACCGATTTGTTGTATATTAAATGTTAGGACATTCAGTTTTAATTCGCGATTATGAATCATTCAACTTTGATCTACCTATGTTGCATTAATATACGACGTAGTATTCATATTTATATTTTTTGCATATTTCCCGATTATGAATTATTATGTGAAAGTTTAAAGAAAAAGTTAATCACTTTTGAGTGAAGAAGAAATTCTCAACTACAAATCTTTTTTTAAAAATTACCTTTACACGTCTAAGTTGGTAGATTAGTTATGGTCAAATACAAAAGACACCACGTCGCAATGAGGTAATACTTTTTGATATCTTGATTTATTATGACCCGTTTCCCAACAGCCTCCATAGCTCAGTCGGTAGAGCATCAGACTTTTAAGTGTACTTCGTGTAAGATATCTGGGGTTCGAGTCCCCATGTGGTCTAATGTTTTTTTTTTGGGGGGGGGGTTTCGCTTTTTAATTCATTTTTTATAATTTTATAATTATTCAACAGGTTTTATTTTTTACTTAGTTAGGAATTATATACAATTTCAATTTATTTATTTTTACTTTTCCTCCGTATTTAATTATTTTTACCAGTTAATGTTTCTTTTTAATTCATTCTTCTAATTTTATTAACATCTTTTGATATTTATATTTACAGATACTCTATACTTATCAGTTATTTAATAGCGATTTATTTTGAAAATTTCATTTTTCAACATTATTTCATCATTCATCAGGGACATGATTTTTTTCTTTTTGTTAATTTTTATGTATGATCAAGATCAAGATACAAAGAAAAGAATTTATGTTACTTATTCTGCCAAGTCGGTGATGATCGTTATTAAATGTCAGGATCATTTCATTCGATTAATAACTAGATAATTTTATTGTTTAATATGATTCATCTCGAGCACGATAACTTATATTTTGCTTATCATTTGAAGCAACATTTAGTCTGTTTTGTATATTTTAATATATATTTAACAAATGTTTGATACTTGTTATATTTTGGTGCGGGAGGTCCCAGGTTCAAATCCTGCGATAACGTTTCATCTATCTCATCTCTGTATTGTACGTTTTATGGTCGACTCATTGCCGCTGATTTGTTGTATTTGGGTTTGTTTTTTTTACAGACATTGGGGTTTTTTCTCGGTTGATTATTTTAACACTGGGATGTGTTCATAAACTGCCGCGTCCAACAGCCTCCATAGCTCAGTCGGTAGAGCATCAGACTTTTAAGTGTACTTCCTGTAAGAAATCTGAGGGTCTGGGGTTCGAGTCCCCATGTGGGCTAATGCTTTTCGTAATTAGTTCTTATGATTTTATTTCTATTTTTTCTATGCTTATATGAGATTTTGTTTTTATTTAATGGCGAATTATTTAAAATTTGAATATTTTCATTTTTGACTCTTCCCCACTATTTTAATCATTTGCTATTGTAAGTTGAAGGGGTAAATACCAACATATTAAGTATTTAAAAAGGTAATTATTGAATTTTGAAGTATTGTAGGAGTGGATTTATTTTATAATAATGCTTAATTATTTATGATCCTCATAACCATGCCAGGTAATTATTAATTAATTTTTGAAAAATTTTGAATATCTTGTTTGTGAGTTCATTAGAAACTTTTAGATAGTTAGAGTACTTAGCAAATTATGAATGAAGAAATTTACTTTGTTGTGACTAATTCTACCAAGTCTGGGTGATTATTCTCAATTACTTAATAACTTGTCAATATTGATTTTTATTCATTAATTGATCGATGAATAAAAGTAATCTAGCCATTCATTCCCTTCTAATAATAAAATCGTTTGTAAAAAAAGTGTGTTTTTAAATACGTAGCCAGTCGCGGCTCGTTTGGTCTAAAGGGGTATGCATTTCTCGCTTAGGGTGTGCAGAGTTGAGGGTCCCGGGTTCAATCCCGGACGAGCCCAATCTGTGTTTTAATAAACAATTTTCTAGAATCAATTGAAGCCAAGTTACATACTTTCCAAATATGGAAGTTAGCCATGAAGTTAAATTAACTGGCGAAGAACATGTACACTAAAGTACACAGACGTAAAACTACAGTTGATAGAAGAAATCCATCTATTTAATAGAGGTATATGCTTAGTTTTGTTGCTCGCCTGAAATGTATATAAACTATAATTTTTACATACAACTCCGCGCTATTAAATGCTCATAAATAGTCTAAATATCACATACACGTGCTTTGCCAATGACGCGAAGTTTTATCAAAATTTGTTCCAAAATAAAGAAGACGAAAGGTTTAGAAAAGAAATGAGGTAGCAAGGCTGGAAATGTTTCAGTGTGGGATAGTTAGCGTAACTCGAAAGAGCGTGGGGCCATACACAGTGTCTGAAATGTGAGAATGTCATATATGAGTAACCAATGAATCGCTTTTCTTTCTAGAAATGCCATTTTTGGAGAACAGTATTCGCAGCTTGAGTGGCCCACTATAAATCCAGTGTGAGAGGCAGCTTTAATTTACTTTAGATCTCTATTCACATGAAAACTATTATCTGAAATACGGTAACTCCGAAGGTGGTTCTTGAGATGATTTGTGTGAACCACCTCCAATTCTAATAGATTATTTTCTACTAAATAAGATTTATTAGAAATATTGCTACGTATAGACAGAGAAGGCTAGAGGTCAATATGAACTAAAATCATTTTATCAATTAAGATGCTTTGAAAATCCTCCCGACCTTCATTATTTTTATGAAAATTATAAACTACTAACACATAACTTTATAGCTTTTACTGTGAGGGAATTATAGTATAGTATTATGCGTAAAATATTTAATTTCAAATAAAATTGCCTATTTTAATAGCTAATAATAATTTAAAATCAATCCATTTTGGGCGCTGAAAAAATAGGTGGATCTCGTTTTGTTATCAAATAGGGTCCCTAATGAATTCAATCGCTTTGGCAGAGACGAGATATATCCTCTTGGCATTCACCTAATCCGTAGTCCACTGTCACCAAAATGATTTTTGTTTGTTTCATTTTGATAAATGTCAGATATAGATTAGTCAGGTGCTGACTTTTTCCCATAATATTCTCCTGTCGACAGCAAAATATCCGCAATATACCAAACATTGGATGAGGTGTTGGGTAAATAGTTTATTCAATTATGATCAGCTGCCATAAAGTTTAGTATATTCTGACCTTAGACGGCCCATGTTATTAATAAATCGATTTACCAACATTGACTTTACTTCCCGAAAGCGGGGAATCGATCCTCTTCCGCCTTGCACGCCGCGTAGTTCAATTCCTGATGCGCGGTTATATCCATTAACAAACTGATACCACTTGGTGTATAGTTCTAATTAATATCACAGTAATGACTTACGAAATAACTCCCTTAAAAAAGAAAATCCAACTGGTCGGGAACTGCAATTTTTTAATTCCCCAGAAAATTGGGATGAAACAATTTAAAATTATTTTTAGTCCAATATTCAGCTATGTTGATGCTCTACGTCCGCACTCTCGTCTGTAGGATGATTTTTTTTTACCTTTAAACACTGCTTGAAATAAAAAGTGAAAGCCGATACTTATTTTTTATCGCTGCAAAATTAGCAAAAGAAGCTCCACAACGTATTCACGATTGAGGAATATATTCAAACAGGTTTTGACTCTTGTTTGGCATGTTATTAAGTAAAACTCTGAATTTTGCCATACAATTTTCTGCTCACATGGAGATACAATTCTCTCCCATCGATGACAAACATATCCAATTATATCCAAATTTATACACTCCTAACCTTCAAATATTCCTATCTCCCAATCCAATCCTCCTAACGAGCGCGTCTCATTAGTCTCATTCTGTGTTTTTTTAGCAGCATCCATGACTCGTTTAAGTTGTACTTCGTGTAAGAAACTTGAGTACCTGTCTGGGGTTCGAGTCGTGCATGTACCCGACATGAATGACATATTTGCGTAATAGTTCTATCATATCTCTTTATTTTCTATCTTTCTTTATGTGTGGTGGAGAACAACCATTTTAATTTCATCTCTAATGAGATTTCAGTAGACATCCTGGGATTTTCTATCAAAAAGCTTATCTATTCTCATTTCAGGGATGTATTTGCATGTGTCTTCCTACATTGTAAAGATGATGAAAATGCTGAACCGCAAATTTTCACAAGAAAATGACTTCTCTCCACGTGTGGTTGCAGTGTGTTTTAAGTGGGAATTCCGAGAAAGGCAGATCCACAAACTTCACAGAAAATGGTTTTCTCCACCAGTGTGTGTTTGCATGTGTCTCCTTAAATTGCTAGATGTGAAAATGCGATCCACAGACTTCACAAGAAAATGTTTCTCACCAGTGTGTTTTTGCATATGTAATTTCAAACTGCCACTCTGTGTAAATGTGATTCACAGATTCACAAAAATGGCTTGCTCCAGTGTGTATTCGCATGTGATTTTTTAAGGTTTTGCCTAGAAATGCCACATCCACAATTTCACAAGAAAAATGGTTTCATTCACCAGTGTGTGTTCGCATATTGTAATTTCAAACTGCCACTCTGTGAAAATTCCTGATCCACAGACTTCACAAGAAAATTGCTTCTCTTCCCAAGTGTGTGTTCGATGTGTAATTTCCAAACCGCTACTTTGTTGAAAATGCGATCCACCAGACTTCAACAAGAACAATTGGTTTCTCCCCAGTGTGTGGTTCGCATGGTTAATTTTTCAAACTTG
>CM042160.1:47153703-47292110 GCA_023376005.1 Doryteuthis pealeii | reverse complement strand
CAAGTTTGAAAAATTAACCATGCGAACCACACACTGGGGAGAAACCAATTGTTCTTGTTGAAGTCTGGTGGATCGCATTTTCAACAAAGTAGCGGTTTGGAAATTACACATCGAACACACACTTGGGAAGAGAAGCAATTTTCTTGTGAAGTCTGTGGATCAGGAATTTTCACAGAGTGGCAGTTTGAAATTACAATATGCGAACACACACTGGTGAATGAAACCATTTTTCTTGTGAAATTGTGGATGTGGCATTTCTAGGCAAAACCTTAAAAAATCACATGCGAATACACACTGGAGCAAGCCATTTTTGTGAATCTGTGAATCACATTTACACAGAGTGGCAGTTTGAAATTACATATGCAAAAACACACTGGTGAGAAACATTTTCTTGTGAAGTCTGTGGATCGCATTTTCACATCTAGCAATTTAAGGAGACACATGCAAACACACACTGGTGGAGAAAACCATTTTCTGTGAAGTTTGTGGATCTGCCTTTCTCGGAATTCCCACTTAAAACACACTGCAACCACACGTGGAGAGAAGTCATTTTCTTGTGAAAATTTGCGGTTCAGCATTTTCATCATCTTTACAATGTAGGAAGACACATGCAAATACATCCCTGAAATGAGAATAGATAAGCTTTTTGATAGAAAATCCCAGGATGTCTACTGAAATCTCATTAGAGATGAAATTAAAATGGTTGTTCTCCACCACACATAAAGAAAGATAGAAAATAAAGAGATATGATAGAACTATTACGCAAATATGTCATTCATGTCGGGTACATGCACGACTCGAACCCCAGACAGGTACTCAAGTTTCTTACACGAAGTACAACTTAAACGAGTCATGGATGCTGCTAAAAAAACACAGAATGAGACTAATGAGACGCGCTCGTTAGGAGGATTGGATTGGGAGATAGGAATATTTGAAGGTTAGGAGTGTATAAATTTGGATATAATTGGATATGTTTGTCATCGATGGGAGAGAATTGTATCTCCATGTGAGCAGAAAATTGTATGGCAAAATTCAGAGTTTTACTTAATAACATGCCAAACAAGAGTCAAAACCTGTTTGAATATATTCCTCAATCGTGAATACGTTGTGGAGCTTCTTTTGCTAATTTTGCAGCGATAAAAAATAAGTATCGGCTTTCACTTTTTATTTCAAGCAGTGTTTAAAGGTAAAAAAAAATCATCCTACAGACGAGAGTGCGGACGTAGAGCATCAACATAGCTGAATATTGGACTAAAAATAATTTTAAATTGTTTCATCCCAATTTTCTGGGGAATTAAAAAATTGCA
This sequence comes from Doryteuthis pealeii, assembly GCA_023376005.1. Taxonomy (NCBI): domain Eukaryota; kingdom Metazoa; phylum Mollusca; class Cephalopoda; order Myopsida; family Loliginidae; genus Doryteuthis; species Doryteuthis pealeii. The sequence continues at coordinate 47,290,803 of CM042160.1, read as the reverse complement.
GTTCCCGACCAGTTGGATTTTCTTTTTTAAGGGAGTTATTTCGTAAGTCATTACTGTGATATTAATTAGAACTATACACCAAGTGGTATCAGTTTGTTAATGGATATAACCGCGCATCAGGAATTGAACTACGCGGCGTGCAAGGCGGAAGAGGATCGATTCCCCGCTTTCGGGAAGTAAAGTCAATGTTGGTAAATCGATTTATTAATAACATGGGCCGTCTAAGGTCAGAATATACTAAACTTTATGGCAGCTGATCATAATTGAATAAACTATTTACCCAACACCTCATCCAATGTTTGGTATATTGCGGATATTTTGCTGTCGACAGGAGAATATTATGGGAAAAAGTCAGCACCTGACTAATCTATATCTGACATTTATCAAAATGAAACAAACAAAAATCATTTTGGTGACAGTGGACTACGGATTAGGTGAATGCCAAGAGGATATATCTCGTCTCTGCCAAAGCGATTGAATTCATTAGGGACCCTATTTGATAACAAAACGAGATCCACCTATTTTTTCAGCGCCCAAAATGGATTGATTTTAAATTATTATTAGCTATTAAAATAGGCAATTTTATTTGAAATTAAATATTTTACGCATAATACTATACTATAATTCCCTCACAGTAAAAGCTATAAAGTTATGTGTTAGTAGTTTATAATTTTCATAAAAATAATGAAGGTCGGGAGGATTTTCAAAGCATCTTAATTGATAAAATGATTTTAGTTCATATTGACCTCTAGCCTTCTCTGTCTATACGTAGCAATATTTCTAATAAATCTTATTTAGTAGAAAATAATCTATTAGAATTGGAGGTGGTTCACACAAATCATCTCAAGAACCACCTTCGGAGTTACCGTATTTCAGATAATAGTTTTCATGTGAATAGAGATCTAAAGTAAATTAAAGCTGCCTCTCACACTGGATTTATAGTGGGCCACTCAAGCTGCGAATACTGTTCTCCAAAAATGGCATTTCTAGAAAGAAAAGCGATTCATTGGTTACTCATATATGACATTCTCACATTTCAGACACTGTGTATGGCCCCACGCTCTTTCGAGTTACGCTAACTATCCCACACTGAAACATTTCCAGCCTTGCTACCTCATTTCTTTTCTAAACCTTTCGTCTTCTTTATTTTGGAACAAATTTTGATAAAACTTCGCGTCATTGGCAAAGCACGTGTATGTGATATTTAGACTATTTATGAGCATTTAATAGCGCGGAGTTGTATGTAAAAATTATAGTTTATATACATTTCAGGCGAGCAACAAAACTAAGCATATACCTCTATTAAATAGATGGATTTCTTCTATCAACTGTAGTTTTACGTCTGTGTACTTTAGTGTACATGTTCTTCGCCAGTTAATTTAACTTCATGGCTAACTTCCATATTTGGAAAGTATGTAACTTGGCTTCAATTGATTCTAGAAAATTGTTTATTAAAACACAGATTGGGCTCGTCCGGGATTGAACCCGGGACCCTCAACTCTGCACACCCTAAGCGAGAAATGCATACCCCTTTAGACCAAACGAGCCGCGACTGGCTACGTATTTAAAAACACACTTTTTTTACAAACGATTTTATTATTAGAAGGGAATGAATGGCTAGATTACTTTTATTCATCGATCAATTAATGAATAAAAATCAATATTGACAAGTTATTAAGTAATTGAGAATAATCACCCAGACTTGGTAGAATTAGTCACAACAAAGTAAATTTCTTCATTCATAATTTGCTAAGTACTCTAACTATCTAAAAGTTTCTAATGAACTCACAAACAAGATATTCAAAATTTTTCAAAAATTAATTAATAATTACCTGGCATGGTTATGAGGATCATAAATAATTAAGCATTATTATAAAATAAATCCACTCCTACAATACTTCAAAATTCAATAATTACCTTTTTAAATACTTAATATGTTGGTATTTACCCCTTCAACTTACAATAGCAAATGATTAAAATAGTGGGGAAGAGTCAAAAATGAAAATATTCAAATTTTAAATAATTCGCCATTAAATAAAAACAAAATCTCATTATATAGCATAAAGAAAAAATAGAAATAAAATCATAAGAACTAATTACGAAAAGCATTAGCCCACATGGGACGAACCCCAGACCCTCAGATTCTTACAGGAAGTACACTTAAAAGTCTGATGCTCTACCGACTGAGCTATGGAGGCTTGTTGGACGCGGCAGTTTATGAACACATCCCAGTGTTAAAATAATCAACCGAGAAAAAACCCCAATGTCTGTAAAAAAAAACAAACCCAAATACAACAAATCAGCGGCAATGAGTCGACCATAAAACGTACAATACAGAGATGAGATAGATGAAACGTTATCGCAGGATTTGAACCTGGGACCTCCGCACCAAAATATAAACAGTATCAAACATTTGTTAAATATATATTTTAAAAATATACAAAACAGACTAAATGTTGCTTTCAAATGATAAGCAAAATATAAGTTATCGTGCTCGAGATGAATCATATAAAAAATAAACAATAAAATTATCTAGTTATAATCGAATGAAATGATCCTGACATTTAATAACGATCATCACCGACTTGGCAGAATAAGTAACATAAATTCTTTTCTTTGTATCTTGATCTTGATCATACATAAAAATTAACAAAAAGAAAAAAATCATGTCCCTGATGAATGATGAAATAATGTTGAAAAATGAAATTTTCAAATAAATCGCTATTAAATAACTGATAAGTATAGAGTATCTGTAAATATAAATATCAAAAGATGTTAATAAAATTAGAAGAATGAATTAAAAAAGAAACATTAACTGGTAAAAATAATTAAATACGGAGGAAAAGTAAAAATAAATAAATTGAAATTGTATATAATTCCTAACTAAGTAAAAAATAAAACCTGTTGAATAATTATAAAATTATTATAAAAATGAATTAAAAAGCGAAACCCCCCCCCCAAAAAAAAAACATTAGACCACATGGGGACTCGAACCCCAGATATCTTACACGAAGTACACTTAAAAGTCTGATGCTCTACCGACTGAGCTATGGAGGCTGTTGGGAAACGGGTCATAATAAATCAAGATATCAAAAAGTATTACCTCATTGCGACGTGGGTGTCTTTTGTATTTGACCATAACTAATCTACCAACTTAGACGTGTAAAGGTAATTTTTAAAAAAAGATTTGTAGTTGAGAATTTCTTCTTCACTCAAAGTGATTAACTTTTTCTTTAAACTTTCACATAATAATTCATAATCGGAAATATGCAAAAAATATAAATATGAATACTACGTCGTATATTAATGCAACATAGGTAGATCAAAGTTGAATGATTCATAATCGCGAATTAAAACTGAATGTCCTAACATTTAATATACAACAAATCGGTGGCAATGAGTCGAGTGACACTCCATAAAACGTACAAAACAGATGAGAGAGATAAAATGTCATCGCAGGATTTGAACCTGAGACCTCTCGCACAAAATATAACAAGTATTACAAATTTGTTAAACATATATTAAAATATACAAAACAGACGAAATGTTGCTTTAAATGATAAGGAAAAAATAAATTATCGGGCTCGTCCGGGATTTGAACCCGGGACCTCTCGCACCCAAAGCGAGAATCATACCCCTAGACCAACGAGCCAACTTAAAGGCACCGATAACTATAATCATATTAAACAATAAAATTATTAAGTTATTAATCGAATAAAATGATACAGTCATTTAGTAACGAGCATCACCGACTTGGCAAAATAAGTAAAATCATTTTTTTGTTTGTATCTTGACATTTTTTGATCGCCCCCAAAGCGAGAATCATACCCATAGATCAACGAGCCAACTTCAAGATCTGGATTATAATAAAATTACTAAGTTATTAATCGAATCAAATAATCCTGACATTTAGTAACGATCATCATCGACTTGGCAGAATAAGTAACATAAATTATTTTCTTTAGTTCTAAATTTATAATTTCCTAATAACTCACATACATCAATGTAGATAAAAAAACAAAAACAAGAAAAAACAAAAAAACAAAAACAAAAAACATTTCCACTTACAATAAGCAAATTATTAAGTAGTGGGGAAGAGTAAATTTTTTAAATAATTCGCGGTTAAATAAAAACAAAATCTCATATCAGCATAGAAAGATAGAATAAAATCATAAGAACTAATAATAATAAAAAAAGCATTAGCCCACATGGGGACTCGAACCCCAGACCCTCAGATTTCTTACACGAAGTACACTTAAAAGTCTGATGCTCTACCGACTGAGCTATGGAGGCTGTTGGGAAAAGGAGGTCATAATAAATCAACATATGAAAATGTATTTCCTCATTGTCACGTGGTGTCTTTTGTATTTGACAATGACTAATCTACCAACACGATGGCTTAGATGTGTAAAGGTAATTTATATATGAGACACGACACCTTCCCTCACTCACCGTTGAGAAAAGTTTAAAAATGAAAATGAATAAATTTGTATTTTCATCGTTTGTAAAGAAACTGGATGGGTTGGGTATTTGTGAAAGCAAAATTCTATTTTTGAAATGTGAATCACATTCGAGACAGAATTCTTATTTGAAATAGAAAAATGAAAAGAACTGAGATATGATGTGTTGTAAGTAGCTCGAGAACAGGCAATTGTAAGATGCAGTGGGGTACGGGTGTCGTTATGCTGACAACTTGGTTATAAAGTTATTGTCGCTATGCATCAAGCGTCTTCCCAAGTGGTCTAGTGGTTAGGATTCCGCGCTCTCACCGCGGCGGCCGGGGTTCGATTCCCCGCTTGGGAAAGTCTTTTTATTTTTATTTGTTTTGACAAATATTGTCCCCGTTCTTCACGAAGACATACTAAATTATTTAAGAGATAAATATTAAATAAACATTAACCTGTTAATTATGAAAAACATACCGATTAGTCCAACATTTAGTTCAGTGGAAATTGAAGAATTGAATTGAAGAAAATATTGTCAACTTAGAGAGCAACAATTCAAGCCCCGATTTTCACTTAAAACAAAATAAAATCAATTAAATCGATTATTTAAGATCAAATTTTGGTTTTAATTGAAAAATAGTGACATAAGTATTAGTAAAAACAGCAAAATAGTATCACATATCTAATTAATTTTTAATACATTTTAAACAATTAAGTTTTTACACTTTGCGATTCACTCAAAATTAAACTTCTTATTTACATTTTAAAATAATTTTAAAAGATTCTTCTTAGAAATTGATTTAAAAAAGAAACATTAAATGTACGTCAGAAAAATTTTACTTACACATTTGTAACTTTTTAGCCAAGTAATATCCAGTTTTTCAGTGAAAAGACAAAGAAATAATATTTTCGACGGGTTTTGTTGGTGGTTTGGGTTTTACGGCATGTCTGTGTAAATATTTAAACACCATTTTCCCCGCCAAATTTATGCAATATATGGATTACCGAAAGTGCAATAATTGTTTTCCGCTTTTTAAAATTTTATTTCTACAGTTTAGATCTAAAAAGATTATTAATCATCACTTCATTAAAAAAAAAGAATTAAACATTTTTCATAGACATTTATTTCTATTTAACCCATAAATGGGACCTTAGCAGATAATAACACTCGCGGTCAGGGTGCACTTGGGAACAATGGAGATGAAGGGGTGCTCCACATTCCCCAGACCTCAAGAATTGGAACCTCACCATCATATAGCGTTTAACATCATAACAAAGACATGAAGAGCCTCATCCACCGCCTTCTAGCACGGATATGTTAAATAGGGTTGCCATAAGGGCAATAGAGGTTGGACAATCGTATAGGTGCTAGGACTTGACGTGACCATCCGATTGATCGGAGGGGTACTCCACCGCCCATCTCGCATAAGCAAGGGCCAAAATGAATTGTTGCATGTCAAAGACTATTCATCCACCTGGCTTAAAAATCACAGGTCACCACCCACGGACAAATATTATCAACTGGAATTAGTAGAATGTTTGTTGAAAAAGTCAACTTCACTAATCGATAAGTTGTATTCCTCTTGAATGACAACACATCCCAGTGTTAAAATAATCAGAAATCTTTATAAGTGTTTATAACTTTCAAATAAAACGATGTAAAGAAATAAAAGAGAATTTTCATTGTAGTTTTTTTTCTAATTTTTAGTTGAGAATTTCTTCTTCACTCAAAAGTGAAAAACCTTTTCTATCAACTTTTACAAAATGATTTATAATAGCGAAATATGTAAAACTGGAAATAGAAATACAACGTCGTATTTTAATGCAAAGTAGGTAGATCAAAATTGCTTATGTTGATAAATATATTTAAAAAAGTAATTGTTTTGACCTGCTATTCATAAGTAAGTAAAAAATAAAACCTGTTGAATAGATAAAATGATAAAAAAGTATTAGCCCACATGGGGACTCGAACCCCAGACCCTCAGATATCTTACGCGAAGTACACTTAAAAGTCTGATGCTCTACCGACTGAGCTATGGAGGCTGTTGTAAAACAGGTCAAAATAAATCATCATATCAAAAAGTATTCCCACATTGCCACGTGGTGTCTTTTGTATTTGGCCATAACTAATATATCACCTTAGACGTGTAAAGGCAAAAGTAATTTATACTTAAATCGGTACTATTTGCAGAGTTCCGTCCCGGCCTCCTGCCTTAAAAAACGCTAGGCGGTGATAGGTCAAAAAAACAAACGCACCTATGAATGAAGTGCCTAGCTGAAGCGGCGTCTGTTGTAATATGAAAAAATAATTTGTCGTTCGAAGGCGTTTTTTATTGACATTTTTTTTGTGTGCGTGTGGTTTGAAAATAGATTTTTTCATTGTAGGTTCTTTTTATTTTAATTTCTTCTTCAGTCAAAAATGATTTCTTACACGAAGTACATTTAAAAGTCCGATGCTCTACCGACTGAGCTATGGAGGCTGTTGGACGCGACCAAAACAAAAACAAAAAAAAACAACAAAAAAAACAACAAAATCCCCCCCAAAAAAAAACTGAATGTCCTATCATTTAATATACAACAAATCGGTGGCAATGAGTCGAGTGACACTCCATAAAACGTACAAAACAGATGAGAGAGATAAAATGTCATCGCAGGATTTGAACCTGAGACCTCTCGCACCAAAATATAACAAGTATTACAAATTTGTTAAACATATATTAAAATATACAAAACAGACGAAATGTTGCTTTAAATGATAAGGAAAAAATAAATTATCGGGCTCGTCGGGATTTGAACCCGGGACCTCTCGCACCCAAAGCGAGAATCATACCCCTAGACCAACGAGCCAACTTAAAGGCACTGATAACTATAATCATATTAAACAATAAAATTACTTAGTTATTAATCGAATAAAATAATACAGTCATTTAGTAACGATCATCACCGACTTGGCAGAATAAGTAACATAATTTTTTTTTGATCTTGATCAGACATAAAAGTTAACAAAAAGAAAACATCATGTCCCTTAAGACGTGAATGATAAAAATAATGTTGAAAATTGAATTTTAAAATTAAATCACAAATGATCCGGGCTCGTCCGGGTTTTGAACCCGGGACCTCTCGCACGAAATGCGAGAATATACACCTAGATCAACGAGCCAAATTCAAGATATGGTTTATAATAAAATTACTAAGTTTTAATCGAATCCTGAATTTAGTAACGATTCATCGACTTGGCAGAATAAGTAACATAAATCATGTCCCTTAAGACGTGAATGATGAAATAATGTTGAAAAATTGAAATTTTCAAAAATAAATCGCTATTAAATAACTGATGATAAGAGTATCTGTAAATATAAATATCAAAAGATGTTAATAAAATTAGAAGAATTAACTTGTAATACGCAAATAATTAAATACGGAGGAAAAGTAAAAAATAAATTGTATATAATTCCTAATTACGAAAAGCATTAGCCCACATGGGGACTCGAACCCCAGATTCTTACGCGAAGTACACTTAAAAGTCTGATGCTCTACCGACTGAGCTATGGAGGCTGTTGGAAACCAGGTCAAAATAAATTTCATATCAAAAAGTATTTCCTCATTGCCACGTAGTGTCCTCTGTATTTGACCTAACTAATCTACCAACATGATGGCTTAGACGTGTAAAGGTAAAAGTAATTTAGACTTAAATTCTGTCTTAAATCTTTATAAGTGTTACAACTTTCAAATAAGACGATGTAAATAAGAAAAAGATTTTTTCATTGGTTTTTTTTTTTTTTTTAGTTGAGAATTTCTTCTCACTCAAAATGAAAAACTTTTTCTTAAACTTTTACAAAATGATTTTTAATAGCGAAATATGTAAAAATAGAAATAGAAATACAACGTCGTATTTTAATGCAACGTAGTAGATCAAAATTTTATGTTGATAAATATATTTTAAAAAAGTAATTTTTTTACTCCCACAGGCCAGATTAACAGATCTTTTAATGTGAATTTTTATAGGGCATCCAGAGAGATCGAACTCAACTATGAGCCATCTTCAGATATAAAAGAAACCAATAGAAAGGGGAAATATTTTTGTTATCTCACAACACCGAACAGTAAATTTGTTGTTATTTAAGCTCGAGTAGTTATCGAAAGAATTTAAGATAATTAAAGATGTGATCAGAGGTTCAGTGTCTATTAACTTTTGCCAATTTTCTTTATTGTCAAATAATTTGCAATATTTGTCTGTGCAGTCATCAATACAGAAATGAATTTTATTTGTTTGTTTATTTCATTGCGAACGGTTTAAAAATATTTTTTTTTTTATTTGTAAAGAATCTGGAAGGGTTGGTATTTGTAAAAGCTAAAATCCATTTTGAAATGTGAATCACAGAAAGTTTATGATAAATAGAATCAGAGTATAATGTGTGGTTAGTAACTCGAGATCAGACTTTTTGTAGACAAAAGAGAGCATTTAGTTAGCTGAAAATTTTCATAAGTTAAGTCGAATTGCTATATCCCAATTAAACTGATGATTTGAATGTGTTTTTAAAGTAAAAAACAGATTGGGCTCGTCCGGGATTTGAACCCGGGACCTCTCGCACCCTAAGCGAAAATCATACCCCTAGACCAACGAGCCAACTGACTGCTAACGATTTAAAAACAAACCTTTTACAAAGCTAGATTCTTTATTTCGACAATTAATCGAATAAAATCATGTTGACATTTAGTAAGGAATATCACCGACTTGGTAGAATGAGTCACACAAAGTAAATTTCTCATTTCATAATTTGCTAATAACTCACACACTTCAACTTACAATACGCAAATGATTAAATAGTGGGGAAGAGTAAAAATGAAATTCAAATTTTAAATAATTCGCCATTAAATAAAAACAAAATCTCATATAAGAATAGAAAGATAGAAATAAATCATAAGAACTAATTACGAAAAGAAAAGCCCACATGGGGACTCGAACCCCAGATTTCTTACACGAAGTACACTTAAAAGTCTGATGCTCTACCGACTGAGCTATGGAGGCTGTTAGGATGCGACCTTTATTTAATTAAGATATCAATTTAATTGATATGTTTTCATTGAAGAGAAATTTATCTGTGAGAGAAAATTTTCAAAATTCAATCTTATCCCACACAAAATCAAAACGTATTTCCTCATGTGCACGTGGGGTCTTTTCTATATGACGATAATAACTCATTTAGCAACGTGTAAAGGTAAAAAATCATCCATACAGACACAAGTGGGGTGGCATCATGCTGATAAATTGTTCATGGAGTTATCGTCGCAACTGTGTAAATGACTTCCCAAGTGGTCTAGTGGTTAGGATTCCGCGCTCTCACCGCGGCGGCCGGGGTTCGATTCCCCGCTTGGGAAAGTAATTTTTAAATCAATATTATTCCCGCTCTTTCAGAAAATATACTAAATTATCTAGCTCATCATAATGAATAACTATTTCAACATATCCAATGTTTATTGCGGATATTTGCTGTCGAAGAAATAGAAAAAACACATGATTTAACTGACATTTATCAAAATGAAAACAAACAAAAATACTTTAGGGCTCGTCCGGGATTTGAACCCGGGACCTCTCGCACCCAAAGCGAGAATCATACCCCTAGACCAACGAGCCAACTTATTAATCATGCTAAAATATAATATTCTATTAAAAATAGGCAATTTTATTTGGCAATTAATCACACAACATAATCCTCACAGTAAGCTTTAGTAGTGTTAGTTTACATTTTCATAAAATATGAGCGAATTTTCAAGCATTCTCAAGATAATGAATTCAAACTGAACCCTCATTTTATGTCAGTGGTTTTGCAATAAATGTTTTATTTTTTCTTGTACCCGTTATTTTGCAATACTAAATATATTTTATTTATTTATTTTAAGGTAATCTTCAACTTTTTACTCGTAAATTCCTACCATAAAATTAGGTTTGTGCATTATCTGAGCCATGCCTAATTTTATGGTAGGAATTTACGAGTAAAAAGTTGAAGTGTAAAACGAACCCCCACTTTAAAACTAACCATTCTCACAAAATAAAAACTTTTAGAACATACACATTGTAGTGAATATTAAAATAAATAAATAAAATATATTTAGTATTGTAAAATAACGGGTGCAAGAAAAATAAAACATTTATTGCAGAAACACGGACATAAAATGAGGGTTTATTTTATTTTATAGTAGGAACTTAAGAGGAACAAGTTGAAGATTACCGAAATTTGTACAAATTCAATCGAAAAAAAATCAAAACGGTGGAGTGTAAAATATCTACATTAATTTGCCTATAAAATTCAGGGACGGGGTTTGTAAAATATCTACATTAATTTGCCAACAAAAACACGACTCTGAAAATATCTAAGTTGGGACGTAAATTCGACTGACGCCTACACGCTAAAACATAGCGTAAATTAGGACAGGGGTCCGGGACGACAAAAGATCAACATTACCAAATGACTTCTCATCAAAAAAATTATGAATAAAAATAAATAAACAAATTTTTCTATAATGAGCAGCGAAGTATTAAATGGATGTTTATTTTTTGTTGTTTTTTTTTTGTTTTATTTGGATTATTCGGACTATTGTCCTCATTTTTATTATCTACTCAACGTTTCCAAATGATACAAATTATTAAGACTCATCTAAGAAATTCAGAGAAATAGTATCTGGTCTCCCTAATTAAACAATTTAATTGTGTTTCATAAAACTCTTTTTTGTCCTATAGAAAGAGTTGGCTCGTTGGTCTAGGGGTATGATTCTCGCTTCGGGTGCGAGAGGTCCCGGGTTCAATTCCCGGACGAGCCCGAGGATTATTTTTTAAAGATAATTTCAATTTAATAAAAATGTAACCCAAATTTTAACACTTAATGAGAAAAGGAACTCATGAATTCTTCTTCTCTTTTTCTTTATTATGTTAAAATGGAAATATTGAAAGTTACATAGGACTTTTCGTTTACCAGACCTTCGGTTTGCTGTTAAAATTGAAACATTGAAAATTACATAGGACCTTTCGTTTATTGGTTTGCTGTTAAAATTGAAACATTGAACATAGGACCTTTCTTTTACCAGACCCTTGGTTTGCTGTTAAAATTGAAACATTGAAAATTACATAGGACCTTTCTTTTTAATTGAAACATTGAAATTACCCTTTCTTTTACCAGACCTTGGTTAAAATTGAAACATTGAAAATTACATAGGACCTTTCTTTTACCAGACCTTTGGTTTGCTGTTAAAATTGAAACATTGAAAATTACATAGGACCTTTCTTTTACCAGACAGTTGGTTTGCTGTTAAAATTGAAACATTGAAAATTACATAGGACCTTTCTTTTACCAGACCTTGGTTTGCTGTTAAAATTGAAACATTGAAAATTACATAGGACCTTTCTTTTACCAGACAGTTGGTTTGCTGTTAAAATTGAAACATTGAAAATTACATAGGACCTTTCTTTTACCAGACCCTTGGTTTGCTGTTAAAATTGAAACATTGAAAATTACATAGGACCTTTCTTTTACCAGACAGTTGGTTTGCTGTTAAAATTGAAACATTGAAAATTACATAGGACCTTTCGTTTACCAGACCCTTGGTTTGCTGTTAAAATGGAAATATTGAAAGTTACATAGGACCTTTCTTTTAGCAGACCCTTGGTTTGCTGTTGTGCTTGTAAATTAAAGAACTTGTCTTCTTAATAAATAAAACCAAAAAAATAAACCTAAGTCGATAATCTATCCAACCTAAGCGAGGATCATAATCCTAGAAAAACGGACAAAAATATTACAATAAAAGATTTCTTAACTCGGCAATCAATCGAATAAAATCATATTGTCATTTAAATTTAGTAATGAATATTTCCATTCTTCCTGATTTGCGAATAACTGACATCTTCTTTATTAATAATGGAGATTCGCTTCCGGTTTTTGTCTGTAACAAATATTACGTCACTGTTTACGTCACATTACCCAAAATTGTCATAACATAGAATAAATACACTCAAAATTTGAACATGCAACATTAGACAGTCCTCATTGTTTTTTTAAAACAAGTTTTAATAAATATATGCCCGGTATCATATATTTATATATAATTTATTTTATTTTAATATATATTTAAAGTTATCAGAACTAAGTTTCCATTTCAAATTGTTTTTTTGTTTTTGTTTTTTTACTCCTTTAATGAATTTGATGATCTTACTTACTTAGGGTACAAACTCTCTGACATTGAATTTTTAAATCCCACACCCTTAGGCAATATCTTTCAAAAATTTAGTTTTACATCGCCTAGGGGGTGTTTTTTTTTATTTTGCTAGTACGTACAATGTAAATAAAACAAACATATCCATTTAGAATACGCAAATTATTGAATACTGAGGAAAAGTAAAAATTAAATAAAAATTTTAAATAATTCGCAATTAAATAAAAACAAAAACTGATATAAGAATACAAAGATTGAATTAAATCAGAAGAATTATTTAAAAAATTCACGTAAACTGATTCAGTGAAAACTCACTATTTGAATGAAATGCTTTAAAAGTAAAAAAAAAACATAAAAAAACAGATTGGGCTCGTCCGGGATTTGAACCCGGGACCTCTCGCACCCTAAGCGAAAATCATACCCCTAGACCAACGAGCCAACTGACTGCTAACACTTTAAAAACAAACCTTTTACAAAGGTAGATTCTTTATTTCGCCAATTAATAGAATAAAATCATGTAAATAATTCGCCATTAAATAAAAACAAATCTCATATAAGCATAGAAAGATAGAAATAAAATCATAAGAACTAATTAAAAAAAGGATTAGCCCACATTGAGACTCGAAACCCAGACCCTCAGTTTTAGATAATTCGTCATTAAATAAAAACAAAATTTGATGGGCACAGTTTCTGCAAATATAAACATCGAAAGAAATTAATAAAATTACAAGAGTTGAATAAAAAAAAAAAACTTTAGCCCACATGGGGACTCGAACCCCAGACCCTCAGATTTCTTATACGAAGTGTTCTTAAAAGTCTGATGCTCTACCGACTGAGCTATGGAGGCTGTTGCTAAGCGAATGATAATAAATCAATATATGAACAAGTATTTCCTTATCGCCACGTGGTGGCTTTTGTATTTTACCATAACTCATTTAACAACATCGTGGCTTAGACATGTAAAGGTAAAAGTAATCTACACTTAAATTCTGCTCTTAAATCCTTATTGATGCTATTAGTTTAAAATAAGACGATCTAAATAGATTTTTTTCATTGTATTTTTTAAATGTTTAGCGAAGCATTTCTTCTTCAGTCAAAAGTGATAAATTTCTCTTAAAAGTTTTTTTTTTTACAATGATTCATAATAGCGAAATATTCAAATAAAAAGAAGAAAAGAAAAATTGAATTAAAATAATATGAAATTTATTGTGTACACTGCTCAGGTGCACTACAACTCGTGTCTCGTGTCTCGTGTCTCAAAGTCTCGTGTCTAGTACATAGAATAATGTATTAGTGCCAGGAACATGAATAGCGTACAGTAATAATATACATGTATTTATGTGCGTGCATATGTGTGTGGAGAGGAGTATCAGGTATAGTGTTGGCAGACTACAGGAAGCATGGAGACTTTGAAAGATGCAGTGTTTCGGCAGCTTACAACGGATGCAGGCAGTTTATTATAAATACAACGTTGTATTTTAATGTAACGAATGTAGATCAAAGTTGGTTATGTTGATAAAATAGTATTATTATAGATAATTTGTCTAGTTGAAATGTAGATTTTCTTTTTAATGAGCCATCTTCTAATATCAAATCACGCGTAGATATAAAGATACGACGTGATGGGTCGTTCTTTTGATAAATAGTTCAAATCTTTATAAAATAAAAATTGTAAAAGATATCTAAAGTGGTTTAGTGTTTAGGATTCGTTATTTTCACTTCGGCGATCGGAGTTCAATTCCCCGTTTGACCATATAGTTCTTTTACTTTAACAAAGTAAAAGTCTTCTTATGTAGAAAAAAAATTCACCATTTTGTTTGGTTGGAGTTGAAGGAGAATTGAACTGAGAAAGATGTTGTCAACTCGAATAGAAAAAGTCTTCTTTGGGTTAAATTTGCAAATCGTCGTCAAAATTAAAACGGAAACTTATTTGGTGGTGATCCATGACAGTTTAACTACAGTGTATGAATGAACTTTTTTTGCGAATTGGGTTACGGTTTAGGGGTTTGGGGATTAAGAGGTTGTTTTTAATTATGTATTGCTTAAAAATTCCCAAATTACTATACATTTAATTAACCATTGAAATTAATTATTGAATCCAACGGTAGACACATTAGTCTCAGTTGTTTGTGTTAGTATTGCAATGTATAATTTCAAAAAAATAATTCATCAACACTAAATGTATAGTAATCATTTTTTAATTTTTTAAGCAATACGTAATTAAAAACAGCCTTAATCCCCAGACCCCTAAACTGTAACCCAATTCGTAAAAAAAATTAATTCATACATAGTTCAACTGTCATGGATCACCACCAAATAAGTTTCCTTTTTAATTTTGACGACGATTTGTAAGTTTAACCCGTCTTTGTTGGAAAAGTCACTTTCCCTCATCAATTGGAGAGTTGTGTTAATCTTAAATTACAACACAACATGTGTTAATTATTAGACAAGAAAAAACGACTGTCTGAAAATAAATAAATAATAAAAGAATTTAAAAAAAAACAACAAATGTCTGAAAATAAATAAATAAATAAATAAATAATAAAAGAATTAAAAAAAAAAACATGTCTTAAAATAAATTTTAATAAATAACAAATCGGCGGCAAATCCTGATGAGTCGAGTGTCACTCAATGAAACGTACAAAACCGACAAATTGCATGAAACGTTATGGCAGGATTTGAACCTGGGACTTCTCACACCAAAATGTAATAAATATTAAATATTTGTTTAAAATATATCAAAATAACCAAATGTTGTTTAAGATTATATAAAAAAAAACAAAAAATAAAATATATCGGGCTCGTCCGGGATTTGAACCCGGGACCTCTCGCACCCAAAGCGAGAATCATACCCCTAGACCAACGAGCCAACTGTGTATTTGTTTCGAAAATGGTCTTTTTAAATAAAAATAAAATCACTTGGTTATTTATTGAATAAAATAATCCTGACATTTTTGTAACGATCATCACCGACTCGGCAGAAAATTACTCACTGTGTTTCTTGATCTTAGAATAATTCATATAATGTAAGAAAAAAAGAAAAAGAAAAAATGTATCCACCTTAATACAGAAAATATCAAAAATTAAGGGAAACTTTAAAATTTATATCGTCAGTGACGAGAGAAATAAATAAATCTATGAACAAAAATGAAGAATTAGAATTCAATAAATTTACAATGAAATATAATCAACTAAAATTAAATTCCATAAAAGGCCGAACCAGAAATTTTCTTTGATATTGCTTAAAAGCCTGAAGCTCTACAAACTGAACTTTGCTGGTTGTTGCATTTGTTCTGCTATTAAATCAATATATCAAACTATTAGTACGGCTTAAAAAGACTCTATGCACAGCTGTCCCAAGTGGTCTAGTGGTTAGGATTCCGCGCTCTCACCGCGGCGGCCGGGGTTCGATTCCCCGCTTGGGAAGAGTTTTTTCTAATTTTTTTTTTAATAAACATTATTCAAATAATTTAATTTGTACTTACATTATGTTAATTCCTTGATTTTTTAGAATTTGTTTTTCTTTCGGCGGGTTGACATACGATGGTGGTATTTATGTCCGTTAAGTAGGATTTAACCGCAAGAAGTATATCCCTTCACTGAAGAAGAGAATGAAAAAATGATATTGCTAAATGAGTTATCATCGTCAAATAGAAAACAAGACACGTGACAATGAGGAAATACGTTTTAGTTTTGTGTGGGAAAAGATTCAATTAAAAAGATTTTCTTTCCCAGATAAATTTACCTTCAATAAAAAGCGCTTATCTAATTATAGATTATATTGATATGATAATTCAATGACCTCTACGTCAATAGCCTCCATAGCTCAGTCGGTAGAGCATCAGACTTTTAAGAGTACTTTGTGTAAGAAATCTGAGGGTCTGGGGTTCGAGTCCCCATGTGGGCTAATATTTTTTTTATTAATTCTAATAATTTTATTAATATATTTCGATATTTATATTCATAGAAACTGTATTCATCAGATTTTTTTTATTTACTCGCAAATTTAAATTTTCCTCTTCCCCACTATTTAATAATTTGCGTATTGTAAGTGAAAATGTTTTTTGTTTTGTTTTTTGTTTAATCTACATTGATGTATGTGAGTTATTAGCAAATTATGAAATGAGAAATTTACTTTGTGTGACTAATTCTACCAAGTCGGTGATATTCCTTACTAAATGTCAACATGATTTTATTCAATTAATTATCGAAATAAAGAATCTAGCTTTATGAATAAATTCAATATTTTTATAGAATTAAAAAATAACGTGGATTAAAAAAAAAAGAATACAACTTTCTACACACGTGATAAAATTCTACTAGATGCCTCAATCACGAAGTCAACAGTGAACGCGCCTCTCTTGTTGTATGGTCGGAGAGGTCCCCTTCCGCTCAATCGGCTGGTCACGTCAAGCCCTAGCATAGTACATATATTTTGACAAATGCAAGGATTCTGTTTTTTGGTCTTTTCTTAAGAAATTGACCTTGTGTCACATCCTGCTCGTGCAGCGGGGTTGGTATATATTAACAATAGAGATTTTCAAATGACAGGATACAGGAGTGAAAAGAGGAGGATCTCTCAAAGTAGTTTTGACTAGAAGAGAGACCCTTTAGTTTGAATTCAAAGTTTCCTTTCTCCTAGACCGGTTGCCATACAAACGCTAAAGAGCCCAGTATAGAATGTAATTGATGAATTTAATTTTCCAACCAGTTTGTTTACCCATAACTGGAGGGGAAATAGTTGAATTTGGCTAATTTTCACCTTTAGTCGTCAAAATTCCTAGCAAATAAGGCAATTAGAGTAACCTCCCTTGACTTTCACTTTGAAACAAGCCGGTAGCTATTTTGAAAGTTTCCGTGCGAAATAAACAAATCTTAGAAACTTTTTTGAAAACAATACAACTGCATGTTTTAACACAAAAATATCATAAAATGTGTTCTTAATAACAATTAAGTTCATTTCAGATAATTTTATGCTAGGAATTTAGCCAACTGACTTTCACTTTGAAACAAGACGGTAGCCATTTTGAATGTGTCCGTGCGAAATATACAAATCTTAGAATCGTTTCGAAAACAATACAACGGCATGCTTTAACACAAAAATATCATAAAATGTTTTCTTAATAACAATTAAGTTCATTTCAGATAATACGCACGCACAATTTTATGCTAGGAATTTTAACAACTAAAGGTGAAAATTACCTGAATTTGTACCTTTTCCAAGGGTATTAGCGTGATGTGAAATATAAACAGCCACGACCAGGATTTGAAGTCGTCTCTCCGTATTCATTTCCTTTCACCACATTTCCGAAAGAACACACCTTTTCCTGATTCACTTTTTGTCATAGGTATATGAATATGATGCTTATCAAAAATAAAGGAAAACAATTTTCGTTTTAAACAATTATTTCCTCGTTAAATATCAGGTTATGAGGGCACGCAGTTTAAAATGAGTCAGTCCACCATTTTGTTAATGGGGACACGACAGGGTTAAGGGTCATTTATGGACATCCAATCTGACATGTAAAATTTAGCCCTCCCCTCCCCCACTCCTATATTCACATTTTTGCACCATCAAATCAATTGAAATGTAACGTAGCTAAAAACAAGTTATGACTACCGGCTTTTTAAAAAATTCAATAAAAATCAGGCTAAACTTACAAATTCGTCGGAAAATTAAAACGGAAAGTTTTTTGGTGGTCCCCCATGACAGTTTAACTACAGTCTATGGATAAACTTTATGCGAATTGGGTTACGGTTAAGGGGTTTGGGGATTAAGGCTGTTTTTAATTACGTATTGCTTTTTAAAGAATTACTATACATTTAATTAACCATTGAAATTAATTATTGAACCCAATCGTAGACATATTAGTCTCAGTTGTTTGTGTTAGTATTGCAATGTATAATTTCAATTAAACTTGGTTTAAAAAAATATTTTTCAACATTAAATGTATAGTAATTTGTTGTTTTATTTTTGTTTTCATTTTTGTTTTTTTAAGCAATACGTAATAAAAAATTAATTTTCAAACCAATTTGCTAGTTTATCCAAAAATCAATTAAAAGTCAAATATTCACGAACATTTCGATACTTAATCACCTGTTGATAAAATTATGTTTAAAATAGGTTTTTCCTAGAATATATAAGAGGAAATACTTTTTTACGAGGTCTCCCCCACCCACACACACCGAGTTCATTTTATGAAATCTGAAAAAATGAAGCGATAAAAAATGATTTTTATTTCTATTTCTATAAAGATAAGAGTCTGGATAATTATACCAGAAGATTTTTATAAGCTTCTATACGGGATTTATTTCAGTAAAAAAAAAATGAATTCTGAATTCTGCTAAAAAATGTCATAATATTTTTCTTTTTCAAATTTCTACTAGCCTTTTAACTGAATTGCCATTAGAATTTGATTGAATTCTAGCACCCATATGATAAAAAGGGTTGGAGCTTTCCATAAGAGCAATCATATAGCTGCTAGGGCTTGACGTGACCAGCCGATTGAGCGAAAGGGGACCTCTCCGACCATAAAACATGAAAGGCGCGTTCACTGTTGACTTCGCGATTGAGGCATCAAGTAGAATTTTATCACGTGTGTAGAAAGTTGTATTCTTTTTTTTTTTTTAATCCACGTCATTTTTTAATTCTATAAAAACATTGAATTTATTCATAAAGAATTCATGTAAACTGCTTCAATAAAAAAAAAAAAAAAACAGATTGGGCTCGTCCGGGATTTGAACCCGGGACCTCTCGCACCCTAAGCGAAAATCATACCCCTAGACCAACGAGCCAACTGACTGCTAACGATTTAAAAACAAACCTTTTACAAAGCTAGATTCTTTATTTCGACAATTAATCGAATAAAATCATGTTGACATTTAGTAAGGAATATCACCGACTTGGTAGAATTAGTCACACAAAGTAAATTTCTCATTTCATAATTTGCTAATAACTCACATACATCAATGTAGATTAAACAAAAAACAAAACAAAAAACATTTTCACTTACAATACGCAAATTATTAAATAGTAGGGAAGAGGAAAATTTAATTTTAAAATTTAATTAATTTGCGAGTAAATAAAAAAAAAATCTGTTGAATACAGTTTCTATGAACATGAATATCGAAATATATTAATAAAATTATCAGAATTAATAAAAAAAAAAGTATTAGCCCACATGGGGACTCGAACCCCAGACCCTCAGATTTCTTACACAAAGTACTCTTAAAAGTCTGATGCTCTACCGACTGAGCTATGGAGGCTATTGACGTAGAGTTCATTGAATTATCATATCAATATAATCTATAATTAGATAAGCGCTTTTTATTGAAGGTAAAATTATCTGGGAAAGAAAATCTTTTTAATTGAATCTTTTCCAACACAAAACTAAAACGTATTTCCTCATTGTCACGTGTCTTGTTTTCTATTTGACGATGATAACTCATTTAGCAATATCATTTTTCATACTCTTCTTCATTGAAGGGATACATTTCTTGTGGTTAAATCCCACTTAACGGACATAAATACCACCATCGTATGTCACCCCGCCGAAAGAAAAAAATACTAAAAAATCAAGGAATTAACATGATTTAATGAAATTTTCAGCATTGACACAATAATGAATAAACAATATAATTCATTAGTTAATTTATTAAAAAACTTTTACGTTTTTTCAGTACAATTAACTTTGAACCACGTATGTTTGTGAATCTGTGTTACGCCTCAAAGATACGTGGTTCAAACTTAACTTACCTGAAAAAATATAAGAGTTTTCAAATAATATAACTGGTACATTATATTGTTTATTCATTAATATATCAACACTGAAAATTTCATTAAATTCGGTTAATTCCTTGATTTTTAGTATTTTTTTTCTTTCGGCGGGGTAACATATGATGGTGGAATTTATGTCCGTAAAGTAGGATTTAACCCTTCTTGTTTAAACCTTTACAAAAATGATTCGTATTGCCAAAATATTAAACAAAATATTGTCTCGTATTGTAATGCTATGTAGGTAGATCAATGTTGGTTATGTTGATAAATATATTTTGCCATTATCATAGATGTGTAGTTGAAATGTTGTTGATTTTATTTTTTATCGAGTTTTTTTTTAAATATGAAAGACGCCACGTGGTAATAAGTAAATGGCATTTACTTATTACCACGTGGAGAAAGACCACAAAATATTGCAATTACTAAATGCTATATTTTGTGGTCTTTCTCCATTGATGAGAAGTAAAAATTAGATTAAAATTTCTAAATAATCCGTAAATAAAATAAATCTGATATGACCATTCAAAAATATTAATAAAATTATAAAAACGAATTTTAAAAAAAACTATTAGCCCAGATGTGGACTCGAACACCAGAGCCTCAGGTTTCTTACACAAAACATTGTTTAAAGTCTGATGCTCTACCGACTAAGATATGGATGCTGTTAGATTCCGGTTTGCGATGATTTCTATTTTGGCAATGAATCGAATTTGTTTTGATTTGTTTATTTCATTGTGAACGGTTTAAAAATGTTTCTTTTTAAATTTTTAAAGAATCTGGAAGGGTTTGGTATTTGTAAAAGCGAAATCCCATATTGAAACGTGAATCACATAAAGTTTATGAGAAATAGAAGCGGCGTTATAATGTGTGTTCAGTAACTCAAGATCAGACAGTTGTAAGACAAGGAGGAGAGAGTGAAGTTATACTGATTATTCTTGATAATGTTATTGTCGAATTGCTATAAACGTCTTCTCAATTGGTCAAGTAAACTGACGATTTGAATGAAATGATTTTTATAAGTAAAAAACTGATTGGGCTCGTCCGGGATTTGAACCCGGGACCTCTCGCACCCTAAGCGAAAATCATACCCCTAGACCAACGAGCCAACTGACTGCTAACGATTTAAAAACAAACCTTTTACAAAGCTAGATTTTTTATTTCGCCAATTAATCGAATAAAATCATGTTGACATTTAGTAAGGAATATCACCGACTTGGTAGAATTAGTCACACAAAGTAAATTTCTCATTTCATAATTTGCTAATAACTCACACACTTCAACTTACAATACGCAAATGATTAAATAGTGGGGAAGAGTACAAATTAAATTCAAATTTTAAATAATTCGCCATTAAATAAAAATAAAATCTCATATCTTATTATAATGGAGATTGTGTGTTTTTCTGTCTGTAACCGAAACTATATTAATACTCAAATCACAATTCCCTTAGTTATTGACATCACATTCTCCATGATTTTATTTTCATTTTAATCTCAATTATTAATAAAATTGTTTTACATTATTAATACTGTTAACCATATCTACATACTAACAACGTGCAATTATATTTATATATACAACAAAATAGCGGTTTGCAGTGTGAACGGGAAGGCTAATTTGCATATTGATATTAAAAAATCGAATTTAATAAATATGTGCTTAGTATTATTGATTTCTATCTGTTTGGTTTTATTTTAATGAATATAAGCAACAATCTCTTCAATGAATCTTAAATGAAATCCATTAACAAGAAAATATAAATGTCATTTTATTCTTTACTTCCTATTTTAACTAAATACTTAAATTAGAAAAAATAACAATGAAAGACGAGAGTGATGGAAGAGTAAGTTTCAGTTATTCTATTTTTCGATTATACTCCCTCTGTTTCAAATCTTTTTATCTGCATTCTTATTTAGTTTAATTAGCCTTTCTAATTTAATAAAATATTTTATTACATTAAAACTTAAATACTTGCACCCGGAGAGTGCATATTTTTGCTAGTAAGCATAAGAAATAAAATCATAAGAATAAATTTAAAAAAAAAAGCATTAGCCCACATGGGGACTGGAACCCCAGACCCTCAGATTTCTTACAGGAAGTACACTTAAAAGTCTGATGCTCTACCGACTGAGCTATGGAGGCTGTTGGTTAGCGGGTCATAATAAATCATGATATCAAAAAGTATTTCCTCCTTGCTTCCGTGGTGTCTTTTGTATTTGACCATAACTAATCTACCAACATGATGGCTTAGACGTGTAAAGGTAAAAGTAATTTAGACTTAAATTCTGTTCTTAAATCTTTATAAGTGTTACTACAAGTTTTTAATAAGACGATTTGAATAAATAAAATAGAATTTTTCATTGTAGTTTTTTTTTTTTATAATTTTAGTTGAGAATTTCTTGTTCACTCAAAAGTGATCAACTTTTTCTTTAAACTTTCACATAATAATTCATAATCGGGAAATATGTAAACATATAAATATGAATACTACGTCGTATATTAATGCAACATAGGTAGATCAAAGTTGAATGATTCATAATCGCGAAACACGTTTTAAAAAAAAGAAGAAGCGAGGGGGAGGGGGAGGCGTGCTTCGAATACTCGAGTATTTTTTTAATTTCTTTTTCTTTTTCAGTTTGTTTATGCGTAATAATTTGCATTATCTATCTAGATTCGGTTAAACTTGCAAATCGTCGTCAAAATTAAAACGGAAAAGTTTTTGGTGGTCCTCCATGATAGTTTTACTACAGTGTATGAATGAACTTTTTTGCATATTGGGTTACGATTTGGGGGTTTGGGGGTTAAGGTTGTTTTTAATTACGCATTGCTTAAAAACAAAAACAAAAACAACCAAACAACCAATTACTATACATTTAATGTTGAAAAATATTTTTTTTAAACCAAGTTTAATTGAAATTATACATTGCAATACTAACACAAACAACTGAGACTAATGTGTCTACCATTGGGTTCAATGATTAATTTCAATGGTTAATTAAATGTATAGTAATTTTTTTAGCAATACGTAATTAAAAACAACCTTAAACCCCAAACTCCTAAACCGTAACCCAATTCGTAAAAAAGGTTCATTCATACACAGTCATGGATCACCACCAAATAAGTTCCCGTTTTAATCTTGACGACGATTTGTAAGTTTAACCCGCGATTCTTTCGGACTGTTGTCCCAACTTTATTGTTATATACACAACGTTTCGGTCGATATGCTCTCCGGCCTTCTTCAGGTGTTTCTTGTCGTAATCGGGAACCTTCTCGTCGAACATGGGAACCTTGTCTAAATCGAGAACCTTTACGGAACTTTAAACCGAACCCTTTATTTAATCCATTCGGGTAGATTGTTCTCATTTTGTTAATCAAGACCGGGTGCAAGTGTTAAGCTATGTTTAGTATTCTATGTTGTATCCCGATTACAAGAAACAC
Source organism: Doryteuthis pealeii (assembly GCA_023376005.1). Classification (NCBI taxonomy): domain Eukaryota; kingdom Metazoa; phylum Mollusca; class Cephalopoda; order Myopsida; family Loliginidae; genus Doryteuthis; species Doryteuthis pealeii. The sequence continues at coordinate 47,266,938 of CM042160.1, read as the reverse complement.
ATGAAGGTCGGAGAGCACATCGGCCGAAACGTTGTGTTTATAACTAAAAAGAAGAGGACAACAGAACGAAAAATCTAAATGATAGGAATCATCAAGCCTCTTCCCAAATTTATTTGTTTTGTTTATTTCATTACAAACGATTTAAAAATTAAAATGAATAGATTTGCATTTTTAAAAATTTTACAACAATCTGGATGGGTTGGGTATTTGTGAAAGCGAAATTTCATTTTGAAATGTGAATCACATTAGAGATAGAATGTTTATTTGAAATAAAAGGAGGAAAAGAACGGAGATATAATCTGTTGTAAGAAATTGACCTTGTGTCACATCCTGCTCGTGCAGAGGGGTTGATAAATATATATAATCTGTTGTAAATAACTCAGGGAACAGACACTTGTAAGAAACAGCGTATATAGGTGTCGTTATGCTGATTCATAACGTCATCATTGCTTACTAGTAAACGTCTTCTCAAGTGGTCTAGTGGTTAGGATTCCGCGCTCTCACCGCGGCGGCCGGGGTTCGATTCCCCGCTTGGGAAAGTTTCTTTTTAAACAAATATTGTTCTCGTTCTTTAAGAAAATATACTAAATTCTTTACGTGGCAATTATTAAATAAACTAGCAGGACCAGTGGATATACCACAGTATAAAAATTTAATTATTACAACGTTTGATATGTTTACTTAAGAGCTAATAGTTTAATATATAAAAAGTATAAAGTATGTAAAGTCGTCGGGCGGCCTTATGTCGGTATCAGCCAATTAGCGAGGGGGTCTATTCCCTTTTCACTAGCGTTAGAACAAGGAGATTGTTTTGGGAGTTTGAGATGGAGCACCACTCCTACCATCAACCCCTCACTTTACCGCACATACACATGTTCTACTCATACGCCGAGTTGGCGAGGGCTGGAATCGAACAAGGAACCTTGTGGTTTCTCGCCGAACGCTCTACCGACTCTATATCAAAAGTATAATAGTTTATTTAACTCTCGATCTTCTTTTCTTTCATTCCTTCTTTTCATCTTGAAATATCACAAGAAAGCGTATGGTAGAAAAAGAAAAACAGACGAGAAAAATTAGATTAATTTCGTTTATCTAAAAAAAAACAAAAAAACTGTAAATGTTAAGAAGATAAGTCCTACTTTCACTCTGGTGGTGAGAACAGGTGTGGGATTGAAAATCTGTTTCTTCGGCGGGTGTGGCGTTGAAAGTCTGTTCTTGGCCGACGACTTGGTTCTGTGTGACGCATGGATGTGGTGTGGGTCGGATGTTCAATAGTCCCTTGATCATGCCCGAAGGAGTGACGCTGTATACCAACGCTGGTAGCCAACTGCTTTTTCGACTTTTAGTCAGCCGCTTTTATAATTATGAGCAGGCTCGAGAAAAAAAAATATGGTTGGTTGAAAAACATTAAACAGAGTATATTTTTAATTGTTTATAATTTTTGTTTTTCACCCGGAAGTTTGCGTGGAGCCTATGCGCAGAAGACTTATTTTGTTCATTTCGTTTAGAGCTACTGTCGGGTCAATATCCGTTTGGTGTTACATTTCTTAAAAACTTAGGTTCTGTGCCGAAGTGTTTTGTTTTTTCAATGTGTTTTGTTGGTGAGTAGGTGTATTGAGTTAGTAAAATTTGTGAATCAGGAGAGATAGCAACAAGGGATGGCTTTACACCTAAAAAGGTAAAAGTAATCTATATATAAATGCTGTTGATATTTTTTAAATCAATGATGAAATAATTTGCAATAGTGAAAGCAATTTCGTTTCTTTTCTTTAGTTTATTGTGAACGCTTTAAAGATGAAAATGAATAGATTTGCATTTTTTTTATAAATTTTACAACAATCTGGATGGGTTGGGTATTTGTGAAAGCGAAATTCTATTTTGAAATGTGAATCACATTAGAGATAGAATGTTTATTTGAAATAAAAGGAGGAAAAGAACGGAGTTATGATGTGTTGTAAGGAGCTCAGAGAGCAGACAGTTGTAGGGTACAACGTGTGTGTGTGTGTGTGGGGGGTATCTTAATGCTGATTCATAAAGTTATCGTCACCTAAGTTTCTATGTCTTCCCAAGTGGTCTAGTGGTTAGGATTCCGCGCTCTCACCGCGACGGCCGGGGTTCGATTCCCCGCTTGGGAAAGTAACTTTTTTAAACAAATATTACTCACTCTTTAAGAAAATATGCTAAATTCTTTACGTGACAATTATGAAATAAACTAGCAGGACCAGTGGATACAACACGGTATAAAAATATAATTATTACAACGTTTGACATGCTTGCTTAGGGCCAGTTTAGCTCAGTCGGTAGAGCGGTCGGCTATTCAACCACAATGTTCATGTATCGATCCCGGCCCTCACCAACTCAACGTATGAGTAGCAGACAGACAATTGTAGCATGTAACGTGTGTGTGGGGGGTATCTTAATGCTGATTCATAAAGTTATCATCGCCTAATGTGTTCCCAAGTGGTTAGGATTTCGCGCTCTCACCGCGGCGGCCGGGGTTCGATTCCCGCTTGGGAAATATTTTTTTTTTTTAGATTGTTTTTCCAATACTTTGATAAGATCAACTAAAGTATTTAATAAATATTAAATAAATGATATTTCGAAACATGTATTCTTCAATTGCATCCACGTTTCTTTGGTGGAATTTGAGGAAATATTATCAACCAGAATTAATGGTGTCTTAGCTGAAAAATACTTCATTAATCAATCGGTAGGGAGACCACGCCTGTGCTTTAAAGATGTCTGCAAGAGGGACATGAAGACATGCCACATCGACATCAACACATGGGAAGCTTATGCAGAAGACCGTACGTTGTGATATTCTTAAACGTCTGATGCTCTACCGACTGAGCTATGCGGGCCGTTGTGACCCAACGTCTATTAAGATATATTGGAAATATTTCCAGAAACAAATAGAATTATTAAACTAAATTGTGAAGCCCGCATGGGGACTCGAACCCCAGATTACTTAGATTGTGGTATTCTTAAAAGTCTGATGCTCTACCGACTAAGCTATTCGGGCCGTTGTGACCCAACGCCTACTAAGATATATAAGAAATATTTCCAGAAAGAAATAGAATTATTCAACTATAATGTGAAGCCCGCATGGGGACTCGAACCACAGATTACTAAGATTGTGGTATCCTTAAAAGTCTGATGCTCTACCGACTGAGCTATGTGAGCTAAACGTCTACTAACCAATATAGGAAATATATCCAGAAATAAATAGAATTATTTAACTAAAATTTGAAGCCCGAATGAGGACTCGAACCCCAGATTACTTAGTTTGTGGTACCATTAAATGTCTGTTGCTCTACCAACTGAGCTATGCTGGCCATTGTAACTCAATCAATATTAATGAATATTTTACATGCACTAATAACATGGACTGTTTTTAGCCAAATATAACTTAGATTTTCGATTAGACATCGTTGATGAATAAGTTCTATTCTATTCTATGTATTATTATTGATAATTTTGACTATAGATTGAATAACATTGATAAACGTACGCAATTTCTGGGGGTATTGTGACGTAAGCAGTGGCGTATTTTGGTTACAGGCAGACTGCAGATCTCCATAATAATAAGGATGTAGTAAAAAATAAAAATAATTGCAAAGATTTTTTTTTCATTACATGAGAAAAATATAAAGCATCGAATTAAATATTAAACTTCATTAATGAAAAAGAAAAGAATTATTCAAAAAAGAAAAATATAAATTTTTCAAGAAGAAGGGTAAGGGAACAAATTTGAACAAGGAAGCCATTCTGGGAAATTGCATTTAAAAATATCCTGAACTCGAATTATATGCAACTCGAATCCCCGTGTGGGCTAATGCTTTTCGTAATTAGTTCTTATGATTTTTATTTCTATCTTTCTATTTTGTTTTTATTTAATGGCGAATTATTTAAAATTTGAATTTCATTTTTACTCTTCCCCACTATTTAATCATTTGCGTATTGTAAGTTGAAGTGTGTGAGTTATTAGCAAATTATGAAATGAGAAATTTACTTTGTGTGACTAATTCTACCAAGTCGGTGATATTCCTCACTAAATGTCAACATGATTTTATTCGATTAATTATCGAAATAAAGAATCTAGCTTTGTAAAAGGTTTGTTTTTAAATGGTTAGCAGTCAATTGGCCCGTTGGTCTAGGGGTATGATTTTCGCTTAGGGTGCGAGAGGTCCCGGGTTCAAATTACCTTTACACGTTGCTAAATGAGTTATTATCGTCATATAGAAAAGACCCCACGTGCACATGAGGTAATACGTTTTGATTTTGTGTGTGATAAGATTGAATTTTGAAAATTTTCTCTCACAGATAAATTTCTCTTCAATGAAAACATATCAATTAAATTGATATCTTAATTAAATAAAGGTCGCATCCTAACAGCCTCCATAGCTCAGTCGGTAGAGCATCAGACTTTTAAGTGTACTTCGTGTAAGAAATCTGGGGTTCGAGTCCCCATGTGGGCTAATGCTTTTCGTAATTAGTTCTTATGATTTTATTTCTATCTTTCTATGCTTATATGAGATTTTGTTTTTATTTAATGGCGAATTATTTAAAATTTGAATTTCATTTTTTTACTCTTCCCCACTATTTAATCATTTGCGTATTGTAAGTTGAAGTGTGTGAGTTATTAGCAAATTATGACATCAGAAATTAAATATTAAACTCCATTAATGAAAAGGAAAAACTTATTCAAAAAAGAAAAAATATAAATTTTTCAAGAAGGAGAGCAAGGGCACGAATTTCAACAAGGGAGCCATTCTTCTGGGAAATTGCATTCCAAAATATCCTGAACCTTTACTATTTGCAATTCATCATCATTGATATATTGATTTAGTAACGACTTGACTCAACGGTCCGCATACCTCAGTCAGTAGGGTTTCAGGCTTTTTAAGGAGACTGTATCTAAGTAACCTGGGGTTCGAGTAACCCTGAGGGCTTCAATTTTTTAAATTTATTTATTATCTTATTTATTTCTGGATCGCCACATTTCAGGAAAGCTTTTTTTTTTAAATAAATATTTTTTTTATTAAAAATATCTATTTTATTATAATTTAATTGATTTTTAATTTCTTTTTTTAATTTTTTTTTTATTCCGCACGATTTATATTGTTCATTTAATTTTAATTTTTTCTCAACATTTAATATTTTATTTGGATATTATTTTTATACATTAGACCGGAGATTAAAAAACATAACAAAGACACACACAGCCCCCCACCCCCCAAAAAAAAACAACCCCAAACAAACAAGGAACTGAATTTGTATTTTTTTTCCTGAAATATCGGTGATCCACATTACTAAATGTCAAGATTATTCTATTATTATTTATACAGTAAATAGGATTGGCTCGTTGGTCTAGGGGTATGATTCTCGCTTTGGGTGCGAGAGGTCCCGGGTTCAAATCCCGGACGAGCCCAACTATTTTTTTTTTTTTTATTATTAATCCAACTAGTCCCTTTTTATACGTTTATTTAGGAATTACAACCTATTTGTTCTTTTTTTTATAAATTATATTTTAGTAGTTTTTTATTTTTATTTTACAAAGACCCTGGTCATTTTCGCTGATTTTTATGATCCAAATTTCTTTAAGATGGATCATGAAGATAATTTTATATCTGCAATTCGGGTCAAACAGTAGAAAAGTTGTGAACGGAATTTTGTCTTATCATTGTAGTCGTTGACGTTATGCTTGAACAGAGTTAAATAGAAACTGAGACTTTAACCTTATGCCGCCCTGTCAGCTGCGGCGTTAGAATGCACCGACTGCACCTCTGCAGAGGGGTAAGACTCCCCCAAATGGGGCCACCTGTTGGTCGTGTGTGACGACCCATGGTGCTTAAGGATATAATCCAGATGGTTGAGCAGTCTATGACTTGCAATACTCCACTTTGGCCCTTTTGGGGGCTAGACGGGCGGTCGGAGAGGCCCCCGCCGATCAATCGGCTGGTCACGTCAAGCCCTAGAAACTATATGATTACCCAAACCTTATTGCCCTTATGGCAAGCCCCAAACATTTTTATCATATGGGCGCTAGAAGGCGGTGGCTTAGGGTCTACATGTCCTGGGAATGACGTTAAACTCTATCTGATGGTGAGGTTCCAGTTTTGGAGGTTTGGGGAATGTGGAGCCTCCCATCTCCATTGCTCCTTTGTCCACTCTGACCCGGAGTGGCAGTACCTGTTAGGGTCCCATCTATGGGTTAAGTAGAAAAACATGAGTTTATAAAAAAAATTGAGTATCCATCAAAAGTGAATTTATTTCAAAACTTTATCGGCATTAAATGACCCACTGAGGTTGATATGCCGTAAAACAAACCAAAACAAACAATTTAACCTTATGTGCTAATATGAGCTTAGTAAATAACAATAATAATAATGACGATCAGGACCTGAGGATATACCACAGGACGATAATTTGATTATTACAACATTTGTTAGGTTTATTTAAGAGCTATTGCTAAATACTTCAATATGTAAAATGTATAATAATCTTGATTTACCTCGCTCACCTTTTTTCTTTCTTTCTTTATTTTCATCTTTTTATTATGTTCGAATGAAACACATTAGTATTATCGCTTCCACATGCTCACCCCCTCTCTCTACCTTTCCCCTATTCTTTCCTTTTCCTACTTTCTTATACTATTTTTCTGTGTAGCATGTCCCTTTTCACCCCTTTCTTTCTTTTTTTTTTTGTAAAAACGGAATGGTCCATTATTCGAGGTAACGACACTCATTTGGACGGTCTCATTTTTAACCTGAGGGTGTTGCAAGATTATAACGGTCGTATTTTGTAGGAACACCAGTATTATTATGTAGATTCTCAGTTTTATTTTTACGTTAGTAGAAATGAATTTGACAAAAGAGGTTAATTCTCATTGCTGACCTCTCGTATTCTAAAATCGAAATGTGTCATTTGCTGAATGGGCCTTCACTGAGCACTCTTTTTCTGTTTCTTTGTGCCAGGCAAGCGTTTAAATAGACAAGTTGAATTTTTTGATACACAACCATTTAATATTTTAAAATTATATTTATCTAATATTCATCTTTTAAATATTTTAATTCATCTTCTTAAAAAGAAGAGGTATAAGTGTTTGTTTAAAAAATGTTACTTTCCCAAGCGGGGAATCGAACCCCGGCCGCAGCGGTGAGAGCGCGGAATCCTAACCACTAGACCACTTGGGAAGACTCTTACTAAATTGCGACAATAACTTTATAACCAAGTTATTAGCATAACGACACCCGTACCCCACCCCATCTTACAATTACCTGCTCTCGGGCTACTTACAACACATCATATCTCCGTTCTTTTCATTTTTCTATTTCAAATAAGAATTCTGTCTCGAATGTGATTCACATTTGAAAAATAGAATTTTGCTTTCACAAATACCCAACCCATCCAGTATCTTTACAAACGATGAAAATACAAATTTATTCATTTTCATTTTTAAACCTTTCTCAAGTGAGGGAAGGTGTCGTGTCTCATATATATATATATATATATATATATATATATATATATATATATATATATATATATATTACCTTTACACGTCTAAGCCATCATGTTGGTAGATTAGTTATTGTCAAATACAAAAGACACCACGTGACAATGAGGAAATACATTTTCATATTTTGATTTATTATAACCCAAATAAGAATTCTGTCTCGAATGTGGTTCACATTTGAAAAATAGAATTTTGCTTTCACAACTACCCAACCCATCCAGTTTCTTTACAAACGATGAAAATTCCAATTTATTCATTTGTATTTATTAACTTTTCGAAATGAAATAAACAAAAAAAATTCGATTTCCCTATTGATAACTGCACAGACAAATAATGCAAAATAATTATACATAAAGAAATATGGGGAAAAAATAATGGAGTACTCGAACTCCAGACTTTGGAAAAGAAACTTGGACAATTCCTGTCCCGAGACAACTTGGCACATTCTATGCTTTATGCGCAATGTACAATTTGACGTTTTTCTTTTAAGCAGAAAATTTTAATTTAGAAAACTAGCAAAATAAAAAACGCCCTCTGGGCGACGTAAAATAGATATTGCCTGAGGGGATGGGAGTTAAAAATTTAATATCAGAGAGTTTGTATCATAAGTAAAATAAAATCATCAAATTTATTAAAGGAGTAAAAAATAAAATAAATTTATTAAAGGAGTAAAAAAATAAGAAAATTGAAATGGAAACTTAGTTCTGATAACTTCAAATATATATTAAAATAAAAAAAACTATATATAGATAGATAATACCAGGTATGTATTTATTAAAACTTGTTTAAAAAAACAATGAGGACTGTCTAACATTGCATGCTCAAATTTTGAGTGTATTCTATTTATGACGATTTTAGGCAGTGTGACGTAGGCAGTGACGTAGTTTTTGTTACAGACAAAAACCAGAAGCGAATCTCCATTATTAATAGAGAGGGATGTTCACAACAGATAAATTTTCTCTTCAATAAAAACGCATATATATTAATGTGAATTAGAATCATATATAAATGAGTTAATAACGCGTCGTGTCCAACAGCCTCCATAGCTCAGTCGGTAGAGCATCAGACTTTTAAGTGTATTTCGTGTAAGAAATCTGGGGTTCGAGTCCCCATGTGGGCTAATGCTTTTCGTAATTAGTTCTTATGATTTTATTTCTATCTTTCTATGCTTATATGAGATTTTGTTTTTATTTAATGGCGAATTATTTAAAATTTGAATTTCATTTTTACTCTTCCCCACTATTTAATCATTTGCGTATTGTAAGTTGAAGTGTGTGAGTTATTAGCAAATTATGAAATGAGAAATTTACTTTGTGTGACTAATTCTACCAAGTTTTTGTTTTGTTTTATGACAGCTATTCGCTCAATGTTCTTTTTTTTTTTTTTTTTTTTTGATAACTTTTATTTCCTTTACTTCAGCCGGTAGAGCATCTGCCTCGTGACCACAAGGTTCCAATTTCGATACCAACCCCACCACAGCCAACAGCGCATGAATAGCACTGTTGAGATATATGCGGTAAAACGGAGGGGGTCTGATTGTAGGTGTGGCGCTCCACCTTAGATGCAAAATCAATCCCCCTGGTCTGGTGCTAGGGAAAAGGGTATAGACTCCCTCGCTGTCTGAATGATTTTCCACCTACTTTACTTGTTATTTATTTCATTTGTTTTTTTTCAATTAATTGTTATTTTACCTCAATATCTAATATTTCAAGGAGATTGTTTAATAATATCTTTTTATCTTGTATATTATATCTGAAACCTGTCAGCTGTTCCTTATAACCATTCATCTTAATTCCACAGAATATTTATAATCTTTCCACAGATTATCTAACATTGCCTTAAAGGAGTTTAGAGATGAGGCATTCACTATTGATGATGATAGTTTATTCCATGTATTCACCACTCTGTTACTAATATAATTTTGTCTTGCATTTGCTTTACAAATTTGTTTAAAGGGTTTTAATATATGACCCCTGGTATTGATCTTTTGAGCAATGTTTAGTAGGTCAAAGTTCGTTGAATAAAATCCATGGGTATATTTGTAGACTTCAATCATTGTACGTCGATAAACCAAACTTGGTAAGTCAATGTTCCTAAGTCTTTCTTCATACGAAAGGTTTTTTTTTTAAATCATTCATTACTTTAGTAGCTCTCCTTTGAACTCCATCAATGAGGTTTATTGTTGTTTTTTTCTTCTTCTTCTAATATTGATATATGTGAATTATCCGAGGATCAAGAGAGAAAGGAATGAATTTGTATCACTTGTTCTGCCAGGTCGGTGATGATCCTTATCAAACCTCTGGATTATTTTATGCCAGTAATTGATAAGTAATATTGACTGTTTTTTTAAATTTTTATATAAAAAGAATATTTTTTGTAAGCATAAGTTGGCTCGTTGGTTTAGAGATATAATTCTCGTTTTGGGTGCGAGAGGTCCCGGGTTCAAATCCCGGACGAGCCCAATATGTCTTTTAACTTTTTAAAATATTTGACCCAACTTTCCAGTTTTCATTGTTTATTCATTTCAAATTTTGACAAATTTTATAAAAACAAAAATTTTTCGGCTGATCCTCAACTTGAAAGCGGTTTACATGAATCTTATCAAACGGTGACACAAAACGAGCCCATGACTTTTTTTCTTCTCGAGGAATCAATTCGCTACCTTTTTTTTTTGTTTTGTTTATTTATTTATTTATTTTTTTACATAACGGTTTAATATTTTTAAATAATATTCATTTAAATATTACCTTTTAAATAATTTAGTTCATCTTTTTATGGAGGATAATAGCGTTAAAATAGCATTAAAATAGTTTCCCAAGCGGGGAATCGAACTCCGGCGCGCCGCGTGAGAGCGCGGAATCCTAACCACTAGACCACTTGGGAAGACGTAAACTAACATGCGACGATAACTCTATGAACAATGTATTGGCCTAACGCCCTCCGCCTTCTCTTGCATTAGTCTGTTCCTCAACTACTGACAACACATTATTCCTTTCTTTTATTTCCTTCTATAAAATAAACGGCTGAACTTGCACAAAGGTGTCAAAATTAGGGTGACCCAGAAAAAACAGAACCCACAAATTTTGTTATAAAACTGTTAATTTTTACTAACACTAAACCCTAGACGGATTTAGGGTTAGGGTTAGGGTTAGGATTAGGGTTTGGGTTGGGGTTTAGGGTAAGTTTAATGGGAAAATAAATAAATAATTTGGGTTCTGTTTTTTCTGGGTCTCCCTGTATACCGGTGACCTAGAAAAAACAGAACCCACAAATTTTGTAATAAAACTGTTAATTTTAACTAGGAGGGTTTAGGGTTAGGCTTAGGGATTAGGGTTAGGGTTGGGGTTGGGTTTTAAGGTTAGTTTAATGGGAAAATAAATAAATAATTTGGGTTCTGTTTTTCTGGGTCACCGTAATTTTGACACATTTGTGCAAGTTCAGCCAAATAAACATTCTTTCTCCATTATAATTCACATTTATTGAAATGAAAACACAACTTGAGACAGCAATAAACAAATGATCTTGTCTCCTATTCTCCTATTCACTTATTTCTACAACAATTTCATAGATTGATTTTATAGCAGTACCAATACTTGTGGAATATCAGACTTTTAAATATACTATATCTAAGTCATTCGGTGTTCGAGATCAGATGAAGGCATCGATTTTTTTTCTAAGTTCATTTTTACTAGCAAAATGTTCTTTTTTTCCGGGCGATGTAAAAATAAATTTTTGAAAGATATTGCTTGAGGAGGTGCAGGTTAAAAATTAAATGTCGGAGAGTTTGAACCATAAATCATGAAATCATCAAATTTATTAAAGGAGTAAAAAAACAAAAACAAAAAAACAATTTGAAATTGAAACTAAGTTCTATTAACTTTGAATATCTATTAAAATAAAACAAACTATATATAAATATATGATACCGGGATGTATCTATTAAAACTTGTTTTAAAAAACAATGAGGACTGTCTAATGATGCATGCTCAAATTTTGAGTGTATTTATTCTATGTTATGAGGATTTCGGGTATAGTGACGTAAGCAGTGACGTAGTTTTTGTTACAGACAAAAACCGGAAGCGAATCTCCATTATTAATAGAAATAGAATTGAGAATAGTCCGGGGCTGCTGATATATATTCTCTGCAGAATATTATTTACAATTTATCATTCTAATGCATTGATATATTGATTTTATAGCAGTACCAATAAAATGACCTGTGTTGCATCAGATATTTAAGTAAACTATATCATAGTAATTTGGGGTTCGAGACCAGATGCAGGCACCTATTTTTTTATGTTTCTAATTCGTTATATTTAATTGTAGAAAATAGTCCATGTGGGAAAACTGCTGATAAACATTCTGAACTAATTTAAAGTATATCATAATGAGATCGTGATCTATTGACGGCCCGCATAGCTCAGTCGGTAGAGCATCAGACTTTTAAAGATACTAGAATCTAAGTAATCTGGGGTTCGAGTCCCCATGCGGGCTTATAAATTTTATATATAATTTTATTTGTTTTTTGATCGTCATATTTTATCAATGTTTTATTCTATTTGTTTTTTTGTTTTTTTAATTTTTTTTTATTTCATATATTTTATTTTAGGGTTGGCTTAGCTCAGTCAGTATAGCGTTCAGCTAGGAACCACAAGGTTACTGGTTCGATACCGGCCCTCGCCAACTCAGCGTATAAGTAGCACAGGGATCTGTGCGGTAAAGTGAGGGGCTGATGGTAGGTGTGGCGCTCCACCTCAGACATTAAGATAATCTCCTTGGTCTAGCGCTAAAAAAGGGGGATAGACTCCCTCGCTGTCTGGCCGATACTGATATAAGGCCGCCCCGACGACTTTACTTACTTTAATGTTTTTCTCTAAGGATCTAAATCTTTAATCTTAATTTTTTCTTGATATTTACTATTTTATTATTTCTCTGAATGTTTGAGATGAGGCTTGATGATTAGTATTATCTGCCGTTATTTGGACTATTGTCCTCATCTTCATTGCTCTCTGTACAACGTTTCGGCCGATGTGCTCTCCGGCCTTCTTCAGGTATTTCTTATCGGACTCGGGAACCTTATCGGACTCGGGAACCTTCTTTTCGAACTCGGGAACTTTCTTGTTGTAATCGGGAGCCATCACGGAACTTTGAACCTAACCCTTTATTCAGTCCACGGGGGCATCCTGTTCTCATTCCGCTAACCATAGCTGGAGTAGGAGCTGTGTTAATTATTTTTCTATGTTACTGCAGCCGGTCAGGATTGAACCTGGAATCCAGAGATAACTGTCACTTAGAACTGTCTTAACCTAACTACCTTATCCACTAGGCCATGTGTCCAATTGGACTAATCGTTGTACAGATAACAATGAAGATGAGAACAATAGTCCGAATAACGCAGATAATACTATTTTATTGTTTTTTCTTACATAAACGTATGTGGCATTCGCCGGTTTTAGATAAATAAATAGTGTGAAATGTTTGAGAAAAAGATGAAAATGAATGTTTGATCTCGTCGGAAAGGAAAGGAATTCGTTTTGTTTGGGAGAAGATTTGTGGGGATTAAAAAAATACGAAAATAGAAATAAAATAAAAATAAAATGAAAAACAACAAACTCCCATGAGGCCTGGACCGGAAGAACCCCTTTGCGCATGTCAGACAAAAGGGACTGATTCCCTACCCTCAAGGTAATACCTCGGCCATTCGAACTTAGGCCGCAACTGAGTGTAGGTCGTTTCCTGGCCAGGGGTTATCCCCTCGCCATGGCTGACTATGACCCGTTCAACAAAGCCTGAATCATAAAACTACCTCTTGCCTTTGTCTCTTTCCTCTTTCGTTTTCCTTTTCGTTCCTTAAGTTCCATTTTCAGCTGACCAACCTACAAGAACAAAGAACCAGCTTTTATTAGAGACAAGATACCAGCACCAACGAACTTAACTTCGCCCCATAGATTCAATTTGGAAAATTTTCTCTTAAAAAAGTTAAAATCTATTAACATAGATTATATTGATTTATGGCCAACACCTTTCATAGCTCAGTCGGTAAAACATCAGACTTTTAAGTGTACTTCTCATAAGAAATCTGAGGTTCGAATCCTCATGTGGGCAAAAATTCTTTCTTTCTTTTTTTTTTTTTAAATCAATTCTTATAATCTTAATCATATATTTCGATGGCTATATTTTACAGGGAGCAAACTTTGTATCCGAGATGTAGGGATAACAGAAATGATAATAAAAACAAGGAAATTGTTAACAATAACAATACTTGTTTTATTTATTCTCACTGACAGGGAAATACAGTGGATGGGTTTGGATTAGAGTTCTGCTTGATGAGGATAAAAGTGTATGACCTGCTCGGTTCTGATCTGCTGTGCAGTCTGTTTTTCCCTCCTCTTTAGAGAGTCTGGTTCGAATCGTTAGGGGGAGATAACTCTCCCTAACAAAACTTAAAATTTTCTTCTTTTTTTTAATTAAAAATTATTACAAATTTTGAGATAAATTTACTTTAATTCAGTTTTGACTTTTACTAATGATTGCATTTTCCCATTAATTACCAAGATAATGTTTTATTTTAAAAACAATTTAAAAAAAAATCAGCAACACAAGTTGATTCGTTCATCTAGGGGAATTATTCACGATTAGAGTACAAGAGGTCCCGGGTTCAAATCGCAGACTAGCCCAATCTTCTCTTTTTACCTTTTAAAACATTTCATTTAACTTACCAGTTTTTATTGACGCAGTTTACATGAATTTCATGGTAATCTGAACATTAGCTACATAAGTAAAAAGTAAAGTAAAGTCGTCGGGGCGGCCTAATGTTGGTATCAGCCAATCAGCGATGGGAGTCTATCCCTTTTCACTAGCGCTAGACCAAGGAGATTGTTTTTGCATCTGAGGTGGAGCGCCACATCTACTCTCCTTACTTTACCGCACAGATCCCTGTGCTACTCATAACGCTGAGTTGGCGAGGACCGGTATCGAACTAGGAACCTTGTGGTTTCTAGCCGAACGCTCTACCGACTGAGACAAGAGTAATCTCCCCTAGATTGTTTCACTTTGAGGAAGCCGTGTCTTTCGGTCGACATTTAATTTTTAAAATTTTTAATTTCACCGTTAATCTACACTGAAAAACGAATTTATTCGAATCAATACAACTGCATGTTTTAACACGAAAATATCATAAATTGTGTTCTTAATTGTGCATGCGCATTATTTGAAAGGAACTTAATTGTTATTAAGAACTCATTTTATTATATTTTCGTGTTAAAACATGTAGTTGTATTGATTACGGTGAAATTGAAATGGCCGACCAAAATATATGGCTTCCTCAAAATGAAATAAACAAAGGGGTGTTACTCTCATTTATGTAGCTAATGTTCAGATTACCAATTTCATTATGAATTCCATTGAAATTATCTTGGGAAATTCAACGTTTTAATGCAATGAAGAATATGTGCACGAGAATTAGTCCAAAAAGTATAAGAAACGCAATATAACTTTAAAACTAAACATTTAACGCCAGAATTTAAGTATAGATTATTTTTTTACCTTTACACGTCTAAGCCATCCTGTTGCTAAATGAGTTATTATCGTCATATAGAAAAGACACCACGTGCAATGAGGAAATACGTTTTGATTTTGTGTGGGATAAGATTGAATTTTGAAAATTTTCTCTCACAGATAAATTTCTCTTCAATGAAAACATATCAATTAAGTTGATATGTTAATTAAATAAAGGTCGCATCCTAACAGCCTCCATAGCTCAGTCGGTAGAGCATCAGACTTTTAAGTGTACTTCGTGTAAGAAATCTGAGGGTCTGGGGTTCGAGTCCCCATGTGGGCTAATGCTTTTCGTTGTTATTTCTTTACATCGTCTTATTTGAAAGTTGTAACACCTATGAAGATTTAAGAACAGAATTCAAGTCTAAATTACTTTTACCTTTACACGTCTAAGCCATCATGTTGGTAGATTAGTTATGGTCAAATACAGAGGACACTACGTGGCAATGAGGAAATACTTTTTGATATGATGATTATTATGACACGTTTCCCAACAGCCTCCATAGCTCAGTCGGTAGAGCATCAGACTTTTAAGTGTACTTCCTGTAAGAAATCTGGGGTTCGAGTCCCCATGTGGGCTAATGCTTTTTTTAAAATCTATTCTTATGATTTTATTTCTTACGTTTATATGAGATTTTGTTTTTATTTAATGGCGAATTATTTAAAATTTGAATTTAATTTTTACTCTTCCCCACTATTTAATCATTTGCGTATTGTAAGTTGAAGTGTGTGAGTTATTAGCAAATTATGAAATGAGAAATTTACTTTGTGTGACTAATTCTACCAAGTCGGTGATATTCCTTACTAAATGTCAACATGATTTTATTCGATTAATTGTCGAAATAAAGAATCTAGCTTTGTAAAAGGTTTGTTTTTAAAACGTTAGCAGTCAGTTGGCTCGTTGGTCTAGGGGTATGATTTTCGCTTAGGGTGCGAGAGGTCCCGGGTTCAAATCCCGGACGAGCCCAATCTGTTTTTTTTAACTTTTAAATTCATTTTAT
Organism: Doryteuthis pealeii; assembly: GCA_023376005.1. NCBI lineage: Eukaryota > Metazoa > Mollusca > Cephalopoda > Myopsida > Loliginidae > Doryteuthis > Doryteuthis pealeii. The sequence goes on along the minus strand of CM042160.1, from coordinate 47,250,861 downwards.
TCAAATTATCAGTTTACTTGACCAATTGGGAAGATGTTTATAGCAATTCGACAATAACTTTATGCACAATTTATCAGCCTAACTAAACTCTCTCTTCTTGTCCTACAACTGTCTGATCTCGAGTTACTAACCACACATTATACCTTCACTTCTATTTCTCATAATCTTTATGTGATACACATTTCAAAATGGGATTTCGCTTTTACAAATACCAACCCTTCCAGATTCTTTACAAATTAAAAAAATAATAATTTTTAAACCGTTCACAATGAAATAAATAAAACAAAACAAATTCGATTTCTGTATTGATGACTGCACAGACAAATATTGCAAATTATTTGACACATAAATAAAATTAATAGAGAACTCGAACCTCAGATCACATCTTTAAATATCTTAAATTCTTTCCACTAAACTACTCGGGCTTATTCAATGAAATTTACTGTTCGGGTTGTGAGATAACAAAAATATTTTCCTCATTTCTATGTGGTTTCTTTTATATCTGAAGATGTCTCATAGCGAGTTCGATCCTCCCTGAATGCCGTATAAAAATCCACATTAAAAAGATCTTGTGTTAATCCGGTCTGGTGGGAAGTAAAAAAAAATGACTTCAAATCAAAACAAGTCCGTAGGCTTATTTAATTTCAAGCTGACCTACTTAAATTTAACAATAATAAAATTCCATTTAGCTGATTTACACAGCTGGCTCGTTGGTCTAGGGGTATGATTCTCGCTTTGGGTGCGAGAGGTCCCGGGTTCAAATCCCGGACGAGCCCAATCAGTTTTAACTTTTTAAAACATTTGACACAACTTTCCAGTTTTCATTTTTTTCATAAACAAATTTTGACAAATTTTATGAAAACAAAAATGTTTATGCTGATCCTCAACTTGAAAGCGGTTTACATGAATTTTATAAAACGGTGACACAAAACAATGAATCAAAATTCTGATAAAAGAAAAAAATGAGATTAAACCTCTCTTTATCCACGCCCCCATCGTAAATTAAAATGTTTGTAATATAAAAGCAACATTTATCAACTTAGGTTTTTTTTTTGTTTTATTTATTAAGAAGACAAGTTCTTTAATTTACGAGCTCAACAGCAAACCAAAGGTCTGGTAAACGAAAGGTCCTATGTAACTTTCAATATTTCAATTTTAAAAGCAAACCAAGGGTCTGGTAAACGAAAGGTTCGAGGAAACTTTCAATGTTTCCATTTTAACATGATAAAATTAAAAAAAAACTAAGAAAATAAAAAGAGAAGAGGAATTCATGCCTTCATTTTCTCATTAAGTGATGAAATTTGGGTTACATTTTTATTAAATTGAAATTATTAAAAAAAAAAAATAACCCTCGGGCTCGTCCGGGAATTGAACCCGGGACCTCTCGCACCCGAAGCGAGAATCATACCCCTAGACCAACGAGCCAGCTTGTTGCTTGGTTATTATGAGAATAAATTAAATTATCTTACTGAAGAATCATTCGCCTCGTATATTGAAGAAGTTGGCATTTACATGAAACGGAGACTTGAATTGGAAGAAGGCATATTTTCAATACAAGTCGAAAAGTTGATGTTCTATCATGTTATTGGTCATGGTAGTAGAAAACAAATCAGGAGTCCCTAAAGTGGTGTGACTACCAGCAACTCCTGCGACCCTACCCAGGCTACGTAGTTGCACTAAAAAAAAAAAAATTGGACACTACTCCATCGTCTCTCGTAGATGGAAGGATGCCAATAATGTTTTAATGCTATTTTTTATGACTTTATATTTTTATTTTTTATATTTTTACATTTAATCTTCGACGGTTTGGACGGTCTGATTTTAACCAGATGGTGTTGCAAGATGATAACGGTCGGAAGATTAAAGAACAAGAGTATTAGAGTATAAATAAAAATACACGCTTAGGGGAGTAAACCCCTAAAACAAATCCGGAGCTGGAGTCTCTAAGGTGGTATGATGCTGAACTCCAGTGTTACCCAGCAACTCCTGCGACCCTACCGCTGCCAAACTGCATTGGTTCCTTACCTTTCCTTTGGATTACGGTGACAGTGGAGAGGGGGGGTGCTACTTGGGCAACAGCTCATCCTCCATATGAACACGCCCCGGCTACGTAGTTCCGAAAAAAAATATGGACAATAGTTTGCTAATTATAGGAAAGGTCATTTTAATCTTCTTCTTTTTAATGTGCGACCGGGAAATCGTTTTGTTTCTCAGTTGAATTTGAATTTAATTCATTTATTGTCAAAACTACGAGTATATTTGTCGCATACCCCACTTGTATGGACTGGGCACAAGGCCTCGTTTTAACGCCGACCCACAAGCCGGAGCTCATGGGTGGGAAAGAACAAAAATTGCGTCGATCCCTTCGGCATTTCCCCACAAGAGGGGCGCCTCAGGCGCTGGGCAATAAACCCAGCCCTGCCCCTTTAAGTCAAGGGGGCAGATGTTGCCTGGGGGGATAGCCCCCTGGGATCGACGCTATTATTTGACTCTCGACAAGTCCAGCGGCCGAAGCTCGCTGGACCCCCGGCGTTAACCGGAAAACCGAGTGGGCAAATAAGATATTGTCCAAACTACGAGCCTGACACCACAGTAGGCGCCCTGCAGGTCATCATCCTTTGTTTGGTTTGGTTTGGTTTGGTTTGTTTATTTTGTTTTACGGGATATCAACCTTCTTAATGGATACACATTTTTTTTAATAAATACATTTTTCTGTTGGTGGCTGCAGGTCTTAGTGTCCTGGGTATGACGTTAAACTGCATATAATGTGATTGGGTGGGGGCTATCATATTGGTGCTAGGGCTTGACGTGACCAGCCGATTGATCGGAGGGGGCCTCTCCGATCGCTCGTCTAGCCCAAGAAAAGGCCAAAGTGGAGTGTTGCAAGTCATGGACTCTCAACCACCTGGGTTCTATCCTTAAGCAAATTATTTTTTTAGTGGTTTGAAGGCGTTAAAAGTAAGCCATATTTTTATCGACAAGTAAATGTAAATATTTAGCTCCCCCCTTAAAATATTTTAAAGAGGAAGAGGGTTAAAATATTTACATTTACTTTTTGAAAAAATACTTTTTTTCAGCTATCACCGCCTAGCGTTTATTAAGGCAGGAGGCCGGAACGGAACTCTGTGAATAGTAACCATTATCTTAAATTACATTTTATAATATTTTTCGGGCTCTTCGCATAAATGCGTCCTGGCCTCCTGTCCTAAATAAACGCTAAGCGGTGCCAGCTCAAAAAACAACCCGCGCTTAAGGCGTTTTTCCACAATTTTTTTCTCGACAAGTAAATGTAAATATTTTAACCCCTCCTCTTTAAAATATTTTTTAGTGGTTTGAAGGCCTTAAAAGTAAGCCACACCCAGCTTTTTTTTTTATCGATAAGTAAATGTAAATATTTATCCTCCCTTTAAAATCTCTTTTTCTTTTTTCGGTATTTTCATTTTATTTTAATTAAATCCTAATCTTTAACCCTAACCCTAAAAACCGGTAAAAAATATATAAAAAATAAAAAAACGCCTTCAAACAGCTAGGGACTTTTATCGTAGCGTGGGTTGTTTTTTCAGCAGGCACCACCAAGCGAATTTTAGGGTAGGAGGCCAGGACGCATTTGTGCGAAGAGCCCCATATTTTTTTGGCTAAACTTGCAAATCGGTCGGAAAATTAGGGTGACCCAGAAAAAACAGAACCCACACATTTTGTAATAAAAGTTTAATTTTAATTAGGGGGTTTAGGGTTAGGGTTTAGAATTAGGGTAAGGGTTGGGGTTGGGGTTTAGGGTTAGTTTAATGGGAAAATAAATAAATAATTTGGGTTCTGTTTTTTCTGCGTCACACTGTAATATGTTTTAATTTTCCGACCGATTTACAAATTTAGCCATTTTTTACGTTTTTTTATTTTTTATTTTTTACTTTTCCTCAATAATTAATATTCTGTGTATTTCAGCTGAGGAAGGAGTGTTGTGTTTGCTCTTCCACCAAAGCAAGTAGTTTTTTTTTTGTGCGTTACTAGTTCTATCAGTTTGGTGACACTCCTTACTAAAGCAGGGTGACGCGATATTCACTGTGTTGACATTGAAAAAAATAGTTTAAGATGAAAAGTTTTATTAAGTTAAATACCCCGCGGAAAACACACACACAGAGAGAGAGAGAGAGAGAGAGAGAGAGAGAGAGAGAGAGAGAGAGAGAGAGAGAGAGAGAGAGAGAGAGTTTTGGGTGTAAAAAGCCACCACGTGAAAATGAGGAAACGCCTGTTTATTTGGGAATGTCTTTTCCTGAATTTTATGAAAATGTCCATAAATATATTTTGCTGACGAACTACATAACCCTCAGTTCGGTATAGAATTCATTTATAAAACTTTCTCCTCGAGGTTCGAGTCTCCATAAAGTAATCGATTTGTTCTAAAATATCAAAATTGATGGGGGGGGGGACGCATAGTATATTTATTTTTTTTTTACAAATATTTGCCGATAAAAAGTGAGAAGCATAGTGCAGTAAATATTTGGAATTTAAATTTGTGTTTTGTAAAAATTCAATTGTAATTTTTACAAATTCATCGAAAGAATGAATTAGTACAAATTTCGGTTGTAAAATATCTTAATTAATTTGCTGATAAAATTTGAGACGGGTGAGCATCTTAAAATATATACGTTAATTTGCCAATAACAAGCGAGAAACACGACTCGGAAAATATACGAGAGGCGTTCAAAAAGTAATGCCCCTGACCCATTTCCCATAGCAGTAGAGCAACGAAACTTTGCACAGTTATTAGTCTATTTCTACATAGGAACCACCCCGAGTTACGCATTTCTCCCATCGTTTGACGCAGCTCTGGAGACTGTTTTTGTAGAACACCCCAGGTTGGTCCTCCAGCCACGACGTGACTTCAGAAATCAAGACTGCATCATCTGGGAAACGCTTTCCTTTCAAAAACAACTTTATGGCTGGGAAGAGGTGAAAGTCAGAGGGTACAAGGTCAGGAGAGTAGGGGGGATGGGGGAGTAGTTCATAGCTTTCTTAAAAAGGAACAACAAAAAACCCAAAATGCTAAATATTTAATGTTAAAAAATAATTTTTTTAAAACCAAGTTTAATTGAAATTATACATTGCAATACTAACACAAACAACTGAGACTAATGTGTCTACCGTTGGATTCAATAATTAATTTCAATGATTAATTAAATGTACATTAATTTAGTTTTTTAAGCAATACGTAATTAAAAACAACCTTAATCCCCAAACTCCTAAACCGTAACCCAATTCGCAAAAAACCTCATTCATACACTGTAGTTAAACTGTCATAGATGACCACCAAATAAGTTTCCGTTTTAATTTTGACGACGATTTGCAGGTTTAACCCAGATATTTTCAATTTTGCCATTTGATGAAACCGGTGTCAGTTTACAGACGGATTGATCATTCGAAGGAATAAGGTGAAAAGAAAAGAGAATTAATGTTATCAGTAGTTCAGTAACCTGTCGAGGAGGGCAGTTATGATATTAAATTGTTCATAACATCATTATCTCGACAGTTAAGACACATTCCCAAGTGGTCTAGTGGTTAGGATTCCGCGCTCTCACCGCGGCGGCCGGGGTTCGATTCCCCGCTTGGGAAATTATTTTCCATTTTTTATTTTGTATTACTGTTTGTTTAATCGATATTTCTCCCTTGTCGATTTTACAACGCCAGTTTTCATTTCTCAGCAGAACTTGTATTGTGCCAATTGTACATTCCCAAGTGGTCTAGTGGTTAGGATTCCGCGCTCTCACCGCGGCGGCCGGGTTTCGATTCCCCGCTTGGGAAATTATTTCCCTTTTCTTTTTTTTATTAGTGTTTGTTTAATCGATGTTTCTCCCTTGACGATTTTACAATGCCAGTTTTCATTTCTCAGCAGAACTTGCATAGTGCCAATTGTACATTCCCAAGTGGTCTAGTGGTTAGGATTCCGCGCTCTCACCGCGGCGGCCGGTGTTCGATTCCCCGCTTGGGAAATTATTTTCCTTTTTCTTTTTTTTATTAGTGTTTGTTTAATCGATGTTTCTCCTTGACGATTTTACAATGCCAGTTTTCATTTCTCAGCAGAACTTGCATAGTGCCAATTGTACATTCCCAAGTGGTCTAGTGGTTAGGATTCCGCGCTCTCACCGCGGCGGCCGGGGTTCGATTCCCCGCTTGGGAAATTATTTTCCTTTTTCTTTTTTTTATTAGTGTTTGTTTAATCGATGTTTCTCCCTTGACGATTTTACAATGCCAGTTTTCATTTCTCAGCAGAACTTGCATAGTGCCAATTGTACATTCCCAAGTGGTCTAGTGGTTAGGATTCCGCGCTCTCACCGCGGCGGCCGGGTTCGATTCCCCGCTTGGGAAATTATTTTCCTTTTTCTTTTTTTTATTAGTGTTTGTTTAATCGATGTTTCTCCCTTGACGATTTTACAATGCCAGTTTTCATTTCTCAGCAGAACTTGCATAGTGCCAATTGTACATTCCCAAGTGGTCTAGTGGTTAGGATTCCGCGCTCTCACCGCGGCGGCCGGGGTTCGATTCCCGCTTGGGAAATTATTTTCCTTTTCTTTTTTTTATTAGTGTTTGTTTAATCGATGTTTCTCCCTTGACGATTTTACAATGCCAGTTTTCATTTCTCAGCAGAACTTGCATAGTGCCAATTGTACATTCCCAAGTGGTCTAGTGGTTAGGATTCCGCGCTCTCACCGCGGCGGCCGGGTTCGATTCCCCGCTTGGGAAATTATTTCCCTTTTTCTTTTTTTTATTAGTGTTTGTTTAATCGATGTTTCTCCTTGACGATTTTACAATGCCAGTTTTCATTTCTCAGCAGAACTTGCATAGTGCCAATTGTACATTCCCAAGTGGTCTAGTGGTTAGGATTCCGCGCTCTCACCGCGGCGGCCGGGGTTCGATTCCCCGCTTGGGAAATTATTTTCCTTTTTTTTTTTTATTAGTGTTTGTTTAATCGATGTTTCTCCCTTGACGATTTTACAATGCCAGTTTTCATTTCTCAGCAGAACTTGCATAGTGCCAATTGTACATTCCCAAGTGGTCTAGTGGTTAGGATTCCGCGCTCTCACCGCGGCGGCCGGGTTCGATTCCCCGCTTGGGAAATTATTTCCCTTTTTCTTTTTTTTATTAGTGTTTGTTTAATCGATGTTTCTCCCTTGACGATTTTACAATGCCAGTTTTCATTTCTCAGCAGAACTTGCATAGTGCCAATTGTACATTCCCAAGTGGTCTAGTGGTTAGGATTCCGCGCTCTCACCGCGGCGGCCGGGTTCGATTCCCCGCTTGGGAAATTATTTTCCTTTTTCTTTTTTTTATTAGTGTTTGTTTAATCGATGTTTCTCCCTTGACGATTTTACAATGCCAGTTTTCATTTCTCAGCAGAACTTGCATAGTGCCAATTGTACATTCCCAAGTGGTCTAGTGGTTAGGATTCCGCGCTCTCACCGCGGCGGCCGGGGTTCGATTCCCGCTTGGGAAATTATTTTCCTTTTTCTTTTTTTTATTAGTGTTTGTTTAATCGATGTTTCTCCCTTGACGATTTTACAATGCCAGTTTTCATTTCTCAGCAGAACTTGCATAGTGCCAATTGTACATTCCCAAGTGGTCTAGTGGTTAGGATTCCGCGCTCTCACCGCGGCGGCCGGGGTTCGATTCCCCGCTTGGGAAATTATTTTCCTTTTTCTTTTTTTTATTAGTGTTTGTTTAATCGATGTTTCTCCCTTGACGATTTTACAATGCCAGTTTTCATTTCTCAGCAGAACTTGCATAGTGCCAATTGTACATTCCCAAGTGGTCTAGTGGTTAGGATTCCGCGCTCTCACCGCGGCGGCCGGGGTTCGATTCCCCGCTTGGGAAATTATTTTCCTTTTTCTTTTTTTTAGTGTTTGTTTAATCGATGTTTCTCCCTTGACGATTTTACAATGCCAGTTTTCATTTCTCAGCAGAACTTGCATAGTGCCAATTGTACATTCCCAAGTGGTCTAGTGGTTAGGATTCCGCGCTCTCACCGCGGCGGCCGGGTTCGATTCCCCGCTTGGGAAATTATTTTCCTTTTTCTTTTTTTATTAGTGTTTGTTTAATCGATGTTTCTCCCTTGACGATTTTACAATGCCAGTTTTCATTTCTCAGCAGAACTTGCATAGTGCCAATTGTACATTCCCAAGTGGTCTAGTGGTTAGGATTCCGCGCTCTCACCGCGGCGGCCGGGGTTCGATTCCCCGCTTGGGAAATTATTTTCCTTTTTCTTTTTTTTATTAGTGTTTGTTTAATCGATGTTTCTCCCTTGACGATTTTACAATGCCAGTTTTCATTTCTCAGCAGAACTTGCATAGTGCCAATTGTACATTCCCAAGTGGTCTAGTGGTTAGGATTCCGCGCTCTCACCGCGGCGGCCGGGGTTCGATTCCCCGCTTGGGAAATTATTTTCCTTTTTCTTTTTTTTTATTAGTGTTTGTTTAATCGATGTTTCTCCCTTGACGATTTTACAATGCCAGTTTTCATTTCTCAGCAGAACTTGCATAGTGCCAATTGTACATTCCCAAGTGGTCTAGTGGTTAGGATTCCGCGCTCTCACCGCGGCGGCCGGGGTTCGATTCCCCGCTTGGGAAATTATTTCCCTTTTTCTTTTTTTTATTAGTGTTTGTTTAATCGATGTTTCTCCCTTGACGATTTTACAATGCCAGTTTTCATTTCTCAGCAGAACTTGCATAGTGCCAATTGTACATTCCCAAGTGGTCTAGTGGTTAGGATTCCGCGCTCTCACCGCGGCGGCCGGGTTCGATTCCCCGCTTGGGAAATTATTTTCCTTTTTCTTTTTTTTATTAGTGTTTGTTTAATCGATGTTTCTCCCTTGACGATTTTACAATGCCAGTTTTCATTTCTCAGCAGAACTTGCATAGTGCCAATTGTACATTCCCAAGTGGTCTAGTGGTTAGGATTCCGCGCTCTCACCGCGGCGGCCGGGGTTCGATTCCCCGCTTGGGAAATTATTTTCCTTTTTCTTTTTTTTTATTAGTGTTTGTTTAATCGATGTTTCTCCCTTGACGATTTTACAATGCCAGTTTTCATTTCTCAGCAGAACTTGCATAGTGCCAATTGTACATTCCCAAGTGGTCTAGTGGTTAGGATTCCGCGCTCTCACCGCGGCGGCCGGGTTCGATTCCCCGCTTGGGAAATTATTTTCCTTTTTCTTTTTTTTATTAGTGTTTGTTTAATCGATGTTTCTCCCTTGACGATTTTACAATGCCAGTTTTCATTTCTCAGCAGAACTTGCAGAGTGCCAATTGTACATTTCCAAGTGGTCTAGTGGTTAGGATTCCGCGCTCTCACCGCGGCGGCCGGGGTTCGATTCCCCGCTTGGGAAATTATTTTCCTTTTTCTTTTTTTATTAGTGTTTGTTTAATCGATGTTTCTCCCTTGACGATTTTACAATGCCAGTTTTCATTTCTCAGCAGAACTTGCATAGTGCCAATTGTACATTCCCAAGTGGTCTAGTGGTTAGGATTCCGCGCTCTCACCGCGGCGGCCGGGGTTCGATTCCCCGCTTGGGAAATTATTTTCCTTTTTCTTTTTTTTATTAGTGTTTGTTTAATCGATGTTTCTCCCTTGACGATTTTACAATGCCAGTTTTCATTTCTCAGCAGAACTTGCATAGTGCCAATTGTACATTCCCAAGTGGTCTAGTGGTTAGGATTCCGCGCTCTCACCGCGGCGGCCGGGGTTCGATTCCCCGCTTGGGAAATTATTTTCCTTTTTCTTTTTTTTAGTGTTTGTTTAATCGATGTTTCTCCCTTGACGATTTTACAATGCCAGTTTTCATTTCTCAGCAGAACTTGCATAGTGCCAATTGTACATTCCCAAGTGGTCTAGTGGTTAGGATTCCGCGCTCTCACCGCGGCGGCCGGGGTTCGATTCCCCGCTTGGGAAATTATTTTCCTTTTTCTTTTTTTTATTAGTGTTTGTTTAATCGATGTTTCTCCCTTGACGATTTTACAATGCCAGTTTTCATTTCTCAGCAGAACTTGCATAGTGCCAATTGTACATTCCCAAGTGGTCTAGTGGTTAGGATTCCGCGCTCTCACCGCGGCGGCCGGGGTTCGATTCCCGCTTGGGAAATTATTTTCCTTTTTCTTTTTTTTATTAGTGTTTGTTTAATCGATGTTTCTCCCTTGACGATTTTACAATGCCAGTTTTCATTTCTCAGCAGAACTTGCATAGTGCCAATTGTACATTCCCAAGTGGTCTAGTGGTTAGGATTCCGCGCTCTCACCGCGGCGGCCGGGGTTCGATTCCCCGCTTGGGAAATTATTTTCCTTTTTCTTTTTTTTTAGTGTTTGTTTAATCGATGTTTCTCCCTTGACGATTTTACAATGCCAGTTTTCATTTCTCAGCAGAACTTGCATAGTGCCAATTGTACATTCCCAAGTGGTCTAGTGGTTAGGATTCCGCGCTCTCACCGCGGCGGCCGGGGTTCGATTCCCCGCTTGGGAAATTATTTTCCTTTTTCTTTTTTTTTATTAGTGTTTGTTTAATCGATGTTTCTCCCTTGACGATTTTACAATGCCAGTTTTCATTTCTCAGCAGAACTTGCATAGTGCCAATTGTACATTCCCAAGTGGTCTAGTGGTTAGGATTCCGCGCTCTCACCGCGGCGGCCGGGGTTCGATTCCCCGCTTGGGAAATTATTTTCCTTTTTCTTTTTTTTATTAGTGTTTGTTTAATCGATGTTTCTCCCTTGACGATTTTACAATGCCAGTTTTCATTTCTCAGCAGAACTTGCATAGTGCCAATTGTACATTCCCAAGTGGTCTAGTGGTTAGGATTCCGCGCTCTCACCGCGGCGGCCGGGGTTCGATTCCCCGCTTGGGAAATTATTTTCCTTTTTCTTTTTTTTATTAGTGTTTGTTTAATCGATGTTTCTCCCTTGACGATTTTACAATGCCAGTTTTCATTTCTCAGCAGAACTTGCATAGTGCCAATTGTACATTCCCAAGTGGTCTAGTGGTTAGGATTCCGCGCTCTCACCGCGGCGGCCGGGTTCGATTCCCCGCTTGGGAAATTATTTTCCTTTTTCTTTTTTTATTAGTGTTTGTTTAATCGATGTTTCTCCCTTGACGATTTTACAATGCCAGTTTTCATTTCTCAGCAGAACTTGCATAGTGCCAATTGTACATTCCCAAGTGGTCTAGTGGTTAGGATTCCGCGCTCTCACCGCGGCGGCCGGGGTTCGATTCCCCGCTTGGGAAATTATTTTCCTTTTTCTTTTTTTTTATTAGTGTTTGTTTAATCGATGTTTCTCTCCCTTGACGATTTTACAATGCCAGTTTTCATTTCTCAGCAGAACTTGCATAGTGCCAATTGTACATTCCCAAGTGGTCTAGTGGTTAGGATTCCGCGCTCTCACCGCGGCGGCCGGGGTTCGATTCCCGCTTGGGAAATTATTTTCCTTTTTCTTTTTTTTATTAGTGTTTGTTTAATCGATGTTTCTCCCTTGACGATTTTACAATGCCAGTTTTCATTTCTCAGCAGAACTTGCATAGTGCCAATTGTACATTCCCAAGTGGTCTAGTGGTTAGGATTCCGCGCTCTCACCGCGGCGGCCGGGTTCGATTCCCCTTGGGAAATTATTTTCCTTTTTCTTTTTTTTATTAGTGTTTGTTTAATCGATGTTTCTCCCTTGACGATTTTACAATGCCAGTTTTCATTTCTCAGCAGAACTTGCATAGTGCCAATTGTACATTCCCAAGTGGTCTAGTGGTTAGGATTCCGCGCTCTCACCGCGGCGGCCGGGGTTCGATTCCCCGCTTGGGAAATTATTTTCCTTTTTTTTTTTTTTTATTAGTGTTTGTTTAATCGATGTTTCTCCCTTGACGATTTTACAATGCCAGTTTTCATTTCTCAGCAGAACTTGCATAGTGCCAATTGTACATTCCCAAGTGGTCTAGTGGTTAGGATTCCGCGCTCTCACCGCGGCGGCCGGGGTTCGATTCCCCGCTTGGGAAATTATTTTCCTTTTTCTTTTTTTTATTAGTGTTTGTTTAATCGATGTTTCTCCCTTGACGATTTTACAATGCCAGTTTTCATTTCTCAGCAGAACTTGCATAGTGCCAATTGTACATTCCCAAGTGGTCTAGTGGTTAGGATTCCGCGCTCTCACCGCGGCGGCCGGGGTTCGATTCCCGCTTGGGAAATTATTTTCCTTTTTCTTTTTTTTATTAGTGTTTGTTTAATCGATGTTTCTCCTTTCGAGCGGCAGCTGCCGAATGTTCGTCCCGCATTGGTATTATTTTCTATTTTTTTTTATATTATGTTTGTTTAATCGAATGTTTCTCCCTTGACGATTTTACAATCGCCAGTTTCATTCTCTCAGCAGAACTTGCATAGTGCCAATTGTACATTCCCAAGTGGTCTAGTGGTTAGGATTCCGCGCCTCAACCGCGGCGGCCGGGGTTCGAATTCCCGCTTGGGAAATTATTTTCCTTTTTCTTTTTTTTATTAGTGTTTTTTAATCGATGTTTCTCCCTTGACGATTTTACAATGCCAGTTCCATTTCTCAGCAGAACTTGCATAGTGCCAATTGTACATTCCCAAGTGGTTAGTGGTTAGGATTCCGCGCTCTCACCGCGGCGGCCGGGGTTCGATTCCCCGCTTGGGAAATTATTTTCCTTTTTCTTTTTTTTATTAGTGTTTGTTTAATCGATGTTTCTCCCTTGACGATTTTACAATGCCAGTTTTCATTTCTCAGCAGAACTTGCATAGTGCCAATTGTACATTCCCAAGTGGTCTAGTGGTTAGGATTCCGCGCTCTCACCGCGGCGGCCGGGGTTCGATTCCCGCTTGGGAAATTATTTTCCTTTTCTTTTTTTTATTAGTGTTTGTTTAATCGATGTTTCTCCCTTGACGATTTTACAATGCCAGTTTTCATTTCTCAGCAGAACTTGCATAGTGCAATTGTACATTCCCAAGTGGTCTAGTGGTTAGGATTCCGCGCTCTCACCGCGGCGGCCGGGGTTCGATCCCCGCTTGGGAAATTATTTTCCTTTTTCTTTTTTTTTATTAGTGTTTGTTAATCGATGTTTCTCCCTTGACGATTTACAATGCCAGTTTTCATTTCTCAGCAGAACTTGCATAGTGCCAATTGTACATTCCAAGTGGTCTAGTGGTTAGGATTCCGCGCTCTCACCGCGGCGGCGGGGTTCGATTCCCGCTTGGGAATTATTTTCCTTTTTCTTTTTTTTATTAGTGTTTGTTTAATTCGATGTTTCTCCCTTGACGATTTTACAATGCCAGTTTTCATTTCTCAGCAGAACTTGCATAGTGCAATTGTACATTCCCAAGTGGTCTAGTGGTTAGGATTCCGCGCTCTCACCGCGGCGGCCGGGTTCGATTCCCCGCTTGGAAATTATTTTCCTTTTTCTTTTTTTTAGTTGTTTTGTTTAATCGATGTTTCTCCTTGACGATTTTACAATGCCAGTTTTCATTTCTCAGCAGAACTTGCATAGGTGCCAATTGTACATTCCCAAGTGGTCTAGTGGTTAGGATTCCGCGCTCTCACCGCGGCGGCCGGGGTTCGATTCCCGCTTGGGAAATTATTTTCCTTTTCTTTTTTTTATTAGTGTTTGTTTAATCGATGTTTCTCCTCCTTGACGATTTTACAATGCCAGTTTTCATTTCTCAGCAGAACTTGCATAGTGCCAATTGTACATTCCCAAGTGGTCTAGTGGTTAGGATTCCGCGCTCTCACCGCGGCGGCGGGGTTCGATTCCCCGCTTGGGAAATTATTTTCCTTTTTCTTTTTTTTATTAGTGTTTTGTTTAATCGATGTTTCTCCCTTGACGATTTTACAATGCCAGTTTTCATTTCTCAGCAGAACTGCATAGTCCAATTGTACATTCCCAGTGGTCTAGTGGTTAGGATTCCGCGCTCTCCCGCGGCGGCCGGGGTTCGATTCCCCGATTGGGAAATTATTTTCCTTTTTCTTTTTTTATTAGTGTTTGTTTAATCGATGTTCTCCCTTGACGATTTTACAATGCCAGTTTTCATTTCTCAGCAGAACTTGCATAGTGCCAATTGTACATTCCCAAGTGGTCTAGTGGTTAGGATTCCGCGCTCTCACCGCGGCGGCCGGGTTCGATCCCGCTTGGGAAATTATTTCCTTTTTTCTTTTTTTTATTAGTGTTTGTTTAATCGATGTTTCTCCCTTGACGATTTTACAATGCCAGTTTTCATTTCTCAGCAGAACTTGCATAGTGCCAATTGTACATTCCCAAGTGGTCTAGTGGTTAGGATTCCGCGCTCTCACCGCGGCGGCCGGGGTTCGATTCCCCCGCTTGGGAAATTATTTTCCTTTTTCTTTTTTTTATTAGTGTTTGTTTAATCGATGTTTCTCCCTTGACGATTTTACAATGCCAGTTTTCATTTCTCAGCAGAACTTGCATAGTGCCAATTGTACATTCCCAAGTGGTCTAGTGGTTAGGATTCCGCGCTCTCACCGCGGCGGCCGGGGTTCGATTCCCGCTTGGGAAATTATTTTCCTTTTTCTTTTTTTTATTAGTGTTTGTTTAATCGATGTTTCTCCTTGACGATTTTACAATGCCAGTTTTCATTTCTCAGCAGAACTTGCATAGTGCCAATTGTACATTCCCAAGTGGTCTAGTGGTTAGGATTCCGCGCTCTCACCGCGGCGGCCGGGGTTCGATTCCCGCTTGGGAATTATTTTCCTTTTTTCTTTTTTTTATTAGTGTTTGTTTAATCGATGTTTCTCCTTGACGATTTTACAATGCCAGTTTTCATTTCTCAGCAGAATTGCATAGTGCCAATTGTACATTCCAAGTGGTCTAGTGGTTAGGATTCCGCGCTCTCACCGCGGCGGCCGGGTTCGATTCCCGCTTGGGAAATTATTTTCCTTTTTCTTTTTTTATTAGTGTTTGTTTAATCGATGTTTCTCCCTTGACGATTTTACAATGCAGTTTTCATTCTCAGCAGAACTTGCATAGTGCCAATTGTACATTCCCAAGTGGTCTAGTGGTTAGGATTCCGCGCTCTCACCGCGGCGGCCGGGGTTCGATTCCCCGCTTGGGAAATTATTTTCCTTTTTCTTTTTTTATTAGTGTTTGTTTAATCGATGTTTCTCCTTGACGATTTTACAATGCCAGTTTTCATTTTTTCTCAGCAGAACTTGCATAGTGCCAATTGTACATTCCAAGTGGTCTAGTGGTTAGGATTCCGCGCTCTCACCGCGGCGGCCGGGGTTCGATTCCCCGCTTGGGAAATTATTTTCCTTTTTCTTTTTTTTATTAGTGTTTGTTAATCGATGTTTTCTCCTTTGACGATTTTACAATGCCAGTTTTCATTTCTCAGCAGAACTTGCATAGTGCCAATTGTACATTCCCAAGTGGTCTAGTGGTTAGGATTCCGCGCTCTCACCCGCGGCCGGGGTTCGATTCCCGCTGGGAAATTATTTTCCTTTTCTTTTTTTATTATGTGTTTGTTTAATCGATGTTTCTCCTTGACGATTTTACAATGCCAGTTTCATTTCTCAGCAGAACTTGCATAGTGCCAATTGTACATCCCAAGTGGTCTAGTGGTTAGGATTCCGCGCTCTCACCGCGGCGGCGGGGGTTCGATTCCCGCTTGGGAATTTATTTCCTTTTTCTTTTTTTTTTATTAGTGTTTGTTTAATCGATGTTTCTCCCTTGACGATTTTACAATGCCATTTTTCATTTCTCAGCAGAACTTGCATAGTGCAATTGTACATTCCAAGTGGTCTAGTGGTTAGGATTCCGCGCTCTCACCGCGGCGGCCGGGTTCGTTCCCCGCTTGGGAAATTATTTCCTTTTTCTTTTTTTTATTAGTGTTTGTTTTAATCGATGTTTCTCCCTTGACGATTTTACAATGCCAGTTTTCATTTCTCAGCAGAACTTGCATAGTGCCAATTGTACATCCCAAGTGGTCTAGTGGTTAGGATTCCGCGCTCTCACCGCGGCGGGCCGGGGTTCGATTCCCCGCTTGGGAAATTATTTTCCTTTTTTCTTTTTTTTATTAGTTTTTTTTTAATCGATGTTTCTCCCTTGACGATTTTACAATGCCAGTTTTCATTTCTCAGCAGAACTTGCATAGTGCCAATTGTACATTCCAAGTGGTCTAGTGGTTAGGATTCCGCGCTCTCCCGCGGCGGCCGGGGTTCGATTCCCGCTTGGGAAATTATTTCCTTTTTCTTTTTTTTTTTATTAGTGTTTGTTTAATCGATGTTTTCTCCTTGACGATTTTACAATGCCAGTTTTCATTTCTCAGCAGAACTTGCATATGTGCCAATTGTACATTCCAACAGTGGTCTAGTGGTTAGGATTCCGCGCTCTCACCGCGGCGGCCGGGGTTCGATTCCCCGCTTGGGAATTATTTTCCTTTTTCTTTTTTTTATTTTTTTTTTTAATCGATGTTTCTCCCTTGACGATTTTACAATGCCAGTTTTCATTTCTCAGCAGAACTTGCATAGTGCACAATTGTACATTCCCAAGTGGTCTGTGGTTAGGATTCCGCGCTCTCACCGCGGCGGCCGGGGTTCGATTCCCCGCTTGGGAATTATTTTCCTTTTTCTTTTTTTTATTATTTTTGTTTAATCGATGTTTCTCCCTTGACGATTTTACAATGCCAGTTTTCATTTCTCAGCAGAACTTGCATAGTGCAATTGTACATTCCCAAGTGGTCTAGTGGTTAGGATTCCGCGCTCTCACCGCGGCGGCCGGTGGTTCGATTCCCCGCTTGGGAAATTATTTTTTCCTATTTTTTTATTAGTGTTGTTTAATCGATGTTTCTCCTTGACGATTTTACAATGCCAGTTTTCATTTCTCAGCAGAACTTGCATAGTGCCAATTGACTATTCCCAAGTGGTCTAGTGGTTAGGATTCCGCGCTCTCACCGCGGCGGCCGGGGTTCGATTCCCCTTGGGAAATTATTTTCCTTTTTATTAGTGTTTGTTTAATCGATGTTTCTCCCTTGACGATTTTACAATGCCAGTTTTTATTTTCTCAGCAGAACTTGCATTAGTGCCAATTGTACATTCCCAAGTGGTCTAGGGGTTAGGATTCGCTCTCTCACCGGCGGCCGGGGTTCGATTCCCCGCTTGGGAAATTTATTTTTTTTTTTTTTTTTTATGTTTTTAATCGATGTTTCTCCCTTGACGATTTACAACAGCCAGTTTTCAATCCGCCCAGAATTTCATCGTGCCAGCCTTGATCTTTTTGATTCTTTACTCTTCCTTTTCTCTTCAATTGATATTTCGATCTCGTACATGGAATTTGCCCACCGATGATTGGCTCATCACTCTTGTGGGTCCTCTAGAGACGCAATCAGTGGTCGCGTAGTGTAAAGTTTTTTGCTATTGTCTACCAACACTGGTTTATCCATAGGAAACGTTGCTTATGAGTTCGACCTTTACTTTTCTAGCAGTGTTCACATATTTCTTCATCCTTACTTCTTTATGTTTGTGAGATGGGAGGTAAGTGGCCGTACAGCTGCTCTTTGTGGATGCTCTTTCACGGATTTGTCCCAAGCAGAATCAACTTTGGTTGGTTGGGGAGTTCTAATCTAACTTTTTCTCCAGATGTTTTGCTAAAGTCCAAAAGTGATTGCAGCCTTTAACTACCGACTTGGTCTCGACAAAGGGACGCATGACGTATTACTTGATGTCATTAAGCTTATTTAATAAAGCACGGTGAAACCTGTACAACGGGAATAAAACAATATACTTTATGACGTATAACAGCATATACTTTTAAGTTATGTGAAATCCTCAAAAGAAATAGAATAATTCTTTAAAGAAATGGAAACTTACCGTTTTGCGCTTCATCGACTCAGTTGACGAAAAACTTTAACTAACTTCCCCTTACCCTTCGGTTAGGGTTCATAGACGCAGAAACTAGTGTTGGCACCAAATGGATTAAAACCCATTAAATAACCCTAAATTAATACTGTGGGTTGTAGTTAATTTATAAACAAAAATATTTATAAAATTAAGACATCAGATTAACTGGTCGGTTTAGCAGTTACACTAGCAACATTAATAATCGATTTAATTAATTTTAATTCGTGTTTAGAATGAAAATGAAACAACATTTTGCAATCCCACTTTAAAATGATATTCTGTATAAATATTAGTATTAGTAGAAATACTTGATACAATAGACTTAAGGGACGGAGTCTTGATGGATGAGCAAGTCCATGACCTGCATCACTCCCTAGAACCTTAGTTAGGCTAGACGGGCGGTCGGAGAGGCCCCCTCTGATCAATCGGCTGTCAGTCAAGCTCTAGCACCTATATGATCGCCCGAACCCTATTGCTCTCATGGCAAGCCCCAATCCTTTTATCAATATGTGTGCTAGAGGTGGTGATTGAGGTCTACATGTCCTACTAATGATGTTAAACTCTATCTGATGGTGAGGTTCCAAATTTGGGAGGTTTGAGGATTGTGGAGTAATCCTTCATCACCATTGCTCCCTGGTTCACTCTGACTCGGAGCGGTAGTAACTGTTAGGGCCATTGGGTTAAATAGTGAAACATGAGTTTATAAACAAAACTGATTATCATTAAGAATGAATTCATTTCAAAACTTAAACGGTATTAACGCCATCGAGGTCAACAACCAGCCAACCAACCAATTGATACCAGTGCATGAATGTAATCAAACATTTAAAAAAGAATCACAATTCAGAGATCACATAACCCATAACGAGTTGATATGCATTTAAAAAGCAACCAAACGAATGTAGTAACTGTGACGGAACATGTTCATTTAAATAATAATAATAATAATAATAATAATTATAATATGGTGTAATTTTGGCAGTGCCAGCGGGGATCACAGGGTGAAGTTAAAGGAAAATAAAAAATTGACAATATCTGGACCTTGCCAGAGAACTGAAAAGTTATGGAATATGAAAGTGAAGAGTGATACCAATTGTAGTTGGTGCAACTTGGAACAACGTCCAAAGGGATTGGAAAAGGTTTGGAAAGTTGGATATCAGAGGAAGGAGTTGAAACCATTCAGAACACTGCCACTGCTGCAATCTGCAGAATACTCAGAAGAGTCCTGGAGACCTGAGAGACTTGCTGTCACTCCGACTCCAGTGAAAGACCATCAGCTAACACTGATGTAAACTCAAAGAGTAAATAAAATAATAAAATTTCCCAGCCGGGAATCGAACCCCGGTCGCTGCGGGAGAGCGTGGAATCCTGACCACTTGGATAGCAAAGATTCCTACCACTAATAATCCTATGAGTAATTATTAACATGGCATCTCATCCTTCTTAATATGTATGAATAATACTAAAATTTTATAACTAATATCAGTGTTTTGTTAATAAGTAAATCGACATATTGTCGGGACTAGAACTCTCCTGTGCCTTCAGGGACAGGAAGTAGTAAAGGTAACGTCACTTGTCAGGTCGGGTGAAGAACCCTCTTTTACGGTTTGGCACCAACCAGGAAGCCTCGTAGAAACTGAGCGCTCATCTCAGACTTTGTGGCTTGAAAGAACTTCCCCCTCAGTAAGGAGTAATAACTGAAGACTCGACCTGACACTCGCCTCAACGAGGGAGTATTCTGAATTGTAAGTACCTGCCCCTAAGTACATGTTTCATTGACTGTCGTTGAGTTTGTATGTAAAATAAAATAGGTTAAAGGTAACATGTGCTTTCCCTTTGTCTTTAGACATTCTGAAAACGTATATTTTTGTTCTCTTTAGACT
Organism: Doryteuthis pealeii; assembly: GCA_023376005.1. Taxonomy (NCBI): domain Eukaryota; kingdom Metazoa; phylum Mollusca; class Cephalopoda; order Myopsida; family Loliginidae; genus Doryteuthis; species Doryteuthis pealeii. The sequence continues at coordinate 47,231,106 of CM042160.1, read as the reverse complement.
GTAGACAGCCTTTCCTACAAATTCATCTAAATTGTTTATTATTAGACAGCAAATATATGCACCCTCCGGGTGCAAGTATTTAAGTTTTGATATAAAAAAATATCATATTAAATTAGAAAGGCTAATGAAACTGACTAAGAATGCAGATAAAAAGATTTGCAACAGAGGGGGTATAATCGAAAAACAGAACAACTATTGAAACTAACTATTTTCCATCATGTTCCATTACTCCCCTCTTTCATGTGTAAATTTTCCTAATTTAAACTATTTAGTTAAAATAGGAGTAAAGGATATTACAGTTTTTCTTCTTGAATAGATTTCTTTTAAGATTTATCCACGAGATTTTTGTTTCTATATTCTTAAGATAAAACCAAAACAATTAGAATATCAATAATACCAGCACATTTATTAAAATAAATGTTAAATATCATAATGCAAATTAGCCTTCTCGTTCAAACGTAAACGCTATTTTTGTGTATATATAAATCACAATTGCATGTTTTTCAGTACGTAGATATAGGTCAACAGTATTAATAATGTAAAACAATTTTTATTAATAACTGATGATTATATTAATCTAAATCATAATAAAGAATGAAATCATGGAGAATTTGACGTAAAATAATAAAGGGAATTGTGACTTGATTAGTAATATAGTTTCGGTTACAGACAGAAAAACACACAATCTCCATTATAATAAGATTATATAAAAGGAATAGTTACTTTAAATTTTAATTCTGTATAAATTATTAGTATTAGTAAAAATTCTTGATAGCCATAGAACAGTGCAACACATGATTATTGCAGTCAAATGGTTATAAAAACGTTGAAAATAGTTAGTTTACAAACGAATCAAAAATTCAAGATTTCGTTGATACCGTTAAACAAGCAAACCAAACCAAGTATATAATTGTGAAGAATAAAATTAATTAGATAGTAATATAAAAAAATTTTCCCCCAAGCGGGGAATCGANCCTACTTGACGATTTTAACAATGCCAGTTTCAATTTCTCAGCAGAAATTGCATAGTGCCATATTGTACATTCCCAAGTGGTCTAGTGGTTAGGATTCCGCGCTCTCACCGCGGCGGCCGGGGTTCGATTCCCCGCTTGGGAAATTTATTTTCCTTTTTCTTTTTTTTATTAGTGTTTGTTTAATCGATGTTTCTCCCTTGACGATTTTACAATGCCAGTTTTCATTTCTCAGCAGAACTTGCATAGTGCCAATTGTACATTCCACAAGTGGTCTAGTGGTTAGGATTCCGCGCTCTCACGCGCGGCGGCGGGTTCGATTCCCCCTTGGGAAATTATTTTCCTTTTTCTTTTTTTTATTAGTGTTTGTTTAATCGATGTTTCTCCTTGACGATTTTACAATGCAGTTTTCTTTCTCAGCAGAACTTGCATAGTGCCAATTGTAACATTCCCAAGTGGTCTAGTGGTTAGGATTCCGCGCTCTCACGCGGCGGCCGGGGTTCGATTCCCCGCTTGGGAAATTATTTTCCTTTTTCTTTTTTTTATTAGTGTTTGTTTAATCGATGTTTCTCCCTTGACGATTTTACAATGCCAGTTTTCATTTCTCAGCAGAACTTGCATAGTGCCAATTGTACATTCCCAAGTGGTCTAGTGGTTAGGATTCCGCGCTCTCACCGCGGCGGCCGGGGTTCGATTCCCCGCTTGGGAAATTATTTTCCTTTTTCTTTTTTTTATTAGTGTTTGTTTAATCGATGTTTCTCCTTGACGATTTTACAATGCCAGTTTTCATTTCTCAGCAGAACTTGCATAGTGCCAATTGTACATTCCCAAGTGGTCTAGTGGTTAGGATTCCGCGCTCTCACCGCGGCGGCCGGGTTCGATTCCCCGCTTGGGAAATTATTTTCCTTTTTCTTTTTTATTAGTGTTTGTTTAATCGATGTTTCTCCCTTGACGATTTTACAATGCCAGTTTTCATTTCTCAGCAGAACTTGCATAGTGCAAATTGTACATTCCCAAGTGGTCTAGTGGTTAGGATTCCGCGTCTCACCGCGGCGGCCGGGGTTCGATTCCCCGCTTGGGAAATTATTTTCCTTTTCTTTTTTTTATTAGTGTTTGTTTAATCGATGTTTCTCCCTTGACGATTTTACAATGCCAGTTTTCATTTCTCAGCAGAACTTGCATAGTGCCAATTGTACATTCCAAGTGGTCTAGTGGTTAGGATTCCGCGCTCTCACCGGGGCGCCGGGGTTCGATTCCCGCTTGGGAAATTATTTTCCTTTTTCTTTTTTTTATTAGTGTTTGTTTAATCGATGTTTCTCCCTTGACGATTTTACAATGCCAGTTTTCATTTCTCAGCAGAACTTGCATAGTGCCAATTGTACATTCCCAAGTGGTCTAGTGGTTAGGATTCCGCGCTCTCACACGCGGGGCCGGGGGTTCGATTCCCCGCTTGGGAATTATTTTCCTTTTTCTTTTTTTTATTAGTGTTTGTTTAATCGATGTTTCTCCTTGACGATTTTACAATGCCAGTTTTTCATTTCTCAGCAGAACTTGCATAGTGCAATTGTACATTCCCAAGTGGTCTAGTGGTTAGGATTCCGCGTCTCACCGCGGCGGCGGGTTCGATTCCCGCTTGGGAAATATTTTCCTTTTTCTTTTTTTTATTAGTGTTTGTTTAATCGATGTTTTCCCCCTTGACGATTTTAACAATGCCAGTTTTCATTTCTCAGCAGAACTTGCATAGTGCCAATTGTACATTCCCAAGTGGTCTAGTGTTTAGGATTCCGCGCTCTCACCGCGGCGGCCGGGGTTCGATTCCCCCTTGGGAAATTATTTTCCTTTTTCTTTTTTTTATTAGTGTTTGTTAATCGATGTTTCTCCCTTGACGATTTTACAATGCCAGTTTTCATTTCTCAGCAGAACTTGCATAGTGCCAATTGTACATTCCCAAGTGGTCTAGTGGTTAGGATTCCGCGCTCTCACCGCGGCGGCGGGTTCGATTCCCCGCTTGGGAAATTATTTTCCTTTTTCTTTTTTTTATTAGTGTTTGTTTAATCGATGTTTCTCCCTTGACGATTTTACAATGCCAGTTTTCATTTCTCAGCGCAGAACTTGCATAGTGCCAATTGTACATTCCCAAGTGGTCTAGTGGTTAGGATTCCGCGCTCTCACCGCGCGGCCGGGGTTCGATTCCGCTTGGGAAATTATTTTCCTTTTTCTTTTTTTATTAGTGTTTGTTTAATCGATGTTTCTCCTTGACGATTTTACAATGCCAGTTTTCATTTCTCAGCAGAACTTGCATAGTGCCAATTGTACATTCCCAAGTGGTCTAGTGGTTAGGATTCCGCGCTCTCACCGCGGCGGCCGGGGTTCGATTCCCCGCTTGGGAAATTATTTTCCTTTTTCTTTTTTTTTTATTAGTGTTTGTTTAATCGATGTTTCTCCCTTGACGATTTTACAATGCCAGTTTTCATTTCTCAGCAGAACTTGCATAGTGCCAATTGTACATTCCCAAGTGGTCTAGTGGTTAGGATTCCGCGCTCTCACCGCGGCGGCCGGGGTTCGATTCCCCGCTTGGGAAATTATTTCCTTTTTTCTTTTTTTTATTAGTGTTTGTTTAATCGATGTTTCTCCCTTGACGATTTTACAATGCCAGTTTTCATTTCTCAGCAGAACTTGCATAGTGCCAATTGTACATTCCCAAGTGGTCTAGTGGTTAGGATTCCGCGCTCTCACGCGGCGGCGGCCGGGGTTCGATTCCCCGCTTGGGAAATTATTTTCCTTTTTCTTTTTTTTATTAGTGTTTGTTTAATCGATGTTTCTCCTTGACGATTTTACAATGCCAGTTTTCATTTCTCAGCAGAACTTGCATAGTGCCAATTGTACATTCCAGTGGTCTAGTGGTTAGGATTCCGCGCTCTCACCGGGCGGGCCGGGGTTCGATTCCCGCTTGGGAAATTATTTTCCTTTTTCTTTTTTTTATTAGTGTTTGTTTATCGATGTTTTCTCTCTGACGATTTTACAATGCCAGTTTTTCATTTCTCAGCAGAACTTGCATAGTGCCAATTGTACATTCCCAAGTGGTCTAGTGGTTAGGATTCCGCGCTCATCACACCTGCGGCGGAGCTCGGGGTTCGAGTATTGTCCGCGAGCCGGAGCGCTTAAGGGAAAGTTAAGTTTTCCGTGTCTTGATAAACTCTTTTTTTTTAATTTTAGTGTTTGTGTTTAATCGAGTTTTCTTGCGAAGCTTGTGAGACGATTTTAAACAATGCCAGTTTTTCATTTCTCAGGCGAAGACTTGCATCAGAGAGATACCCCGGTGCCGCCGCGGTGAGAGCGCGGAATCCTAACCACTAGACACTTGGGAAAGCAAAGAAGTATTAACAATAATAGTACTATGAACTATTTATCAGCCTACATACTCACATTTTTTTATGTGTGGTGTATGTTAGTGAACTACTGACAACCATTCATTCCTTTCTTTCTTTTTTTACTTTGCTGTGAGTCGAATACCCCCCCCCCTCTGTAATTTGATTCACTCTTCTAAATAAGAACTGAATGTCTGACATTTTTGTTGAGATGTTTTGCTGATTTTATTCAATGCTCAAATCTCAAAGATCTACCTCTATGATTAACGTTTCAGATTCTTCGAATCTAAATTTGAAATCTTAAATGAAAGTAACCAATTTATAATTTCAAATTAAAAAATTGTTCTATAGGGAATTCCTTCTGGTCTTCATGTTATCACTCGTTGTAGACCCAATCCTCGTGGTGTGGGTCCAGTGGTTTATCGGAAAAACCGATAGAGAATTATCTCCCCCTGCCGCTAGAGGGCGAATCGCCAACATACGATGTTGGCGGCAAAACCAAACCCCATACTTGTCTAAAGGCTGTCGACCAGGACGGAGACGTCTCAACAGCATACTTATCTGAAGGCTGTCGACCGGGACGTAGGAGTCTCAACAGCATACTTGTCTGAAGGCTGTCGACCTGAGTAGTCACCTCAACAAGGGCTACATTCACCGCCCACTTAAAAGGGCAGTTAACTAGAAGAGTCGCTCAAAAAAAGCACTCCCCAACACTTTACTTATCCTAAAAACTTTCACCAGAAGAAACGCGTTTTTAACAGCATTCCAGAACCACAGCGAGTAGAACCCCTTTCTAGCGCTAATTCACCTACGAACTGTAATTTCACGTCTCAGATAAGTCTCGTAGCAAATGCCATAAAAATTTGCAACAATTTTGTACATTTGTTAATATATGTGTGTAATTTTCATTTGTGTTGTTTTTCTTCTTTTTCGCCCGGAACAATAGTCGACCACCGGGAGATTAAGAGCTCCATACGACCCCGTAATTCCTCTTAGGCTTCTGCCCTGGATCTTTACAAGTTAATAGCGTTGATCCCAGGGGGCCATCGCCCAAGCCAAAACCTGTCCCCTCGATTTAAAGTGGCAGGGCTGGGTTTATTGCCTATTGCCTGAGGCGCCCCCTTGAGGAGGAATGCCGACGGGATCAATGCATTTTTCACCCGCCACCCATGACGTTCGGTTTGTGGGTGGTCCCACGTTAATAGGGCCTTGTGCCTAACCCGTACACGTGGGGTACGAGGTAAATATCATGTTGTAAGATTCAAAGTGATAATACTTGAAGATAAAACTCCGACAAGGGTTGATAGACAAAACATTTTATATACAGCACAGAATAAACGGGGTACATAATACATAAAGGTGTACATAAACATACATACATAAGTAATGTAAATACATATACAAGAGTAGAGATAATGACACATTCATGAATGGTAAAATACATTTAGGTATCAAAGAGATAACTAAATGTACATAACAACGTAGTTACGGATACATGACTAAAGGATGGTCATATATCGTATAATAGACTTACTAGCAGTGAGTGACAAGTGTTAAGGGCCGAAGCCCCAACAAGAAAGGGGTAGACCGTGTCTAACCAATGTGTCTCGTAGGTCGATAGGCAAAGAGAAAGAGACGTTCAAATCAGCCGCTTAAATATCCAAGGCCCCTAGCGGGAACCAGCGAAACTAAACGGGCAGACAACTCCCCAGGCGAATACGAAAATAACGCCTACAATGTTATCACTTGTTGCAGGTGGTGTCGTTAGGCTGGTACGGCCGGCCAGCCGGCTGTTTCTACCCTTTAACAGTCATTCTGGTATCTACCAAGACCTCCTACTAGGTTAGGATGTGACACAACGTCGTTTTAATGTGAAAAGCCACGCACAAACCGAAGCTCAGGAGTGGCTAGTCATAAAATGCGTGGATCCCAACGGATCACGCTGTTACTTTGCCCAATTCAGGGCTGACAGTCAGCGACCGAACCACTCTACCAACAGGGATGACAGTAATCTCACCACGTGTCACCACTCAAGATCAGAAGGTTGCCAGTTCAATCTCTGTTGTCATCTGCTACAAGTTCGTTTATTAAATAAATATTATGTGATGAATTTAGTTTCTAATAGAGATTGGGAGGAATATTGGTTGGTTGAATATTCGGCTAACTTCTGATTTAGGTCGGAAAATTAAAACGGAAAGTTTTTTCGTGGTCCCCAATGACAGTTTAACTACAGTCTATGAATTAACATTTTGCGAATTGGGTTACTGTTTTAGGGGATTAAGGTTGTTTTTAATTACGTATTGCTTAAAAAAAAAAAACAACAAAAACCCAAATTAACCCAAATTACTATACATTTAATGTTGAAAAATATTTTTTTAAACTAAGTTTAATTGAAATTATACATTGCAATACTAACACAAACAACTGTCTCAATAATAGATTCAATAATTAATTTCAATGGTTAATGACTGTAGTTAAACTGTCATTGGGGACCACGAAAAAACTTTTCGTTTTAATTTTCCGACCTAAATCAGAAGTCAGCCGAATATTGTTTTTACTCGTACAGAATAAATGCCAGAAAAATTCCTGACTGAATAACAAAAACATAGTTTATTGCCAGAACAAATTTACTCTGATGAATACACGAATGACATGAGATACAAAAAGAGTGTGTCTTAAGAAATGTCCTTAACGTATGCATGCGTAAGAGAGATGAAAGGTTTCGGTAAAGAGCTACAGAAGTGAAAAAAGGTGTTGGATGTTTTTGAATCATTCAAAAACATCCGTCATATTTAAGAAGTGTATGTTCTATGGTGTCGTGTTCAATGCGGCACGAGTTTTGCTGGAGACGAAAATCCCCTGTTTCTAAAGATCTCAGACGAACCAAAAGTATCAGCCCCTTAATTTTCACGACGATCGATAAGTTTAATCCTCTAAGGAATTTCAGAATCGACACGCAAGTAAGCATTAAAAAAATTCTAGACCATATGACCTTTAGGCACCCCTTTGGCGATCTCGATTCATAAGGACATTTTTTTTCATTTACACCGTCAAAATCCGGTTGTTTGTTAACGGACGATTTTTAGAGTTTTTTTTAATTATAAAACTAACCCCTAACCCTTATTATTTATGTTCACTGTTTAATCAGTATTCCTATAATTAAAAGGAAGAAAAATTCACTTTAAAAATTATTTCTTCTCTCGAACTTTGGACCATATGACCTTTAGGCACCCCTTTTGCAATCTCGATTCAGAAGGGCATGTTTTTCATTTACACCGTCAAAATCTGGTTGTTTGTTAGGGGTTAGGGTTAGGGGTTAGGGTTAGGGGTTAGTTTTATAATTTAAAAAACTCTAAAAATCGTCTGTTAACAAACAACCGGATTTTGACGGTGTAAATTAAAAAAATGAAAAAAAAAAAATGTCCTTATGAATCGAGATCGCAAAAGGGGTGCCTAAAGGTGATATCGTCCAATAATACTAATAAACTTTTAATTGAAGAATTTTAAGAAATAAGAATTCCTAGTAAATTGTATTGCAGCTAATTAGCTAATTACTGAAAATCACTAACAATTTCTCTGCTAAAAAACTTTCTCAATAATTGGAGGTTAGTAGTAATTTAGGTCACCACATACCCGCCACCCACAGTCAAAGACTCCAGTTCTATGGTTGCCATGGAAATAGGTTCTTCGTATTGCCTTAATTAGCAAACAATGAATTACACACTTGTTTATTTCTTATTTGATTCGACTAATTGCCGGGTTAAGTAATTTTACTCATATTGAAGATGTATAATTTTAAAATACCTGTACATCGGCTCATTAGTCTAGGGTTGTGATTCTCGCTTGGAGTTCCCGGGTTCAAATCCCTGACGAGCCCAATATTGTTTTTCAATCAGTTGACAGCGCCAAATAACTAAATTTAGTATAAAATAAAATTCGATAGTACAGGGTCAGGCAAAATAATCTGACACCCGCCGAGTTATAGACAACTTTCGTGAACGCCTTCGACAGTGTGTGGACAATAATGGATCCCATTTGACTGATTTAATTTTTAAAACATAATGAAACAAAATGGCATTATATGTACTTTTCAAAAATGAAAACATTTTTTTGTTTCTTTATTTCATTTGCATTTTATTAAACCGACAAATGTGTCAGATCATTTTGCCTGACCCTGTATATAGATTGCATTAGTGACCGGCTCGTTGATCTAGGGGTATAATTCTCGCTTAGGGAACGCGTAATGTTACGTTGTAATATTCACGGCACTAAAATGATACATGTACCGTAGTCCTTTTTTCTTTCTTGGTACTAAAACTCCAAAAGTCACCGTGCTGAAATGGTGCCGATAAAAATCATAACACGAGAAACATGTCGTCACAACTGCCAGCCTTTATTATCGTGCTCGTATAGTGGGCTCCTACCAGAGAGGAGGAAATGCAGAGAGAAAGAGAGAGAGAGAGAACACTACTAGATTACTGGGCTCTCATGAGGGACCCAACGTCAGGTCCGTACCCTACGACCGCCGCCCGCAAAAAGAGAACGAACCCCTTCTTTTTTCTTCCACGTCACCACGTGACTTCCGGTCAACACCCGACTTCCGCTTGCGGTCAATTCTCCGTTCGGGGTCACGCTACGGTCCAGCCATCGTTCATCCTGTTTTGGGTTATCACTATTTTCCTTAAACCTTCACTATTTCTTCCTTCTCCTTCCATTAGTAGTTCTAGCTCACAAAAGTCAGGAATATACCCATCTTGCAACAGTAATCCAGGATGAATACAAGCAAAACTTTTATTTTATACCTGTTTTTTTTTTTTTTAAAACATTTGATCCAATATATATGCTTTCATCGTTTATTGACTTAAGTAACCTAAAGATTGACGCGATTGCTTTTAAAATCGAATAGGAGAGAAACTGGCAGTTACCAAGCACCGTTGACTTCATGTCTTCGCTACCCAAACATAGGCATGCATGCTCAATCAATGATATTATGCACTCTTTGTTTATAAAAATAGCAATCTTTGTTCGAGGTTTCGAGTCACACACGGAGCAGTCTCCCATGTATATAACCTTGCTGATGAAACCTAATAGGTCGAAATGCACATTCAGGGATTGACATTTTCTCGATCTGTTTAGCCTTACATTTGAACATATATACCTGCCTAAATTCATTAATTATTAACTAATTAATTTTCAAAAATTAGGTATGACTTCAATTAAGCACATATCCTCCAAAAATTGTCGGCTAAAAGCCATATCAAATAAACACAGTGTTTATTTACGTACTCTCATATATATATATATATATATATATATATATATATATAGTGAGGGGTAAAAAATATTCGTTGATATTAAAAATGAGTATTTTCCAATTAATTCGCTCAATTAATCTTTCTTTAAACCAGAAAAGCTTTTTAAAATAAGATTTCAAGTTAAAAAAATAGTCACTCGGGCTCGTCCGGGAATTGAACCCGGGACCTCTCGCACCCGAAGCGAGAATCATACCCCTAGACCAACGAGCCAACTCTTCGCTCCGAGATTATGAATAACATTATCTAAAGCACTCGTTTCAATGCAACATAGAAATATGTATGCTGAAGCCAGCACAAAAGAAAAGGAATGTAAGAGAGTTGAACTTAGCTTATACTTGGCACAAGGCCACGAATATAGAGCGAGAGGAATTATTATTCATGTTCACTGTTTAATCAGTATTCCTATAATTAAAAGGAAGAAAAGTTTGCTATAAAAATATTTCTTCTCTCGAACTTTGGACCATATGACCTTTAGGCACCCCTTTTGCGATCTCGATTAAAAAAGGACATGTTTTTCATTTATACCGTCAATATCCGGTTGTTTGTTAGGGGTTAGTGTTAGGAGTTAGGGTTAGGGGTTAGGGTTAGGGGATAGTTTTATAATTTCAAAACACTCTAAAAATCGTCTGTTAACAAACAACCGGATATTGACGGTGTAAATGAAAAACGTGTCCTTATGAATCGAGATCGCAAAAGGGGTACCTAAAGGTCATATAGTCCTTATTATTTGTATTATTTAGACTATTGTCCTCCTCTTCATTGTTATCTGTACAACGTTTCGGTCGATGTGCCCTCCGGCCTTCTTTGGGTATTTCTTGTTGGAGTCGGGAACCTTCTCTGACTCGGTTACCTTCTTGTTGTAATCGGGAACCTGGTTAGCGGAATGAGAACAGGATGCCCCCGTGGACTGAATAAAAGGTTAGGTTCAAAGTTCCGTGAAAACTCCCGATTACAACAAGAAGGTTACTCCTCCGCTTCTCTTTCTAATTAAGATTCTGCCTTGAATGTGATTCACATTTCAAAAATAGAATTTTGCTTTCACAACTACCCAACCCATCCAGTTTCTTCACAAACGATGAAAATTCCAATTTATTCATTTTCATTTTTAAACCTTTCGCAATAAGATAAACAAAACAAATTCGATTCCCCTATTGATAACTACACAGACAAATAATGGAAATTATTACACATAAAGAAAACTGGAAAAGAAATATTAGAGTACCCTAGGTACCACCAAAATAGGTCACGTGACCAGTTTAGGCCATATTGAAGGAAGAAACGTAAATATTTTTTTAACTTAAAAAAAAAAATCTCGCAAAAAAGAAATAACGAACATAAAGAGTTGTACAAAACAAAACAAAAAACAAAAATAAAACAGTTAATTCAAAGATCAAACCATCAGATTGGAGAAAAATTACTCACCGTTATCTTGAAGAATAAGTTAAACAGTCCGTTTTTTTACAACACGGTCAGTTTCTTTATTGATATTTTTTCGCAGAATTCTGTATTCATGGTTCTTTTACTAAAAAAAAATTGAAACTTATAAAAATCTTCTGATACAATTATTCAGACTCTTATCTTTATAGAAAAAAGTAAAAATCGTTTTTGTCGGCTCATGTTTTCATATTTCATAAAATAAAATAGGGAGGGGTAGACCTCGTAAAAAATATTTCTCCTGATATATTTCAGGAAAAAACTATTTCGGGCATATTTTCATCAAAAGCTAAGTAATTGTGGAGATTTTCGTGAAAATCGGACCATTAATTGATTTTTCATAGAATTTAAAAAAAACCTCTAGTCATAACTTGTTTTTGGCTACGTTAAATTTCAATTGATTCAACAGCGCAAAAGTATAAACATTGTTTTTCGTTCATAATTTTCATTATTTCCGTAAGCTAAAAAAAAATTTTTTTAATCATCAAGAGTTTTTTTTTTTAATGTTTCTTGTTTCGAACGGATAAAATCATTTTCAACATAATATTAACCTTTATGCAAGTTTCATTGTGTTAAGGGGGGGGGGGATTCATAAGGAAAATTGGTGGTACCTAGAGTACTCTCACCCCAGATTACATCTTTAAATATCTGAAATTCATTCGACTGAACTACTCGGGCTTATTTTAGAAAATTTACTGTTCTGGGAGAAAGACAACAAAAAATAGTTTCCTTATTTCCATCGGAAGATAGCTCATAGCGAGTTCGATCCTCGCTGGATACCCTATAAAAATTCACGTTAAAAAGATCTTGTGTTAATCCGGCCTGGTGGGAAGTCAGAAAACTTATCTAAAAATTTTTTTATTTATCACCATAATCTGCCAACGTTGAATTAAAATACAATAGGTATAACCAAAAAAGATCTTAATCCGGCCGGGTGGGAGGTTAAAAAAAAATTACTTTTTAAAATATATTTATCAACATAAGCAATTTTGATCTACGTACGTTGCATTAAAATACGACGTTGTATTTCTATTTCTATTTTTACATATTTCGCTATTATAAATCATTTTTGTAAAAGTCTAAAGAAAAAGTTGATCACTTTTGAGTGAAGAAAAAGGTTATTTCCTAGTTGAGTAACTTGAGTGACCCAAATTATTTATTCATTTTCCCATTAAACTAACCCTAACCATAAACCCTAAACCCTAACCCTTGTTGAACTTAAACTTTTTAAAAAATTAACAGTTTTATTACAAAATTTGTGGGTTCTGTTTTTTCTGGATCACCCTGTAATATTATGTTACTCAACTAGGGGGGGGTAGGGTTAGGATTGGGGTTTAGGGTTAATTTAATGGGAAATAAATGATTTGGGTTCTGTTTTTTCTGGGTCACCCTGTAATATCATGTTACTCAACTAGGAAATAACCTGGAAAAGTTGATCAATTTTGAGTGAAGAAGAAATTCTCAACTAAAAATTATTAAAAAAACTAAAATTAAAAAAATCTATTTTATTTATTTACATCGTCTTATTTGAAACTTGTAACACTTATAAAGATTTAAGAACAGAATTTAAGTCTAAATTACTTTTACCTTTACACGTCTAAGCCATCATGTTGGTAGATTAGTTATGGTCAAATACAGAGGACACTACGTGGCAATGAGGAAATACTTTTTGATATAATGATTTATTATGACACGTTTTCCAACAGCCTCCATAGCTCAGTCGGTAGAGCATCAGACTTTTAAGTGTACTTCGCGTAAGATATCTGAGGGTCTGGGGTTCGAGTCCCCATGTGGGCTAATGTTTTTAATTCATTTTTATCATATTGTATCCATTTAACAGGTTTCATTTTTTCATTACTTATGAATTATATTCAATTTTAATTTAGTTTTTGATATTAATATTTAATATTAAAATATTTTAGTATTTAATTATTTGTGCATTAAAGTTAATGTTTCTTTTTAATTCATTCTTCTAATTTTATTAACATCTTTTGATATTTATATTTACAGATACTCTGTACTTATCAGTTATTTAATAGCGATTTATTTTTGAAATGTTAATTTTCAACATTATTTCATCATTCACGTCTTAAGGGACATGATTTTTTATTTTTGTTAACTTTTATGTCTGATCAAGATCAAGATAGAAAGAAAAGAATTTATGTTACTTATTCTGCCAAGTCAATGATGATCGTTACTAAATGTCAGGATCATTTCATTCGATTAATAACTAAATAATTTTATTATAATCCCGATATTGAAGTTGGCTCGTTGGTCTAGGGGTATGATTCTCGCTTTGGGTGCGAGAGGTCCCGGGTTCAAATCCCGGACGAGCCCGATAACTTTTTTTTTTTTTTTTTTTTTGGCTTATCATTTAAAGCAACATTTAGTCTGCTTTATACATTTTCATATATATTTAACAAATATTTTCCTCAATTCAATTTTTCAATTTCCACTAAACCAAATGTTGGACCAATCGGTGCGTTTTTCATAATTAACAAGTTAATGTTTATTTAATATTTATCTCTTAAATAATTTAGTATGTCTTCGTATTGATCCGGAACAATATTTGTCGAAAAAATAAAAAATTAAAGGACTTTCCCAGTTTCCCAAGCGGGGAATCGAACCCCGGCCGCCGCGGTGAGAGCGCGGAATCCTAACCACTAGACCACTTGGGAAGACACTTACGTCAAAGCGACAATAACTGAATTACGAAGTTATCAGCATAACGACATCCGTACTCCATCGTGTCCTTCAACTGTCTCTTCTCAAGCTACTTACAACACATCATATCTCCGTTCTTTTCAATTTTCTATTTCAAATAAGAATTCTGCCTTCAATGTGATTCACATTGCAAAAAGTAAGTTGGGGGGAATTAATTGTACTCATCAGTTATTTAATAGCGATTTATTTTTTTAAATTTCATTTTTCAACATTATTTCATCATTCACATCTTAAGGAACATGACTTTTTCTTTTTGTTAATTTTTATGTCTGATCAAGATCAAGATAGAAAGAAAATAATTTATGTTACTTATTCTGCCAAGTCGGTGATGATCGTTACTAAATGTCAGGATTAATTGATTCGATTAATAACTAAGTAATTTTATCATAAAACCGCTATTGAAGTTGGCTCGTTGGTCTAGGGGTATGATTCTTGCTTTGGGTGCGAGAGGTCCCGGGTTCAAATCCCGGACGAGCCCGATATCTATTTTTTTTTTGCTTGATTTTGATTTATTTTTAAAAAATTCAATATTATATTATCATTCACGTCTTAAGGGACATGATATTTTCTTTTTGTTAACTTTTATGTCAAGATCAAGATACAAAAAAAAATCATGTTACTTATTCTGCCAAGTCGGTGATGCTCATTACTAAATGACAGGATCATTTTATTCGATTAATAACGAAGTAATTTTATTGTTTTAAATGATTATCTTTGTTCGTCATTAGTAGTTGGCTCGTTGGTCTAGGGGTATGATTCTCGCTTTGGGTGCGAGAGGTCCCGGGTTCAAATCCCGGACGAGCCCGACAAGTGATTTTATTCCTTATCATTTGAAGCAATATTTGTTTTGTTGTTTTTTTGTTGTATGTTTTAATATCTATTTAACAAATTTTTAATATTTGTTATATTTTGGTGCGAGAGGTCCCAGGTTCAAATCCTGCGATAACTTTTCATCTATATCATCTCTGTTTTGTATGTTTTATGAAGTGACACTCGACTAACCAGTATTTGCTGCCGATTTGTTATTTATTGAATTTTATTTTAGGACATTTTTTTTTTCATTCTTTTATTATTTATTTATTTATTTTTCAGACATTCGTTTTTTTCTTGTCTACTTATTTTACCAACGTGTTGTGTGTGTTGTAATTTAAGATTAACACAAGGTAATAAAGGACTATTTGCTCGTAAATTCCTACCATAAAATAAACTGAACCCACATTTTATGTACGTGCTTTTGCAATAAATGTTTTATTTTTCTTGCACCCGTTATGTTACAATACTAAATATATTTTCTTTATTTATTTTAATATTCACTTCACTCTGTATATTCTAAAAGCTTTTATTTTGTGAGAATGCTCATTTTTAATGTGGGGGTTCGTTTTTACACTTCAACTTTTTACTCGTAAATTCCTACCATAAAATGCCCAAGCCTAATTTTATGGCAGGAATTTACGAGTAAAAAGTTGAATATTACTTTTTGTTGTTGTTATTTCTTTTCTTTTTGGCTTTGGTACTCTAAAATAAAAACGTCAGATTTTAATCATCGTCGACGAAAAAACAAAATTACGGTCATAAAAGAAGGATCCAATTCATGCCTAAATTGTAAAACGAGCCCCCACTTTAAAACTAAACATTCTCACAAAATAAAAACTTTTAGAATATACACATTGAAGTGAATATTAAAATAAATAAAGAAAATATATTTAGTATTGTAACATAACGGGTGCAAGAAAAATAAAACATTTAATACAAAAACCCGGACATAAAATGGGTGTTCAGTTTATTTTATGGTAGGAATTTACGAGCAAATAGTTCTTTATTACCAACACAACTCTCCTGGTTGATGAGTGACTTTTGATGACTTTTCCAAAAAAGAAAACTCTTTCTCTTCAAGTTGACAATATCTTTCTCAATTCAAATCTCCTTCAACTCCCGCCAAACAAAATGTGGAAACAATTGGTGAACTTTTTGATAATTAACAGACTTATATTTTTTGTATTTATCATTTAAACTAGCAAATATATGCACCCTCCGGGTGCAAGTATTTTAGTTAAATTTTATGAAATATGATATCAAATTAGAAAGGCTAATGAAACTGAATAAGAATGTAGATAAAAAGATTTTTAACAGAGGGGGTATGGTTGAAAAATAGAACAACTTTGAAACTAACTCTTCCATCGTTTTCCGTTCCTCCCGTCTTTCATTGGTAATTTCCCTAATTTAAGAATTTAGTTAAAATAGGAATAAAAGATAATATTACAGTTATTTCTTTTTGTTAAGGGATTTCTTTTAAGATTTATTGAAGAGATTTTTGCTCATATTCAATAAGATAAAACCAAACAATTAGAAATCAATAATACTAAGCATATATTTATTAAAATCAAATTTTTAAGATCAATATGCAAATAAGCCTCCCATTCATACTGTAAACCTCTATTTTGTTGTATATATAAAATACAATTGCATGTTAATAGTATGTAGTTATGGTCAACGTTATAAGTATTGTAAAACAATTTTATTAATAATTGAGGTATAAATAAAAAATAAAATCATGGTAAATGGGATGTAAATAACAAAGGGAATTGTGACTTGTATACTAATATAGTTTCGGTTACAGACAAACAAACCCACAATCTCCATTATAATAAGATATTACTTTAAATATTAATAAATAATGAAAAATAAAATAATTTCCCAAGCGGGGAATCGAACCCCGGCCGCCGCGGTGAGAGCGCGGAATCCTAACCACTAGACCACTTGGGAAGTCGTATACATCAGTGTGACGATAACTATATGAACATTAGTATAAAAAAAAGGCTTCTATAATTGTCTGTTCTCGAGCTACTAACAACACATGATACCAGCCCTTCTTTTCTTTTCATTCTCCCTCCAATTTCAAATAAGCATTTTGGAGGGATTCGCTCTCTAATGTGATTCTCAAATTTCAAAGTCGTTTATAACGATACGATGTTAACTTTATGAAGAACTAGAAGCGGCTACCCAGCATCGCCTGGATAGAGGGGAGATTTTTAAAAAGTTAGTCTCACAGATCCATCAGTATTTATTGCGAGTGAGATCTCCGCTGGTTACCCCATAAAAATTCCCACGGAAATATATAACAATATAATGAAATTTATTGTGTACAGTGCTCAGGTGCACCACACCTCATCAAAGTCTCATGTCAAGTACACAGAATAATGTTGTGTCAGGAACATGAACAGTTCACAGTAGTAATATGCATGTATGTGTGTGCATGTGTATGTGGAGAGTGGCATCAGGTATAGTGTTGGCGGACTACAGGAAGCATGGAGGCTTTGAAAGATTCAGTGCTCCGGCAGCCTACAACAGATGCAGGCAGTTTATTCCATGTCTCCGCAATTCTGAGCGTGAAAAAATGTTTCCGAAAGTCACGTGAACAGTGCTGTTTTCTGACTATGGTAAGAAATTTCCATTCAATGATCTACAACTTAAAAAAAAAAAGATATTAATGATGCAATTAATTAAATCAATCAATATTATATTTCAAATAAAAAAAATTAAAAAAATACAAAAAAAAAAGAAAAAAGAAAAGATAAACAAATAACATGCAAATTATTTTCCCTCCTGTTACTTTTCAAATTTGAATTTTTAAATATCTTCCCAAATATAAATCAAATGTTCATTATTTTTGCTCAAAAACCAAGCGCTGGTGATATCTAATGTGTATATATATTTACTTTGTCGTTAATTGTTTTATTTTCGAAGTTTCCTCCGGACATACACATACGCACAACTGCCTTTTATATATGTATAGATAGATTTATCAGCATAACGACAGCCTCTTTAGTGTCTTACAACCCTCTCCTCTTGAACTACAGACAATACATAATACCCCCACTTCTATTTCCAATAAGCTTTCTGTGATTCACATTTCAAAATGGAATTTTCTTTCTCAAATACCCAAACCTTCCAGATTCTTTTCAAATAAAAAAAATATATAAATTCATTCACTTTCATTTTTAAATTTAATTTTGTTAAGTTTTTATAAGCTTACATTTCTATAAATATATTTGATGCAACACCAGCAGGAGCTCAGACTCCGCCCACTTCCGCCCAAAAGGTTTGTTCCCGCGTTTTTAACCCTTGTATGAAATTGAATTAGTTCGTAATAAACCCTTGTTGAATTCACCTCGTGGTGTTAACCGCTGCTGACTTCTTTTTATCCGTATCCTATGTGACCAGCTCCTCACTTTATACTTTTACCTATTGTAAATTCTATTATTATTTCACGCATTATTTTCACTATGCACTCCTCTGCTACTTACCAACCCTCAACAAATTTCGCAATGAAATAAACAAAATAAATACTGTCACCCCATTGATAATTAGGTAGAAAAATAAGGCATATTATTACACATAAGAATAATCGAAAATAAAAAATAACAATAGAGAACTCGGAACCCAGACAATATCTTTAAATATCTGAAGATTTTTAGAAAAATAAATTGGTTAACAGCTGTGGTGACCCAGGAGGAGCGAGGCCTAGTGGTCTCGGGTGGAACAGGCTGACGAGTCACAGTTGCTAAAAGAATAATCTTTTGCGACCCACTCCTGCCTGGGGTCTGGTAACACTGGTGTAGAAACTTCTGTAACCGTCGCCGAATCAACCGGAGCGAAGATAGTTGGTCTTAAAGGACCACTCTCACTTAAGCCATTAACTATTCTCAGGTGAAGCAGTCAGCACTTTGCTTGATCAGCGGCAGCACGGAGATAAGTGGTTTCTGAACCGGAAGCAAAGGTAGTAGTTGGTCTTGAAGAACCACTCTCTCTTGATCAGCCGTGGCACAGAAGTAACTAGCCGTAGTCATAGCAGTCAGTGGAAGAAGCTGGAGTCATTGGGTGAGGAGGAAAACCTATTTTATAGAGTTACCAAAACCTCCTCACTCCTCTAACTTCCGACAGGAATAAATCATTTCTGGTCTCCCTCGACCAAACCCGTTGCTCCACCGGTACTTCACCAGTCATTATACCCCTTTTTTCCACAGATCTTTTGACTGAGCTACGCAGGTTGATTCTAGAGAAATTTCTGTTGGAGGAGAAAGGGTAATCCTTAACGATTTCCTCGTAAATTCCTACCATAAAATAAACTGAACCCTCATTTTATGTCCGTGTTTTTGCAATAAATGTTTTATTTTTCTTGCACCCGTTATTTTACAATAGTAAATATATTTTATTTATTTATTTTAATATTCACTTCAATGTTTATATTCTAAAAGTTTAAAATAACGGGTGCAAGAAAAATAAAACATTTATTGCAAAAACACGGACATAAAATGAGGGTTCAGTTTATTTTATGGTAGGAATTTACGAGGAACAAGTTCAGAATTACCGGAGAAAGACTACAAAAATAGCATTTGTTGGTAATAAAGGACTATTTGCTCGTAAATTCCTACCATAAAATAAACTGAACCCCCATGTTATGTCCGTGTTTTTGCAATGAATGTTTTATTTTTTTTGCACCCGTTATTTTACAATACTAAATATATTTCCTTTATCTATTTTAATATTCACTTCAAGTTCAATTCGTGCAAGAAAAATAAAACATTCAATACAAAGACACGGACATAAAATGGGGGTTCAGTTTATTTTATGATAGGAATTTACAAGCAAATAGTCCTTTATTACCCATTTATTTTCTCGTGTTGTCTTTTATATCTGAAGATGACTCATTAAAAAATAACAACATCTCAACTTGACAACTTATCTATGATATAATATTATATATACATCGAGCAAAACTAGGAGAAAGAAATATATAGCATCGAATTTCATATTTTCTTTTTCTCGTCAATTGGTAGGGTTAGAGAGCTTAGTAGGGCTTAAAGTAGGTTTCAATTTAGCATGGGTTAGGTTAATTTAGGGTTAGGGTTAGTTACGATAAGAGGATTTTTTAAAAATTCTATGAAAAAACAATTAATTAATCAGATTTACGCAGGGTTAGGGATAGGGTAGGGTTAGTTACGATAAGAGGGATTTTTTAAAAATTCTATGAAAAATGTTTTTATTTTATGAGATTAAAAAAAAATTACGCCGTCAGAAAATTTTTTTTCTTTTTTCTATAAAGACAATAGTCTGATTAACTATATCAATGAAATTGTATGAATGTAAGAGGTTTATTTAATATTTGAAAACTTTTTTTTTGCTTTTATAATTGGTATGTAATATATTATATTATTGTCAACAAAAAAAAATAAAATTTAAGACATTAAGTTTTAAGAGATTTTCAATCTTTTGTGTGATTAAATATTTATTTCTTCGTGAAATAAATTAAATATTTCATTTCCTGCGTCAAAAAATTTTATTTAACTTTTTTCAATAATTAAATAATAAAGTAAGTATAATAGATTATTTTTTTAAAAATTCCGAAGATAAAGGAGAGAGCGATCTCTAAGATTAGATTATAGGTTCTCACCCTTTATATAATTATTTATTAATGAAAAGATGAAAGGGGAGATAAGAACTACTAGAAGAAAATTTAACCGTGAAAATACATGATTTTAAAAACTCCAAATTAAAGGGAGATAATAGATGTCTAAGGTTCCCTTCCTTATATTATAGGTTATCTCCCTTTATCTTTATATTATTTATTAATGAAAAGATGAAAGGGGAGATAAGAACTACGAGAAATAATTTAACCGTGAAGATACATGATTTTTAAAATTTGTGAAGATAACGGGAGATAAGGATGTCTAAGTTTTCTTTTAGATTATAGGTTATCTCCCTTTAATTTATATTATTATTAATGAAAAGATGAAAGGGGAGATAAGAACTACGAGAAATATTTAACCGTGAGATACATGATTTTAAAATTTGTGAAGATAACGGAGATAGAGATGTCTAAGTTTCTTTTTAGATTATAGTTATCTCCCTTTATCTTTATATTATTTATTAATGAAACGATGAAAGGGAAGATAAGAACTACTAGAAAAAAATTAACCGTGAAAAATAATGATTTTAAAATCTCAAAATTAAAGGGAGATAATAGATGTCTAGGTTTTCTTCCTTAGATTTTATTTCTTCCCTTTATCTTTATATTATTTTATGAAATATGAAAGGGAGATAAGACTACGAGAAAAATTTAGAGGTGAAGATACCATGATTTTGAAAGTTGAAGTAAAGGAGAACGATAAGAGATGTCAATTTTCTTTCTTTACATTAGGTTATCTCCCTTTCTTTATATATTTGATTACAATGAAAACGATGAAAGGGGAGATAGAACTACGAGAAAAAAATTAACCGCTGAAGATACATGATTTAAAAATTGAGAAATAAAGGAAATAAGGATGTCTAAAGTTCCTTCCTTACATTGATAGGTTCTTCCTGTATCTTATATTTTTATTATTGAAAAATGAAAGGGAGANCTAAGAATGCAGATAAAAAGATTTGCCAACAGAGGGGGTATAATCGAACAACAGCCAACAACTTTGAAACTAACTATTCCATATGTTTCACATTACTCCCTCTTTGCATTGGTAAATTTTCCTAATTTAAACTTATTTAGTAAAATAGGAAGAAAGGATTTACAGTTTTTCTTCTTGTAAAAGATTCTTTTGAAATTATTCCACGAATTTTTGTTTATATTTCTTAAGATAAAACCAAACAATTGAAATCAATATACCAAGCACATATTTATTAAAATAAAATTTAAATATCAATATGCAAATTAAGCCTTCTCGTCAAAACTGTAACCGCTATTTTGTTGTCATATATAAATACAATTGCATGTTTTAGTACGTAGATATAGCGTCAACAGTATTAATAATGTAAAACAATTTTTATTAATAACTGATGATTATATTAACTAAATCATAAATAAAGAATGAATATCGGGAGAATTTGACGTAAATAATAAAGGGAATTGTGACTTGATTAGTAATATAAGTTTCTGGTTACAACAGAAAAACCACACAATCTCCATTATTAATAAGATTATAAAAATAGAATAGTTACTTTAAATTTTAATTCGTATAAATTATTAGTATTTAGTAAAAAATCTTGATACCATGAACATGCAAACACGATGATTAGTTGCAGTCAAAGGGTATAAAAAACGTTGAAAATAGTATGGTGTTTACAAAACGAATCAAAATTCAAGATTCGTTGATATATGCCGTTAAACAAGAACCAAACCAAGTATAAAACTGTGAAGAAAAAATTAATTTAGATCAGTAATTATAAAAAAAAAAATTGTTTTTTTTTTTTTTTTTTTCCCAACGGGAGATCGAAACCCCGGCGCCCGGTACGAGCCGAATCCTAACACAGACACTTGGGAAAGCAAAGAAGTATTAAACAAAATTAGTACTTATAACTATTTATCACCTACATACTCACATTTTTTATTGTGGTGTAGTTATGAACTTACTGACAAAACCATTCATTCCTTCTTCTTTTTTTTTATTGCTGTGAGTCGAATACCCCCCCCCCCCCTCTGTAATTGATCACTCTTCTAAATAAGAAACGAATGTCTTGACATTTTTTTGAATGATTTGCCTGATTTATTCCAATGCTCAAATCTCAAAATCTACCTCTTGATTAACGTTTTCAGAGTCTTTCGAATCAAATTTGAAAATCTTAAAGAAAGTAACCAATTATAATTTCAAATTAAAAAAAAATTGTTCTATAGAATTCCTTGTCTCATGTTAATCACTCTATGTAGACCCAATCCTCGTGGTGTGGTCCAGTGTTATCGAAAAACCGATAGAGAATTATCTTCCCCCCTGCCGCTAAGGCGAATCGCCCAACATACGATTTGCGCAAAACCAGAACCCATACGTGGTCTAAAAGGCTGTCGACCAGACGGAGACGTCTCAACAGCATACTTATTCTTGAAGGCCTTCGACCGGAACGTAGATCTCAACAGCCATACTTGTCGAAGGCTGTCGACCTGAGTCACCTCAACAGGGCTACATTCACCGCCACTTAAAGGCAGTTTAAACGAGAAGAGTCGCTCAAAAAAGCACTCCCAACACTTTACTGATCCTAAAACTTTCACCAGAAGAAACGCGGTTTTTAACAGCATTCCAACCACAGCGAGAGAAACCCCTTTCTAGCGCTAATTCCCTAACGAACTGTAATTCACGTCTCAGATAAGTCTCGTAGCAATGCCATAAAAATTTGCAACAATTTTGTACATTTTGAATATATGTGTGTAATTTCATTTGTGTTGTTTTTTTTCTTTCGCCCGGAACAATAGTACGACCACCGGAGATTAAGAGCTCCATCGACCCCGTAATTCCTCTTAGGCTTCTGCCCTGAATCTTTACAAGTATAGCGGATCCAGGGCCATCGCCCAAGCAAACCTGTCCCCTCGAGTTTAAAGTGCACGGCTGGGTATTGCCTATGCCTGAGCCCCTTGAGGAGGAATGCCGACGGGATCAATGCATTTTTCACCCGCCACCATGACGTTCGGGTTTGTGGGTGTCCCACGTGTAATAGGCTTGTGCCTAACCCGTAGCACGTGGTACGAGTGTAAATATCATGTGTAAGATTTCAAAGTGATAATACTTGAAGAAATAAAACTCGACAAGGTATAGACAAAACATTTTATATACAGCACAGAATAACGGGTCGACATAATACATAAAGGTGCTACATAAACATACATACATTAAGTAATGTAAATACATATACAAGATAGAGAAATGACACATTCATATGGTAAAAATACATTTAGTATCAAAGAAACTAAATGTACATAACAACGTAGTTAAGGATACATGAACTAAAGGATGTCATATATCGTAAATAGACTTACTAGCCAGGAGTGACAATGTTAAAGGGCCGAAGCCCCACAAGAAAGGGTAGACCGTGTGCTAACCAATGAGTCTCGTAGGTGATAGGCAAGAAAAAGAACGTTCAAACAGCCGCTTAATATCAAGGCCCTAGCGGAACCAGCGAACTAAACGGCAACAACTCCCCAGGCGATACGAAAATAACGCCACAATGTTATCACTTGTTGCAGAGTGGTGTCGTTAGGGCTGGTACGGCCGCCAGCCGGCTGTTTCTACCCTAAACAGTCATTCTGGTATCTACCAAGACCTCCTACTAGGTTAGGATGTGACACAACGTCGTTTTAATGTGAAGAAAGCCACGCACAAACCGAAGCTCAGAGTGGCTTAGTATAAAATTGCGTGGATCCCAACGGAGTCCACGCTTTACTTTGCCCAATTCAGGGCGACAGTTCAGCGACCGAACCACTCTAACAACAGGGATGACAGTAATCTCACCACGTGTCACCACTCAAGATCAGAAGGTTGCCAGTTCAATCTCTGTTGTCATCTTGCCTACAAGTTCGTTTATTAATAGAATATTATGTGATGAATTAGTTTCTAATAGAGATTGGGAGGGAATATTGTTGTTGAATAATTCGGCTAACTCTGATTTTATCGAAAATTAAAAACGGAAATTTTTTCGTGGTCCCCAATGACAGTTTAAACTACGAGTCTATGAAATTAAACATTTGCGAATGGGTTACTAGTTTTAGGGGATTAAGGTGGTTTTTAATTACGTAGGCTTTAAAAAAAAAAACAACAAAAAAACCCAAAGTTAAGCCCAAATTTACGTATACATTAATGTTGGAAAAAATTTTTTTAAACTAAGTTTAATTGAAAATTATACATTGCAATACTAACACAAACAACGTCTCAAAATAGATTCAATAATTTAATTTCATGGTTGAATGACTGTAGTTAAAACTTCATTGGGACCACGACAAAAACTTTCGTTGAACTTTTCCGACCTAAATCAGAAGTCCGCGAAATTGTTTTTACTCGTACAGAATAAATGCCAGAAAAATCCTGACGAATAACAAAAACATTAGTTATTGCCCAGAACAAATTACTCTCTGAATACCACGAATTGACATGAGATAAAAAAGAGTGTGTCTTAAGAAATGTCCTTAACGTATGCATGCGGGAAGAGAGAGTGAAAGGTTTCGCGTTAAAGAGGCTACAAAGTGAAAAAAGTGTTGGATGTTTTTGAATCATTTCAAAAAACATCGTCATATTAAGAAGTGTATGTTCTATTGGTGTCGTGTTCAATGCGGCACGAGTTTTGCTGGAGACGAAAATCCCCTGTTTCTAAGATCTCAGACGAACCAAAAGTATCAGCCTAATTTGCACGACGATCGATAAGTTTATCCTCTAAGGAATCAGAATCGACACGAAGAACCATGTAAAAAAATTCTAGACCATATGACCTTTAGGCACCCCTTTGCGATCTCGATTCATAAGGACATTTTCCTTTTCATTTACACCGTCAAAATTCCGTGTTTGTTAACGGACGATTTTTAGAGTTTTTTTTAATTATTTAAAACTAACCCCTAAAAACCCTTATTATTTTATGTCACTGTTTAATCAGTATTCCTACTAATTTAAAAGGAAGAAAAAATTCACTTTAAAAAGTATTTCTTCTCTCGAACTTTGTACCATATGACCTTGTAGGCACCCCTTTGCAATCTCGATTCAGAAGGGCATGTTTTTCAGTTACACCGTCAAAATCTGGTTGTTTGTTAGGTAGGTTAGGGTTAGGGTTAGGGAGTTAGTATTATAATTTAAAAAACTGCTAAAAATCGTCTGGAACAAACACCGGATTTTGAACGGTGTAAATTAAAAAAATGAAAAAAAAAATGTCCTTATGAATCGAGATCGCCAAAAGGGTTGCCTAAAGGTGATATCTATCTGGTGCCAATAATACAATAAAACTTTTAATGAAGAATATTTAAGAAATAAGAATCCTAGTAAAATTGATGGGCAGCTAATTAGCTAACTTACTTGAAAATCACTAACAAATTCTTGCAAAAAACTTGCTCAATAATTGGAGGTTAGTAGTAATTTAGGTCACCACATACCGCCCACCCCAGTCAAAGACTCCAGTTCTATGTTGCATGGAAATAGTTCTTCAGTATTGCCTTAATTAGCAAACAATGAATACACACCTTGTTATTTCTTATTTGATTCGACTAATTGCCGGGTTAAGTAATTTTACTCATATTGAAGATGGTATTATTTTAAAATTACTGTACATCGCTCATTAGTCTAGGAGTTGTGCATTCTCGCTGGAGTTCCCGGGTTCAAATTCCCTGACGAGCCCCAAATATTGTTTTTCAATCAGTGACAGCGCCAAATAACTGAAAGTTAGTCATAAAAATTAAGAATTCGATAGTCACCAGGGTCAGGCAAAATAATCTGACACCCGCGAGTTATAGACAACTTTTGTGAACGCCTTCGACAGTGTGTGGACAATAATGGATCCCATTTGCACTGATTTATTTTTAAAAGCATAATGAAACCAAAATGGCATTGATATGTACTTTCAAAATGAAAACATTTTTTTGTTTCTTTATGTTCATTGGCATTTATTAAACCGACAAATGTGTCAGATTCATTTTGCCTGACCCTGTATTAGATTAGCATTAGTGACGGCTCGTTGATCTAGGGGTATAATTCTCGCTTAGGGAAACGCGTAATGTTACGTTGTAATATTCACGGCACTAAGATGATACATGTACCGTAGTCCTTTTTTGCTGTCTTTACTAAAACTCAAAAGTTCACCGTGTGAATGGTGGCCGATAAAATCATAACACGAGAAACCTGTCGTCACAACTGCCAGCCTTTATTATCGTGGCTCGCGTATAGTGGACTCCTACGCAGAGGAGGAAAATGCAGAGAGAAAGAGAGAAGAGAGAGAAGCACTACTTAAGAT
This sequence comes from Doryteuthis pealeii, assembly GCA_023376005.1. Classification (NCBI taxonomy): domain Eukaryota; kingdom Metazoa; phylum Mollusca; class Cephalopoda; order Myopsida; family Loliginidae; genus Doryteuthis; species Doryteuthis pealeii. The sequence goes on along the minus strand of CM042160.1, from coordinate 47,204,553 downwards.
TAGCTGGCTCTCATGAGGGACCCAACGTCAGGTCCGTACCCTACTGACCGCCGCCGGCAAAAAGAGAACGACCCCTTCTTTTTTCTTCCAGTCAGCCCGTTGACTTCCGGTGCAACACCGCGACTTCCTGTGCGGTCAATTCTCCGTTCGGGGTCACGGCTACGGTCCAGCCTATCTTTCCTGTTTTGCGGTTTATCACTATTTTCGCTTAAACCTCACTATTTCTTGCTTCTCTTCTTCCATTAGTAGTTCTAAGCGTTCAATATAGGTAGGAATGATACCATCTTCAACAGTAATCCAGGATGAATACAAGCTAAACTTTTATTATTACCTGTTTTTTTTTTTTATAGAACATTTGATGCCAATATATAGTGCTTTCAGCGGTTGTATTGGACTTAAGTAACGCTAAAATGTTGGAACGCGATTGTGCTTTAAATGCGAATAGGAGAGAAACTGCCAGTTGCGAAGCACCGTGTGACTTCATGTCTTCGCTACCAAACCATAGGCAGCATGCTCACATCAATGAATATTTGCTTCTTTGTGTTTTATAAAAATAGCAATTTTGTTCGAGTTTCGGAGTTCACACACGGAGCAGTCTCCCATGTATATAACCTTGCTGATGAAAGCCTAATAGTCGAAATGCACATTCAGGATTGAACATTTTCTCGAGTCTGTTTACGCTTATCATTTGAAGATATATACCTGGCCTAAATCATTAATTAGTTAACTAATTAATTTTCAAAAATTAGGTATGACTTCAATTAAGGCACATATCCCAAAAATTGTCGGCTAAAAGCAATATCAAATAAAGCAACAGTGTGTTATTTACGTACTCTCAGTATAGTATTATATATAAATATAGGGGTATATATATATATAGTGAGGGTAAAAAATATTCGTTGATATTAAAATGAGTTTATTTTCCAATTATTCGCGCAATTAAATCTTTCTTTAAACCAGAAAAGGCTTTTTTAAAATAAGATTTCAGAAGTTAAAAAAATAGTCACTGCGGGGCTCGTCGCGAATTGAACCCGGGACCTCTCGCGACCGAAAGCGAGAATCATACCCTAGAGCCAACGAGCCAAGCTCCTCGGCTCCGAGATTATGAATAACATTTATCTGAAAGCACTCGTTTCAAGCAACATAGAGGGAATATGTGTATGCTGAAGACAGCACAAAAGAAAAAGGAATGTTAAGAGAGTTGAACTTAGCTTTATACTTGCACAAGGCGACGAATATCAGAGCGAGAGGAATTATTATTCATGGTTCACTGTTAATCAGTATTCCTATAATTAAAAGGAAGAAAAAGCTTTGCTCTAAAAATAATGTTGCTTCGTCTCGAACTTTGGACCATATGAGCTTAGAGCCGCCTTTTTGCGATCTCGATTAAAAAGGACAGTGTTTTTCATTTATACCGTCAATATCCGGTTGTTGTTAGGGGTTAGTGTTAGGAGTTTAGGTTAGGGTTGAGGTTAGGGATAGTTTTATAACTTTTTCAAAAGCACTCTCTAAAAATCGTCTGTTAACAAACAACCGGATAGTTGGACGTGTTGTAAATGAAAAACGTGTCTCTTATGAAATGCGAGATCCAAAAGGGCGGGGCCCGCGGGGGCGGGGCGGGGTAGGGGGGGGGGGCGCCGGGGGCGGGCGCCCGCGCGGGGGCGGCGGGGGCGGGGCCCGGGGCACCTAAAGTCATGATAGTCCTATATTCGTATTTGTAGTTATTACAGACTATTGTCCTCCTCTTCATTGTTATTCTGCTACAACGGTTTCGGTAGATGTGCCCTCGCGGCCTGTCTTGGTATTTCTTGTTGAGTCGGAACCTTCTCTACTGCGTTACCTTCTGTTGTAATTCGGAACCTGGTAGCGGAATGAGAAAGGATGCCCGTAACTGAATTAAAAGGTTAGGTTACAAAGTTCCGTGAAACTCCCGAGTTACAACAAAAGAGTTACTGACCTCCGCTTGCTCTTTCTAATTAGAGATTCTGCTTGATGTGATTCACAGTTTCAAATAGATTTTGCTTTCACAACAGGGATACCCAACCCATCCAGTTTCTTTCACAAACGAGTGAAAATCGCCAATTTATTCATTTTCGAAGTTTTAAACCTTTCGCAATAAGATAAACAAAACAAATTCGATTCCCCTGATGATAACGTACGACAGAGCAGAATAAATGGAAATTATTACAGCATAGAGAAGAACTGAAAAGAAATATTAGAGTACCGCCTAGGTACCGCCAAAATAGGCACGTTGACGCAGTTTAGCCATATTGAAGGAAGAAACGTAAATATTTTTTAACTAAAAAAAAAATCATCGCAAAAAAGAAATAACGAAATAAAGAGTGTTACAACCCCCCCAACGCCCCCCCCGCAGTTTATTCAAAGATCAACCATCAGATTGGAGAAAAATTACTGCACCGTTGTTATCTTGAAGAAAAGTTAAACAGTGCCGTTTTTTTTACACACGTCATTTCTTTTATTGATATTTGTTTTTCGCAGAATTCTGTATTCATGGTTCTTTTCTAAAAAAAATTGGAAACTTATAAAAATCTTCTGATACAATTTATTCAGACTCTTATGCTTTATAGAAAAAAGGTAAAAATCGTTTTTTGTCGCTCATGTTCATATTTCAAAATAAAAGGAAGGGGTAGAGACCTCGTAAAAAATATTTCTCCTGAATATATTTCAGGAAAAAAGCTATTTCGGGCATATTTTCATTCAAAGTGAAGTAATTGTGGAGATTTTCGTGAAAATCGGACCATAATTGATTTTTCCATAGATGTTAAATAAAAACCTCTAGTCATAACTTGGTTTGGCTACGTTAAATTTCAATTGATTCAACAGCGCAAAATAAAACAGTTGTTTTTCGTTCATAATTTTCATTATTTCCGTAGCTAAAAAAGAATTTTTTAATCATCCAAGAGTTTTTTTTTTTAATGTTTCTGTTTCGAACGGATAAAATCATTTCGAAACATAGATATAGCTTTATGCAAGTTTCATTGGTTTAAGGGGGGGGGGATTCATAAGGAAATTGTGTGTACATAGAGTATGCTCTCACCGCCAGATTACATCTTAAAATATCTGAAATTCATTCGACTGAACTACTCGGCTTATTTTAGAAAATACTGTTCTGGGAGAAAGACAACAAAAAATAGTTCTTTCGCTTCCATCGGAAAGATAGGCTCAGTAGCGAGTTCGATCCTCGCTGGATAGCCGCTATTAAAAAATTCACGTTAAAAAATCTTGTGTTAATCCGCTGGTTTGGGAAGTCAGAAAAACTTATGCTAAAAGATTTTTTATTTTATCACCATAATCTGCCAACGTTGAATTAAAATACAATAGGTAAACCAAAAAAAGATCTTAATCCGGCCGGGTGGGAGGTTAAAAAAAAATTAACTTTTAAATATATTTAGTCAAGCATAAGCAATTTGATCTACGTACGTTGCGATTAAAATACGACGTTGTATCTTCTATTTCTATTTTTACATATTCGCTTATTATAAATCATTTTTGGTAAGTCTAAAGAGAAAAGTTGATCACTTTTGAGTGTAAGAAAAAGGTTTATTTTCTAGTTGAGTAACTTTGAGTGACCGCCAAATTATTTTATTCATTTTCCTTCATTAAACTAACCCAAACGGCATTAAACCTAAACCTAACCCTTGTTGAACTTAAACTTTTTAAAAAATTAACAGTTTTATTACAAAATTTGTGGGGTTCTGTTTTTTTCTGGATACCCTGTAATATTATGTTAGACTCAACTAGGGGGGGGGTAGGGTTAGGATTGGGGTTTAGGGTTAATTTAATGGGAAAATAAATGATTTGGTTCTGTTTTTTCGGTTCAGCCCTGTAATATCATGTGTACTCAACTAGGAAATAAACTGGGAAAAGTTGATCAACTTTTGAGTGCAAGAAGAAATTCTCAATCTAGAAAATGTATTAAAAAAAACAAAATAAAAAAAGCTATTTTATTGTATTTAGCATCGTCTTTTTTGAAACTTTGTAAACACTTATAAAGACTTAAGAACAGAATTTAAGTCTAAATTACTTTACCTTGTTGACACGTCTAAGACATGCAATTGGTGTAGATTAGCTTATAGGTCAACTAACAGAGGACCTAACGATGGCAATGGAGGAAAGTACTGTTTTTGTAAATAAGTGATTTAGTTATGACACGTTTTCCAACGAGCCTCCATAAGCTCAGTCGGTAGAGCATCTCAGACTTTTAAGTTAGTAACTTGCGGCGTGAAGATAGATCTTGAGGGTCTGGGGTTCGAGTCCCCATGTGGGCTAATGTTTTTTAGTATTATTTTATCATATTGTATCCATTAACAGGTTTTCAGTTTGTTTCATGATACTTATGAATTAGTATCAGATGTTTAATTTAGTTTTTGATGATTAATATTTAATATTAAAAGTATTTTAGTATTTAATTATTGGTGCATTAAAGTTAAGTTCTTTTAATTCATGTCTTCTAATTTTATTAACATCTTTTGATATTTTATATATTTACAGATTAGCTCTGCTACTTATCAGTTATTTAAATAGCGATTTATTTTTGGAAATGTTAATTTCAAAATTGATTCATCATTCACCGTCTAAGAGGGACGATGATTTTTATTTTTGTTAACTTTGATGTCTGATCAAGATAAGATAGAAAGAAAAAGAATTTTGTTACTTTATTCTGCCGAAGTCCAATTGGATGAATCGTTACTAGAATGTCGCAGATCTATTTTCAGGTCGATTAAAAACTAAAATAATTTTATTATAATCCGATTATGAAGTTGGCCGTTGTCTAGGTAATGATTCTCGCTTTGGGTGCGAGAGAGGTCCCGGGTTTCAAATCCCGGACGAGCCGAGTGAACTTTTTTTTTTTTTTTTTTTTTTGCTTATCATTTAAAGCACATTTAGTCTGCCTTATAGGCATTTTCATATAGTATGTTAACAAATATTTTCCTCAATTCAATTTTCAATTTCCACTAAACAAATGTTGAGCCAATCGGTTGGCGTTTTTCATAGATTAACAAGTTAATGTTATTAATATGTTATGCTCTTAAATCAATTTAGTATGTCTTCGTATCTGGATCCGGGAACAATATTTTGTCGAAAAAATAAAAAATTAAAGGACCTTTCCCGAGTTCCCACGGGAATCGAACCCCGGCCCGCCGCGGTGAGAGCGCGGAATCCTAACCACTGTAGACCCATTGGAAGAACTTACGTCAAAGCGACGAATAACTGAATTACGAAGTTATCAAGCATAACGACATCCGTACTCCATCGTGTCCTTCAACTGTCTCTTCTCAAGCTACTTACAACACATCATATCTCTCTGTTCTTTTCAATTTTCTATTTCAAATAAGAATTCTGCCTTGCAATGTGATTCACATTGCAAAAAGTAAGTTGGGGGGAATTAATTGTACTCATCAGTTATTTAATAGCGATTTATTTTTTTAAAATTTCATTTTTCAACATTATTTCATCATTCACGATCTTAAGGAACATGACGTTTTTCTTTTTGTTAATTTTTATGCGTGATCAAGATCAAGATAGAAAGAAAATAAGATTTATGTTACTTATTTCTGCCAGTCGTGATGATCGTTACTAAATGTCAGGATTAATTGATTCGATTAATAACTAAGTAATTTTATCATAAACCGCTATTGAAGTTGGCTCGCTTGGTCTAGGGTGATGATTCTTGCTTTGGGTGCGAGAGCTCCCGGTTCAAATCCCGGACGAGCCCGATATCTATTTTTTTTTTTGCTTGATTTTGATTTATTTTTAAAAATTAATATTATATTATCATTCACGTCTTAAGGGACATGATTATGTTTCTTTTTGTTAACTTTTATGTCAAGATCAAGATACAAAAAAAAATCATGATTATCATGTTATTGTCTTATGGTGGCTTCTGCCAAGTCGGTGATGCTCATTACTAAATGACAGGATCATTTTATTCGTTAATAACGAAGTAATTTTATTGTTTTAAATGATTATCTTTTGTTCGTCTTTAGTAGTTGGCTCGTTGGTCTAGGGTATGATTCTCGCTTTGGGTGCGAGAGGTCCCGGGTTCAAATCCGGACGAGCCCGACAGATTTTTATTCCTTATCATTTGAAGCAATATTTGTTTGTTGTTTTTTTTGTTGTATGTTTTAATATCTATTTAACAAATTTTAATATTTGTTATATTTTGGTGCGAGAGGTCCCAGGTTCGAATCTGCGATAACTTTTCATCTATATCATCTTGTTTTTATGTTTTATGAAGTGACACTCGACCTAACCAGTATTTGCTGCCGATTTGTTATTTATTGAATTTTATTTTAGGACATTTTTTTTTTCATTCTTTTATTATTTATTTATTTATTTTTCAGACATTCGTTTTTTTCTTGTCTACTTATTTTACAACGTGTTGTGTGTGTTGTAATTTAAGATTAACACAAGGTAATAAAGGACTATTTGCTCGTAAATTCCTACCATAAAATAAAACTGAAACCCACATTTTATGTACTGCTTTTGCAATAAATGTTTTATTTTTCTTGCAGCCGTGATGTTACAATACTAAATATATTTCTTTATTTATTTTAATATTCACTTCACTCTGTATATTCTAAAAGCTTTTATTTTGTGAGAAATGCCATTTTTAATGTGGGGTTCGGTTTTACACTTCAACTTTTTTACTCGTAAATTCCTACCATAAAATGCCCAAGCCTAATTTTATGGCAGGAATTTACGAGTAAAAAGTTGAATATTACTTTTGTTGTTGTTATTTCTTTTCTTTTTGGCTTTGGTACTCTAAAATAAAAACGTCAGATTTTAATCATCGTCGACGAAAAAACAAAATTACGGTCATAAAAGAAGGAATCCAACATGGCCTAAATTGTAAAACGAGCCCCCACTTTAAAACTAAACATTCTCACAAAAATAAAAACTTTTAGAATATACACATTGAAGTGAATATTAAAATAAATAAAGAAAATATATTTAGTATTGTAACGATAACGGGTGCAAGAAAAATAAAAACATTTAATACAAAAAACCCGGACATAAAATGGGTGTTCAGTTTTATTTTATGGTAGGAATTTACGAGCAAATAGTTCTTTATTACCAACACAATCTCCTGGTTGATGAGTGACTTTTGATGACTTTTCCAAAAGAGAAAACTCTTTCTCTTCAAGTTGACAATTATCTTTCTCAATTCAAATCTCCTTCAACTCCCGCCAAACAAAATGTGGAAACAATTGGTGAACTTTTTGATAATTAACAGACTTATATTTTTTGTATTTATCATTTAAACTAGCAAAATATATGCACCCTCCGGTGCAAGTATTTTAGTTAAATTTTATGGAATATGATATCAAATTAGAAAGGCTAATGAAACTGAATAAGAAATGTAGATAAAAAGATTTTTAAACAGAGGGGTATGGTTGAAAAATAGAACAACTTTGAAACTAACTCTTCATCGTTTTTCCGTTCCTCCCTCTTTCATTGGTAAATTTTTCCTATTTAAAATTTAGTTAAAATAGAAATAAAGAATAATATTACAGTTATTTCTTTTTGTTAAGGATTTCTTTTAAGATTTATTGAAGAGATTTTTGCTCATATTCAATAGATAAACCAAACAATTAGAAATCAATAATACTAAGCATATATTTATTTAAAATCAAATTTTTAAGATCAATATGCAAATAAGCCTTCCCATTCATACTGTGAAACCTCTATTTTGTTGTATATATAAATACAATTGCATTTAATAGTATGTAGTTATGGTCAACGTTATAAGTATTGTAAAACAATTTTATTAATAATTGAGGTATAAAATAAAAAATAAAATCATGGTAAAATGGGATGTAAATAACAAAGGGAATTGTGACTTGTTATACTAATATAGTTTCGTTACAGACAAACAAACCCACAATCTCCATTATAATAAGAATATTACTTTAAATATTAATAAATAATGAAAAATAAAATAATTTCCCAAGCGGGAATCGAACCCCGCGCCCGCGTGAGAGCGCGGAATCCTAACCACTAGACCACTTGGGAAGTCGTATACATCAGGTGTGACGTAATAACTATATGAACATTAGTATAAAAAAAAGGCTTCTATAATTGTCTGTTCTCGAGCTACTAAACAACACATGATACCAGCCCTTCTTTTCTTCATTCTCCCTCCAATTTCAAATAAGCATTTTGGAGGGATTCGCTCTCTAATGTGATTCTCAAATTTCAAAGTCGTTTTATAACGATACGATGTTAACTTTATGAAGAACTTAGAAGCGGCTACCCAGCATCGCCTGGATAGAGGGGAGATTTTTAAAAAGTTAGTCTCACAGATCCATCAGTATTATATTGCGAGTGAGATCTCCGCTGGTTACCCCATAAAATTCCACGGAAATATATAACAATATAATGAAATTTATTGTGTTACAGGGCTCAGGTGCACCACACCTCATCAAAGTTTCATGTCAAGTACACAGAATAATGTTGTGTCAGGAACGATGAACAGTTCACAGTAGTAATATGCATGTATGTGTGTGCATGTGTATGTGGAGAGTGGGCATCAGGTATAGTGTTGGCGGACTACAGGAGCATGGAGGCTTTGAAAGATTCAGTGCTCCGGCAGCCTACAACAGATGCAGGCAGTTTATCCATGTCTCCGCAATTCTGAGCGTGAAAAATGTTTCCGAAAGTCACGTGAACAGTGCTGTTTTCTGACTATGGTAAAAATTTCCATTCAATGATCTACAACTTAAAAAAAAAAAGATATTAATGATGCAATTAATTAATCAATCAAGATATATTTTCAAATAAAAAAAATTAAAAAAACATACAAAAAAAAAAAAAGAAAAGAAAAGATAAACAAATAACATGCAAATTATTTGTTCCCTCCTGTTACTTTTCAAATTTGAAATTTTTAAATATCTTCGCCAAATATAAATCAAATGTTCATATTTTTGCTCAAAAACCAAGCGCGGTGATATCTAATGTGTATATTATATTTACTTTGTCGTTAATTGTTTTATTTCGAAGTTTCCTCCGGACATACACATAACGCACAACTGCCTTTTATATATGTATAGATAGATTTATCAGCATAAGACAGCCTCTTTAGTGTCTTAACAACCCTCTCCTCTTGAACTACAGACAATACATAATACCCCCACTTCTATTTCCAATAAGCTTTCTGTGATTCACATTTCAAAATGGAATTTCTTTCTCAATACCCAAACTTCCAGATTCTTTCAAATAAAAAAAATATATAAATTCATTCACTTTCATTTTTAAATTTAAATTTTTAAGTTTTTATAAGCTTACATTTCTATAAATATATTTGATGCAACACCAGCAGAAGACTCAGACTCCGCCCACTTCCGCCCAAAAGGTTTGTTCCCGCGTTTTTAACCCTTGTATGAAATTGAATTAGTTTCGTAAATAAACCCTTGTTGAATTCACTCGTGGTGTTAAACCGCTGCTGACTTCTGTTTTATCCGTATCCTATGTGACCAGCTCCTCACTTTATACTTTTACCTATTGTAAATTTCTATTATTATTTTCACGCATTATTTTCACATGCACTCCTCTGCTACTTTACGCAACCCTCACAAATTTCGCAATGAAATAAACAAAATAAATACTGTCACCCCATTGATAATTAGGTAAAAAATAAGCATATTATTACACATAAGAATAAATCGAAAATAAAAAATAACAATAGAGAACTCGGAACCCAGACAATATCTTTAAATATCTGAAGATTTTTAGAAAAATAAATTGGTTAACAGCTTGTGGTGACCCAGGAGGAGCGAGGCCTAGTGGTCTCGGGTGGAACAGGCTGACGAGTCACAGTTGCTAAAAGAATAATCTTTTGCGACCCACTCCTGCCTGGGGGTCTGGTAACAACTGGTGTAGAAACTTCTGTAACCGTCGCCGAATCAACCGGAGCGAAGATAGTTGGTCTTAAAGGGACCACTCTCACTTAAAGCCATTAACTATTCTCAGGTGAAGCATCAGCACTTTGCTTGATCAGCGCAGCACGGAGATAAGTGGTTCTGAACCGGAAGCAAAGGTAGTAGTTGGTTTGAGAACCACTCCTCTCTCTTGAATCAGCCGTGGCACAGAAGTAACTAGCCGTAGTCATAGCAGTCAGTGGGAAGAAGCTGGAGTCATTGGTGAGGAGGAAAACCTATTTTATAGAGTTTACAAAAACCTCCTCACTCCTTAACTTCCGACAGGAATAAATCATTTCTGGTCTCCCTCGACCCAAACCCGTTGCTCCAGCCGGACTTTCACCAGTCATTATACCCCCTTTTTTCCACAGATCTTTTGACTGAGCTACGCAGGTTGATTCTAGAGAAATTTCTGTTGGAGGAGAAAGGGTAATCCTTAACGATTTCTCGTAAATTCCTTACCATAAAATAAACTGAACCCTCATTTTATGTCCGTGTTTTTGCAATAAATGTTTTTATTTTTCTTGCACCCTTATTTTACAATAGTAAATATATTTTATTTATTTTATTTTAATATTCACTTCAATGTTTTTATATCTAAAAGTTTAAAATAACGGTGTGCAAGAAAAATAAAACATTTATTGGCAAAAACACGGACATAAAATGAGGGTTCAGTTTATTTTATGGTAGGAATTACGAGGAACAAGTTTCGAATTACCGCGAGAAAGACTACAAAAATAGCATTTGTTGGTAATAAAGGACTATTTGCTCGTAAATTCCTACCATAAAATAAACTGACCCCCATGTTATGTCCGTGTTTTTTGCAATGAATTTTATTTTTTTTGCACCCGTTATTTTACAATAACTAAATATATTTCCTTTATCTATTTTAATATCACTCAAGTTCAATTCTGCAAGAAAAATAAAACATTCAATACAAAGACACGGACATAAAATGGGGGTTCAGTTTATTTTAGATAGGAATTTACAAGCAAATAGTCCTTTATTACCCATTTATTTTCTCGTGTTGTCTTTTATATCTGAAGATGACTCATTAAAAAATAAACAACATCTCAACTTGACAACTTATCTATGATAATAATATTATATATTCATCGACAAAACCAGTTTTTATCTGCTTAGGTTGCATTAAAATACTATGAATCATTTTGTAAATGTTTAAAGAAAAAAGTTTATCAGTTGACTGAAGAAGAAAGTCTCAGCTAAAAATTTAAAAAAAAACTAAGTTGAAAAAATATATTCATCTTCGTTTATTTGAAACTTGTATGTATGACTAAAAAAAAGAAAGATTTAAAACCAGCATTTAAGTCTAAATTACTTTTACCTTTACACGTCTAAGCCATCATGTTGTTAAATGAGTTATGGTCAAATACGGAAGTACACGTACAATGAGGAAATACGTTTTCATATGTTGATTTATTCATAATTCGTTTCCAACAGCCTCCATAGCTCAGTCGGTAGAGCATCAGACTTTTAAGTGTACTTCCTGTAAGAAATCTGGGGTTCGAGTCCCCATGTGGGCTAATGTTTTTTTTTTGTTTTTTTTTACTTATTTCTATGATTTTATTTCTATCTTCTATGCTTATATGAGATTTGTTTTTATTTAATGGGCGAATTATTTAAAATTTGAATTTAATTTTACTCTTCCCACTATTTAATCATTTGCGTATTGTAAGTTGAAGTGTGTGAGTTTTTAGCAAATTTAGAAATGAGAAATACTTTGTGACTAATTCTACCAAGTTGGTGATATTCCTTACTAAATGTCAACATGAATTTTTCGATTAATTATCGAAATAAAGAATCTAGCTTTGTAAAAGGTTTGTTTTTAAATTCGTTAGCAGTCAGTTGGCTCGTTGGTCTAGGGGTATGATTTTCGCTTAGGGGTGCGAGAGGTCCGGTTCAAATCCCGGACGAGCCCAATGTTTTTTTTTTACTTTTAATAACATTTCATTCAAATCGTCAGTTTACTTGACCAATTGGGAAGACATTTATAGCAATTCGACAATAACTTTATGAACAATTTTATCAGGCCTAACTTCACTCTCTCCTTCTTGTCATACAACTGTCTGATCTCGAGTTATTAACCACATATTATAACACCGTTCTATTTCTCATTAAACTACAATACGAGACAATATTTTGTTTAATATTTTGGCAATATGAATCATTTGTAAAAGTTTAAAAGCGCTCAATAAGAGTTAAACCCTACTTCACGGACATAAATTTCCACCATCATATGTTCCCCGCTGAAAGAAAAAAATACTAAAAATCAACCGAATTTAATGAAATTTTCAGTGTTGATATATTAATGAATAAACAATATAATGTACCAGTTATTTTATTTAAAAACTCTTATATTTTTTCAGGTCAGTTTGCTTTGAACCACGTATCTTTGAGGCGTAACACAGATTCACAAACATACGTGGTTCAAAGTTAATTGTACTGAAAAAACGTAAAAGTTTTTAAATAAATTAATCCCTGCATTATATTGTTTATTCATTATTGTGTCAACGCTGAAAATTTCATTAAATTATGTCAATTCCTTGATTTTTTAGTTTTTTTTTTTTCTTTCGGCAGGGTGACATACGATGGTGGTATTTATGTCCGTTAAGTGGGATTTAACCGCAAGAAGTGTATCCCTTCACTGACGAAGAGAATGAAAAATGATATTGCTAAAATGAGTTATCATCGTCAAATAGAAAACAAGACACGTGACAATTAGGAAATACGTTTTAGTTTTGTGTGGGAAAAGATTCAATTAAAAAGATTTTCTTTCCCAGATAATTTTACCTTCAATAAAAAGCGCTTATCTAATTATAGATTATATTGATATGATAATTCAATGACTTCTACGTCAATAGCCTCCATAGCTCAGTCGGTAGAGCATCAGACTTTTAATAGTACTTGTGTAAGAAATCTGGGGGTCGAGTCCCCATGTGGGTTAATACTTAAAAAAAATTTTTTTTTTATTAATTCTGATAATTTTATTAATATATTTCGATATTTATATTCATAGAAACTGTATTCATCCGATTTTTTTGATTTTTTTTCACTTACAATACGCAAATTATTAAATAGTGGGGGAAGAGGAAAATTTAAATAATTTGCGTATTGTAAGTGAAAAAAAAATTTTTTTTTAATCTACATTGATGTATGTGAGTTATTAGCAAATTATGAAATGAGAAATTTAGTTTGTGTGACTCATTCTACCAAGTCGGTGATATTCCTTACTAAATGTCAACATGATTTTATTCGATTAATTGTCGAAATAAAGAATCTAGCTTTGTAAAAAGTTTGTTTTTAAATCGTTAGCAGTCAGTTGGCTCGTTGGTCTAGGGGTATGATTTTCGCTTAGGGTGCGAGAGGTCCCGGGTTCAAATCCCGGACGAGCCCAAACTGTTATTTTTACATTTTAAAAGCATTTCATTCAAATAGTCAGTTTTCACTGAATCAGTTTACGTGCATTTTTTAAATAAATTCTATCTTAATTTGTTTTTATTTAATCGCGAATTATTTAAAATTTTTATTTAATTTTAACTTTTCCTCGGTATTCAATAATTTGCGTATTCTAAATGGATATGATTTTTTTTTATTTACATTGTATGTATGTCAGTTATTCGCAAATCAGGAAGAATGAAAATATTCATTACTAAATGTAAATGACAATATGTTTTTATTCGATTGATTGCCGAGATAAGAAATCTTTTATTGTCAGTTTTTTTTTTTTTGTCAGTTTTTCTAGGATTATGATTCTCGCTTAGGTTGGGTAGAGGTCCCAGCTTCAAATCCCGAGCGAACCCAATAAGTAGTTTTTTACATTTTAAAAGATTTGACCCAACTTTTATGAAAACAAAAACTTTTAGGCTGATCCTCAACTTGAAAGCGGTTTAAACGAATTTTATAAAACGATGACACAAAACAATGAATCAAAATTCTGATAAAAGAAAAAAAAAAGAGAGGAAATTATCTTTAAAAAAAATTATCCTCGGGCTCGTCCGGGAATTGAACCCGGGACCTCTCGCACCCGAAGCGAGAATCATACCCCTAGACCAACGAGCCAACCACGTTTAACATAAAAGAGTTTTATGAAAAATAATTAAATTCTTTGATCTGTGAATTAGTCGATTAAATTAAGCAAAAGACCTGATCTTATTTCTCTGAATTTCTCATTTTATGTCCGTGTTTTTGCAATAAATGTTTTATTTTTCTTGCACTCGTTATTTCACAATACTAAATATATTTTGTTTAGGTAATAAAGGACTATTTGCTCGTAAATTCCTACCATAAAATAAACTGAACCCTCATTTTATGTCCGTGTTTTTGCAATAAATGTTTTATTTTTCTGCACTCGTTATTTCACAATACTAAATATATTTTGTTTAGGTAATAAAGGACTATTTGCTCGTAAATTTCCTACCATAAAATAAACTGAACCCTCATTTTATGTCCGTGTTTTTGCAATAAATGTTTTATTTTTTCTTGCACTCGTTATTTCACAATACTAAATATATTTTGTTTAGGTAATAAAGGACTTTGCTTGTAAATTCCTACCATAAAATAAACTGAACCCTCATTTTATGTCCGTGTTTTTGCAATAAATGTTTTATTTTTCTTGCACCCGTTATTTTACAATAATAAATATATTTTCTCTATTTTAATATTCACTTCAATGTTTATATTCTAAAAGTTTTTATTTTGTGCGAATGTTTAGTTTTAAAGTGGGGCTCGTTTTACAATTTAGGCATAAATTGGATCCTCCTTTTATGACCGAAATTTTGTTTTTTCGTCGACGATGATTAAAATCTGACGTTTTTATTTTAGAGTTCCAAAGCCAAAAAGAAAAGAAATAACAACAAAAGGTAATATTCAACTTTTTACTCGTAAATTCCTACCATAAAATTAGGCTTGGGCATTTTATTGCAGGAATTTACGAGTAAAAAGTTTAAGTGTAAAAACGAACCCCCATTTTAAACTAACCATTCTTACAAAATAAAAACTTTTAGAATATACACATTGAAGTGAATATTAAAATAAAGAAAATATATTTAGTATTGTAACATAACGGGTGCAAGAAAAATAAAACATCTATTGCAGAAACACGGACATAAAATGAGGGTTCAGTTTATTTTATGGTAGGAATTTACGAGGAAATTGTTCTTTTTTACCAATTATTGTATCAAAGTTTAAAGATGAAGTTGATCAAGAGAAAAAGATATATTTACCCAACCCCTCCACATGAGCTGGATGTGACACAGGTCAATTTAAGAAATTGACCTGTGTCACATCCAGCTCAGGGAAAAAATATAAATGTGCATGAAGGGTGCACCACCCCTTTTAGGATTGCGAGCTTTTATTTAAAAAAAAAAAGTTAAAATGATCTACCTGTATTAAAAAATGCTAAATATATTTATTTACATATTTATAGCTACTGGCAAAATGAGCCTAAAATGCTTTTTTGACAAAATACAGAATTCCTCCTACAGAAAATAATTTACCCAAAATCAGGGAATTATCGAATTATAATGAAATTTTCAGTGTTTATTTATCAATGAATGATCTTTATAATGCATTATTTATTCTATTTAAAAACTTTCTCGTTTTTTTCAGGTCGCTTAATTTTGACCCCCCTTATGTTGGGGGCGTAACATTTTTTTTCAAGTTGGTCTTATATTGTACTAATTACAGTATAAATAATGAGATAAAAGACCAAAATTATGAATAGAAACAAAAAAACATTTTTTATGGTTGCGCTTCAATGAGAAAATAAGTACCGAAAATCGAAAAATAAAAGGTAAAATAATAATAGATGATTAATTTTAACATTTTAAATGAATTTTATATATTAATTTTTCATAGCAAAAATACTAAATTAAAGTTTTGAAATAAAATAACTGATGCATTGTAAAATTCATTAATTGATAAATCAATACTGAAAATTTCATTAAAATCGGATAATTACCTGATTTTTGGTAATTTTTTTTTTGCAATCGCGAATGTTACAGTAAAATTGTAAACAAGCACTTAAAACCATTGAAAAAGAGACAGAATGGCGGATCGCGTCGAAATTGACCAAAACAAATCCCTTTAAATGTATTAAAAATAAACTGCATATGTAATGATATTTTTCTTTTTTTAATGATGGTTATTATGTTACTAGTTATCGATTTAGACAAAGTTTGACCTTAAATAATAGATTTAATTATTTTTAATTCTCTTTTAAAATTCCTAGCAGACGACAAAAATGCCAGTAGCTATAATTATTAATATATATATTATTTATTTATTATTATTTACATATATTTAATTACATACTGAGTATACTTTAGATATACAATATATGTTCGCATACCTTACACCACTGCATGAACCCTAACTGCACAAAACAATTGAATACCTGCCTGGAACTGTAAAATACACCGACTGTTCCTCTGCAAAGGAGTAAGATCCTCTCACCACCACAATAGGGCTACCTGTTGGTGATTCATAATGCCTGAGGAATAGGAACTCAGTGTATGGGTAGGTGTGGTGCTCCACCTCAGGTGCAAAAAAAATCTCCATAGTCTAGCACTAGTGAAAAGGTGATAGACTCCCTCGCTGTATAGCTCATACGGACATTAGCCCGCCACGGCGACTACCTTACATTACATCGTCTTATAAATATTTAACAGCAGCAGTTAAGTATAAATTACTTTACACGTCTAAGCCATCACGTTGTTAAATGAGTTATAGTCAAATACAAAAGACACCACGTGGCAATAAGGAAATACTTTTTGATATCATGATTTATTATGACACGTTTCCCAACAGCCTCCATAGCTCAGTCGGTAGAGCATCAGACTTTTAAGAGTACTTCGTGTAAGAAATCTGAGGGTCTGGGGTTCGAGTCCCCATGTGGGCTAATGCTTTTTTTTTTTTTTTAATTCCTTCTTTTAATTTTATTATCTATCGATGTTTATATTTACAGAAAATGTAATCATGAGATTTTTTTTATTTTTTTTATTTAATCGCGAATTATATAAAATTTATTTAAATTTTTGCTTTAATATATTTAATCATTCGCGTCTGGACATGTTTTTATTTTTTTCTTTCTTCATTTTTTAATATATTTTTTAGTTGTTTTACTTTCACGTACATTATGTTGATGTTAGATTAAGATACAAAGAAAGGAATTTATATTAATAAAGAGTTACGTTGGCTCGCTGGTCTAGGGGTATGTTTCTCGCTGTGGGTTCAAATCTCAGTCGAGCCCGATAAATTTTTTTTGCAACATTTTGTGTATTTTGTATATTTGAATATTGATTTAACAAATATTTAATATTTATAACATTTTGAAGTAAGAGGTCCCAGGTTCACATCCTGCGATACCAGTTCATGCGATTCCTATGTTTTGTGCTTTCCTGGAATAAACTCGTCTAATTTGTCGCTGATTTCTTATTTATTAAGTTTTATTTTAGGACAATCATTTTTTTTCTTTCCTTATTTTCTTTTCTTTTTTTTTCTTTGTTTTTTTTTTTTTTAACATCAATTTTTCTAATCTGATCATTATATCAACGTATTGTGTTGTCATTTTAAGATTAACACAAATTTCCGATTGAAAAATAAAGTTGATTTTTTCCAACAAAGACTCTTTCCATTCGAGTTTATTATATAATATTTATTTTTTATGCAACATTTGGTGTGTTTTGTATATTTTAAAATCGATTTAATACATATTTAATATTTGTAAGATTTTGGTGCGAGAGGTCCAAGGTTCAAATCCTGCGATACCATTTCATGCGATTCGTATATTTTGTGCGTTTCATGGGATTAATTTGACTAATTTGTAACGGATTCGTTAATTAAATTTTATTCTAGGACATTCATGTTTTTTTAACTTTTTTTTTTTCTTTTTTAAACATCATTTTTTCTAATCTAATTATTTTACCAACGTTTTGTGTTGTCATTTAAGATTAACATAAATTTCCGATTGAAAAATAAAATTGACTGCAAAAAATCTTTCCATTCGAATTGATGATATCTTTGTCGATTCTTCTTCAACTCCCGCCAAATAAAATGGTGAACCAATTGGTGATGATTTTTGATAATTAACAAGTTTATATTTTTAGATATTTTTTATATAATTATCTTTTAAATATTTAGGCGAGCTTATTAAAGAAAAAGAATTATATTTGTTAAAAAAAATAAAATAAAACAATTTCCCAAGCGGGGAATCGAACCCCGGCCGCCGCGGTGAGAGCGCGGAATCCTAACCACTAGACCACTTGGGAATACATCTATATCAATGCGACAATAACTTTATGAACACTTTATCAGCATAATGACACCCAATAACATACGTCAGGATCCTTTTATTCAATTGAAATATTATTTAAAACGATTATTTTTTTTATGTAAATCTTATCTAGGCTCGTTGGTCTAGGGGTATGATTCTCGCTTTGGGTGCGAGAGGTCCCGGGTTCAAATCCCGGACGAGCCCGATATGTTTTTATTACATTTAATGCAATATTTTGCGGTTTTTTAAAAAAATATTTGATACCATTTCATGCGATTCGTATGTTTTGTGCGTTACATGAATCGACACTCGCCTATTTTATCGCTGATTTCTTATTTATTAAGTTTTATTTTTGGACAATCCTTTTTTTTTTTTTTTTTTTTTCCTTTCTTTTTTTTTTTAATGACATTAATTTCTTCTAATCTGATATACCAACGTATTGTGTTGTTATTTAAGATTAACACAATTTTCCGATTGAAAAATAGAATTGACTTTTCTAGCAAAAAATCTTTTCATTCTAATTAAGTGTTCCCTGTCAGTGTGTGAACAATCTAACGCTTGGCGAATTCTGCTTCGCAATGATAGGAAGAGCTGACATCGAAGGATCAAAAAGCGACGTCGCTACGAACGCTTGGCCGCCACAAGCCAGTTATCCCTGTGGTAACTTTTCTGACACCTCTCTTTTTCAATTCTTCTTCAACTCCCACTAAACCAAATTGGAGATTTCCTTTAAATAATTAACAAGTTTATATTTTATATATATATTTTTTTGTATTTATCTTTTAAATATTTAGGCGAGCTTATTAAAAAAAAAGGAATGATATCTGTTATATATATAAATAAAAAATAAAAAAAAAACAGTTTCCCAAGCGGGGAATCGAACCCCGGCCGCCGCGGTGAGAGCGCGGAATCCTAACCACTAGACCACTTGGGAATACATTTATATCATGGCGACAATAACATTATGAACAATTTATCAGCATAATGACACATAATATCACCGCGTCATATAATTGTTTGCTACTGACAACACATTATGCTCCCGCTTCTAGTTCAATAAGGAAATACATTTTGATATCATGATTTATTATTAATTGTTTAATAACAGCCTCCATAGCTCAGTCGGTAGAGCATCAGACTTTTAAGTGTACTCTGCGTAAGAAATCTGAGGGTCTGGGGTTCGAGTCCCCATGTGGGCTAATGTTTTTCTTTCTTTTTTTTTTTTTAATTCCTTCTTTTAATTTTATTATCTTTCGATGTTTATATTTACAGAAACTGTATTCATCAGAATTAGTTTTTTTTACTTAACCGCGAATTATATAAAATTTATTTAAATTTTTACTTTAATATATTTAATCATTCGCGTCTGGACATGTTTTTATCTTTTTCTTTCTTCATTTTTTAATATATTTTTTAGTTGTTTTAATTTCGCGTACATTAAGATCAAGATACAAAGAAAGGAATTTATATTACTTATTCTGCCGAGTCAGTGATAATCATTACTAAATGTTAGGATTATTTTATTCAATTGAAATATTATTATTTAAACGATTATTTTTACAGTAGTTAAGTTGGCTCGTTGGTCTAGGGGTATGATTCTCGCTTTGGGTGCGAGAGGTCCCGGGTTCAAATCCCGGACGAGCCCGATCATTTTTTTTAGTATATTTAATGCAATATTTTTGTGTTTTGTATATTTGATATTTATTTAACAAATATTTAATATTTGTTACATTTTGGTCCGAAAGGTCCAAGGTTCAAATCCTGTGATAGCATTTTATGCGATTCCTATGTTTTGCGTTTTACTGGAATGAATTGTCAATTTCCACTGATTATATTAATTGATAAGATTCAATAAATTCAATTTTAGGACATTCATTTTCTTTAAGACATCGATTTGTTTTATCTGATTATTTTACGATGTGTTGTGTTGTCATTTTAGATTAACATAAATTTCCGACTGATGAGTAGAATCTTTTTTTTTTCAACATAGTCTCTATTCATTCTAATGTAATTTTTATCAATTTAATTCTTCTTCAACCAAACCAAATGTAGAACCAAATAGTGATAAGTATTTAATTGATCTTAATAAATAAAAGAAATTATACTTAAAAAAAAAAAAGACTTTCCCAAGCGGGGAATCGAACCCCGGCCGCCGCGGAATCCTAACCACTAGACCACTTGGGAAGACTTATACTGTTAAGCGACAATAACTTTATGAATCAGCATAACGCCCCCACACACACACACGCCGCGTCCTACAATTGCCTGTTCTAAAGTTACTTACAACACATATCTCCTTTCTTTTCTTTCTATTTCAAATAAACATTCTATCTCTAATGTGATTCACATGTGGTTCAAAAATGAAATTTCGCTTTCACAAATACCCAACCCATCCAGATTGTTGTAAAATTAAAAAGATGCAAATTTATTCATTTTCATTTTTAAATTGTTTGTAATGAAACCAAACAAAACAATCAAATTCAACACAGACACAATAAATGCTAATTATTCCGCATGAAAGAATTTTAAAAAAGAGAGATAAAAAAGCCAAGAGTACTCGAAACACAGATGACATCTTTAAATATCTGAAGGACTTTCGACTGAACTACATTTTTCTACTATATTTGGTGATTATGAATCAATCCATAAAAGTAGATATGAACAAAATGCCCCCCCCCCCAGCTATAGGCTTGTACCGATGTATATACGTAGTTCCTTCTAGACCCTAACCACGTGCCGCCCTGTAGACTGGGGCGTTAGAATGCACCGAATGCGCCTTTGCAGAGGGTTAAGACTCCCCCAATGAGGCCACCTGTTGGCCGTGGGTGGCGACCCGTGATGCTTATGGATATAACACAGGTGGTGGGGCAGTCTATGACTTGCAATACTCCACTTTAGTCCTATCTTGGGCTAGTCGGGTGGTCGGAGAGGCACCCTGCAATCAATCGGCTGGTCACGTCAAGCCATAGCACCTATATGATTTTCCCAACCCTATTGCCCTTATAGCAAGCCGCAACCCTTTTTATCATATGGTATAACGGCTGCCCCGGTCTGGGAGATGTGAAGGCATGACAATTCTTACTGATGGAATTAATTTTATTCAATTAACACCGTGAAACTGCAAGAAAACAAATAACATTTAATAACAGCGAATACAACAAATAAGAATAATTCAAAAGAATCTCAAAATACAGAAACTTCAACAAATAGACATATCAAGAGATAGAAACTCACAACTTGTTGCCTCATTCCGACCAGACTGGCAGCGCTAATCTAACTAAAGGTCCCCTTTCTACTTTTTGGTTAGGGTTCATAGATCGCAGAAACTAGAGCTCTGCACCAAATGATGGTAACACTTAAATTACCATAAATTTAATACTCTTGCTGGTAGTTAATTTATACAAACAAAAATATTCATACAAAAATAAAACAATGAAACTGTTCAGTTAATAGCTGCAGCTACATATGGATGTTAGAAGGCAGTGGCTGAGGGTCTTCATGTCCTGGGAATGACGTTAAATTCTATTTGATGGTGAGGTTGCAGTTTTGGAGGTTTGGGGAAAGTGGAGCACCCCTTCATCACCATTACTCACTGCTCCACTCTGACCCGGAGTGGTAGTACATGTTAGGGTCCATTCTAAGGGTTACATAGAGAAAAAATGAGTTTATAAAAAAATTGTATTATCCATTAAGAATTGATTTATTTCAAAACTTCATCGTCATGAAATATCCGATTGGGGTTGATATGCCGTAAAACAAAACGAAATCAAACCACGAGGCTCATATACAGGAAATACAAGAACTCTTTCTTTAGGACATTCATCCTGACTATTTTGGGCTACACTTGCAAATCGTAGTCAAAATTAAAACATGCGGGCCTAATACTTTAGTTTTATAATACTATTTCTAATAAAGTGTTTCCTATGTTGATTAGTAGAGGAGATGGATGAACGGCTCGCATAGCTCAGTCGGTAGAGCATCAGACTTTTAAGAAATCCGCGATCTAAGTAATCTGAGGGTCTGGGGTTCGAGTCCCCATGCGGGCTTAATACTTTAGTTTTATAATACTATTTCTAATAAAGTGTTTCCTATGTTGATTAGTAGAGGTGGTGGATCAACGGCCCGCATAGCTCAGTCGGTAGAGCATCAGACTTTTAAGGAATCCGCGATCTAAGTAATCTGAGGGTCTGGGGTTCGAGTCCCCATGCGGGCTTAATACTTTAGTTTTATAATACTATTTCTAATAAAGTGTTTCCTATGTTGATTAGTAGAGGTGGTGGATCAACGGCCCGCATAGCTCAGTCGGTAGAGCATCAGACTTTTAAGGAATCCGCGATCTAAGTAATCTGAGGGTCTGGGGTTCGAGTCCCCATGCGGGCTTAATACTTTAGTTTTATAATACTATTTCTAATAAAGTGTTTCCTATGTTGATTAGTAGAGGTGGTGGATCAACGGCCCGCATAGCTCAGTCGGTAGAGCATCAGACTTTTAAGGAATCCGCGATCTAAGTAATCTGGGGTTCGAGTCCCCATGCGGGCTTAATACTTTAGTTTTATAATACTATTTCTAATAAAGTGTTTCCTATGTTGATTAGTAGAGGTGGTGGATCAACGGCCCGCATAGCTCAGTCGGTAGAGCATCAGACTTTTAAGGAATCCGCGATCTAAGTAATCTGAGGGTCTGGGGTTCGAGTCCCCATGCGGGCTTAATACTTTAGTTTTATAATACTATTTCTAATAAAGTGTTTCCTATGTTGATTAGTAGAGGTGGTGGATCAACGGCCCGCATAGCTCAGTCGGTAGAGCATCAGACTTTTAAGGAATCCGCGATCTAAGTAATCTGAGGGTCTGGGGTTCGAGTCCCCATGCGGGCTTAATACTTTAGTTTTATAATACTATTTCTAATAAAGTGTTTCCTATGTTGATTAGTAGAGGTGGTGGATCAACGGCCCGCATAGCTCAGTCGGTAGAGCATCAGACTTTTAAGGAATCCGCGATCTAAGTAATCTGAGGGTCTGGGGTTCGAGTCCCCATGCGGGCTTAATACTTTAGTTTTATAATACTATTTCTAATAAAGTGTTTCCTATGTTGATTAGTAGAGGTGGTGGATCAACGGCCCGCATAGCTCAGTCGGTAGAGCATCAGACTTTTAAGGAATCCGCGATCTAAGTAATCTGAGGGTCTGGGGTTCGAGTCCCCATGCGGGCTTAATACTTTAGTTTTATAATACTATTTCTAATAAAGTGTTTCCTATGTTGATTAGTAGAGGTGGTGGATCAACGGCCCGCATAGCTCAGTCGGTAGAGCATCAGACTTTTAAGGAATCCGCGATCTAAGTAATCTGAGGGTCTGGGGTTCGAGTCCCCATGCGGGCTTAATACTTTAGTTTTATAATACTATTTCTAATAAAGTGTTTCCTATGTTGATTAGTAGAGGTGGTGGATCAACGGCCCGCATAGCTCAGTCGGTAGAGCATCAGACTTTTAAGGAATCCGCGATCTAAGTAATCTGGGGTTCGAGTCCCCATGCGGGCTTAATACTTTAGTTTTATAATACTATTTCTAATAAAGTGTTTCCTATGTTGATTAGTAGAGGTGGTGGATCAACGGCCCGCATAGCTCAGTCGGTAGAGCATCAGACTTTTAAGGAATCCGCGATCTAAGTAATCTGAGGGTCTGGGGTTCGAGTCCCCATGCGGGCTTAATACTTTAGTTTTATAATACTATTTCTAATAAAGTGTTTCCTATGTTGATTAGTAGAGGTGGTGGATCAACGGCCCGCATAGCTCAGTCGGTAGAGCATCAGACTTTTAAGGAATCCGCGATCTAAGTAATCTGAGGGTCTGGGTTCGAGTCCCCATGCGGGCTTAATACTTTAGTTTTATAATACTATTTCTAATAAAGTGTTTCCTATGTTGATTAGTAGAGGTGGTGGATCAACGGCCCGCATAGCTCAGTCGGTAGAGCATCAGACTTTTAAGGAATCCGCGATCTAAGTAATCTGAGGGTCTGGGGTTCGAGTCCCCATGCGGGCTTAATACTTTAGTTTTATAATACTATTTCTAATAAAGTGTTTCCTATGTTGATTAGTAGAGGTGGTGGATCAACGGCCCGCATAGCTCAGTCGGTAGAGCATCAGACTTTTAAGGAATCCGCGATCTAAGTAATCTGAGGGTCTGGGGTTCGAGTCCCCATGCGGGCTTAATACTTTAGTTTTATAATACTATTTCTAATAAAGTGTTTCCTATGTTGATTAGTAGAGGTGGTGGATCAACGGCCCGCATAGCTCAGTCGGTAGAGCATCAGACTTTTAAGGAATCCGCGATCTAAGTAATCTGAGGGTCTGGGGTTCGAGTCCCCATGCGGGCTTAATACTTTAGTTTTATAATACTATTTCTAATAAAGTGTTTCCTATGTTGATTAGTAGAGGTGGTGGATCAACGGCCCGCATAGCTCAGTCGGTAGAGCATCAGACTTTTAAGGAATCCGCGATCTAAGTAATCTGAGGGTCTGGGGTTCGAGTCCCCATGCGGGCTTAATACTTTAGTTTTATAATACTATTTCTAATAAAGTGTTTCCTATGTTGATTAGTAGGTGGTGGATCAACGGCCCGCATAGCTCAGTCGGTAGAGCATCAGACTTTTAAGGAATCCGCGATCTAAGTAATCTGAGGGTCTGGGGTTCGAGTCCCCATGCGGGCTTAATACTTTAGTTTTATAATACTATTTCTAATAAAGTGTTTCCTATGTTGATTAGTAGAGGTGGTGGATCAACGGCCCGCATAGCTCAGTCGGTAGAGCATCAGACTTTTAAGGAATCCGCGATCTAAGTAATCTGGGGTTCGAGTCCCCATGCGGGCTTAATACTTTAGTTTTATAATACTATTTCTAATAAAGTGTTTCCTATGTTGATTAGTAGAGGTGGTGGATCAACGGCCCGCATAGCTCAGTCGGTAGAGCATCAGACTTTTAAGGAATCCGCGATCTAAGTAATCTGAGGGTCTGGGGTTCGAGTCCCCATGCGGGCTTAATACTTTAGTTTTTATAATACTATTTCTAATAAAGTGTTTCCTATGTTGATTAGTAGAGGTGGTGGATCAACGGCCCGCATAGCTCAGTCGGTAGAGCATCAGACTTTTAAGGAATCCGCGATCTAAGTAATCTGAGGGTCTGGGGTTCGAGTCCCCATGCGGGCTTAATACTTTAGTTTTATAATACTATTTCTAATAAAGTGTTTCCTATGTTGATTAGTAGAGGTGGTGGATCAACGGCCCGCATAGCTCAGTCGGTAGAGCATCAGACTTTTAAGGAATCCGCGATCTAAGTAATCTGAGGGTCTGGGGTTCGAGTCCCCATGCGGGCTTAATACTTTAGTTTTATAATACTATTTCTAATAAAGTGTTTCCTATGTTGATTAGTAGAGGTGGTGGATCAACGGCCCGCATAGCTCAGTCGGTAGAGCATCAGACTTTTAAGGAATCCGCGATCTAAGTAATCTGAGGGTCTGGGGTTCGAGTCCCCATGCGGGCTTAATACTTTAGTTTTATAATACTATTTCTAATAAAGTGTTTCCTATGTTGATTAGTAGAGGTGGTGGATCAACGGCCCGCATAGCTCAGTCGGTAGAGCATCAGACTTTTAAGGAATCCGCGATCTAAGTAATCTGGGGTTCGAGTCCCCATGCGGGCTTAATACTTTAGTTTTATAATACTTTCTAATAAAGTGTTTCCTATGTTGATTAGTAGAGGTGGTGGATCAACGGCCCGCATAGCTCAGTCGGTAGAGCATCAGACTTTTAAGGAATCGTAATCTGAGGGTCTGGGGTTCGAGTCCCCATGCGGGCTTAATACTTTAGTTTTATAATACTATTTCTAATAAAGTGTTTCCTATGTTGATTAGTAGAGGTGGTGGATCAACGGCCCGCATAGCTCAGTCGGTAGAGCATCAGACTTTTAAGGAATCCGCGATCTAAGTAATCTGAGGGTCTGGGGTTCGAGTCCCCATGCGGGCTTAATACTTTAGTTTTATAATACTATTTCTAATAAAGTGTTTCCTATGTTGATTAGTAGAGGTGGTGGATCAACGGCCCGCATAGCTCAGTCGGTAGAGCATCAGACTTTTAAGGAATCCGCGATCTAAGTAATCTGAGGGTCTGGGGTTCGAGTCCCCATGCGGGCTTAATACTTTAGTTTTATAATACTATTTCTAATAAAGTGTTTCCTATGTTGATTAGTAGAGGTGGTGGATCAACGGCCCGCATAGCTCAGTCGGTAGAGCATCAGACTTTTAAGGAATCCGCGATCTAAGTAATCTGGGGTTCGAGTCCCCATGCGGGCTTAATACTTTAGTTTTATAATACTATTTCTAATAAAGTGTTTCCTATGTTGATTAGTAGAGGTGGTGGATCAACGGCCCGCATAGCTCAGTCGGTAGAGCATCAGACTTTTAAGGAATCCGCGATCTAAGTAATCTGAGGGTCTGGGGTTCGAGTCCCCATGCGGGCTTAATACTTTAGTTTTATAATACTATTTCTAATAAAGTGTTTCCTATGTTGATTAGTAGAGGTGGTGGATCAACGGCCCGCATAGCTCAGTCGGTAGAGCATCAGACTTTTAAGGAATCCGCGATCTAAGTAATCTGAGGGTCTGGGGTTCGAGTCCCCATGCGGGCTTAATACTTTAGTTTTATAATACTATTTCTAATAAAGTGTTTCCTATGTTGATTAGTAGAGGTGGTGGATCAACGGCCCGCATAGCTCAGTCGGTAGAGCATCAGACTTTTAAGGAATCCGCGATCTAAGTAATCTGAGGGTCTGGGGTTCGAGTCCCCATGCGGGCTTAATACTTTAGTTTTATAATACTATTTCTAATAAAGTGTTTCCTATGTTGATTAGTAGAGGTGGTGGATCAACGGCCCGCATAGCTCAGTCGGTAGAGCATCAGACTTTTAAGGAATCCGCGATCTAAGTAATCTGAGGGTCTGGGGTTCGAGTCCCCATGCGGGCTTAATACTTTAGTTTTATAATACTATTTCTAATAAAGTGTTTCCTATGTTGATTAGTAGAGGTGGTGGATCAACGGCCCGCATAGCTCAGTCGGTAGAGCATCAGACTTTTAAGGAATCCGCGATCTAAGTAATCTGGGGTTCGAGTCCCCATGCGGGCTTAATACTTTAGTTTTATAATACTATTTCTAATAAAGTGTTTCCTATGTTGATTAGTAGAGGTGGTGGATCGGCCCGCATAGCTCAGTCGGTAGAGCATCAGACTTTTAAGGAATCCGCGATCTAAGGGTCTGGGGTTCGAGTCCCCATGCGGGCTTAATACTTTAGTTTTATAATACTATTTCTAATAAAGTGTTTCCTATGTTGATTAGTAGAGGTGGTGGATCAACGGCCCGCATAGCTCAGTCGGTAGAGCATCAGACTTTTAAGGAATCCGCGATCTAAGTAATCTGAGGGTCTGGGTTCGAGTCCCCATGCGGGCTTAATACTTTAGTTTTATAATACTATTTCTAATAAAGTGTTTCCTATGTTGATTAGTAGAGGTGGTGGATCAACGGCCCGCATAGCTCAGTCGGTAGAGCATCAGACTTTTAAGGAATCCGAACAATTCATTTGGCCCTTGCTTATGCGAGATGGGCGGTCGGAGAGTACCCCTCGATCAATCGGATGGTCACGTCAACTCCTAGCACCTATACGATTGTCCAACTCTATTGCCCTTATGGCAACCCTATTTAACATATAGGTGCTAGAAGGCGGTGGCTGAGGCTCTTCATGTTTTTGGTATGACGTTAAACGATATCTGATGGTGAGGTTCCAGTTCTTGAGGTCTGGGGAATGTGGAGCACCCCTTCATCTCATTGTTCCCAAGTGCACCCTGACGCGAGTGTTAGTATCTGCTAAGGTCCCATTTATGGGTTAAATAAAAATAAATGTTATGAAAAATGTTTAATTCTTTTTTTTTAATGAAGTGATGATAAATAATCTTTTTAGATCTAAACAGTAAAAATAAAATTTTAAAAGAGGAAAACAATTATTGCACTTTCGGTAATCCATATATCGCAGAATTTGCGGGAGTGTTTAAATATTTACACAGACATGCCGTAAACCCAAACCACCACAAAACCCGTCGAAAATATTATTCTTTGTCTTTCACTGAAAAACTGGATATTACTTGGCTAAAAGTTACAAATGTGTAAGTAATTTTTTCTGGACGGTACATTTAATGTTTCTTTTTTAAATCAATTTCTAGAAGAATCTTTTTAAATTATTTTAAAATGTAAATAAGAATTTTATTTTGAGTGAATCGCAAAGTGTAAAAACTTAATTGTTTAAAATGTATTAAAAATGAATTAGATCTGTGATACTATTTTGCTGTTTTTACTAATGCTTATTATGTCATTATTTTTCGATTAAAACCAAAATTTGATCTTAAATAATCGATTTAATTAATTTTACTTTGTTTTTAAGTGAAAATTGGGGCTTGAATTGTTGCTAAGTTGACAATATTTTCTTCAATTCAATTTTTCAATTTCCACTAAACCAAATGTTGGACCAATCGGTGCGTTTTTGATAATTAAAAAGTTAATGTTTATTTAATATTTATCTCTTAAATAATTTAGAATGTCTTCGTGAAGAACGGAACAATATTTGTCTAAAAACAAAAAGACTTTCCCAAGCGGGGAATCGAACCCGCGCCGCCGCGTGAGAGCGCGGAATCCTACCACTAGACCACTGGGAAGACGCTTACTACATCGCGACAATAACTTTATAACCAAATTATCAGCATAACGACACCCGTACCCCACCGCATCTTACAATTGCCTGCTCTCGGGCTACTTACAACACATCATATCTCCGTTCTTTCATTTTTCTATTTCACATAAGAATTCTGTCTCGAATGTGATTCACATTTCAAAAATAGAATTTTGCTTTCACATATACCCAACCCATCCAGTTTCTTTACAAAGCATGAAAATACAAATTTATTCATTTTCATTTTTAAACTTTTCTCAACGGTGAGTGAGGAAGGTGTCGTGTCTCATATATATATAATTACCTTTACACGTCTAAGCCATCATGTTGGTAGATTGTTATTGTCAAATACAAAAGAACACCACGTGACAATGAGGAAATACATTTTCGTATGTTGATTTATTATGACTTCCTTCCAACGGCCTCCATAGCCAGTCGGTAGAGCATCGACTTTTAAGGAACTCGTGTAAGTAAATCTGGGGTGTCGAGTCCCATGTGGGCTAATGCTTTTTTTAAATTATTATTAGTTCTTATGATTTTATTTCTATCTTTCTATGCTGATATCAGTTGTTTTTTTATTTTTTTTTTAACCACGAATTATTTTTTAAAAATTAACTCTTCCCCATACTTAATAATTTGCTTATTGTAAGTGGAAATGTTTTTTTTTTTTTTTTTGTTTTTTTTTTTTTTTCTTGTTTTTATTTTTTATCTACATTGATGTATGTGAGTTATTAGTAAATTATAAATTTACTAAATGTCAACAGGATTTAATTCGATTAATTGGCGAAATAAAGAATCTAGCTTTGTAAAAGATTTGCTTTTAAATCGTTAGCAGTCAGTTGGCTCGTTGGTCTAGGGGAATGATTTTTCGCTTAGGGTGCGAGAGGTCCCGGTTCAAATCCCGGACGAGCCCAATCTGTTTTTTTACTTTTAAACTCATTTCATTCAAATCGTCAGTTTACTTGACCAATTGAGAAGACGTTTATAGCAATTCGACAATAACTTTATGAACAATTTATCAGCATAACTACACTCTCTCATTCTTGTCCTACAACTTTCTGATCTCGAGTTACTAACCACACATTATACCTTTGATTCTATTTCTCATAAACTTTCTGTGATTCACATTTCAAAATGGGGTTTCACTTTTACAAATACCCAAACCCTTCCAGATTCTTTACAATTAAAAAAAAGTTCATTTTTAAAACTGTTCGCAATGAAATAAACAAAACAAATCAAATTCCATTTCTGTATTGATGACTGCACAGACAAATATTGCAAATTATTTCACACATAAAGAAATTTGGGACAAAAAATTAATAGAGAACTCGAACCTCAGATCACATCTTTAAATATCTTAAATTCTTTTCGACTGAACTAGTAATTAAGTAAAGTCGAGGGTCGGCCTAAAGTCGGTATCAGCCAGTCAGCGAGGGAGTCTATCCCTTTTCAATAGCGCTAGACCAAGGAGATTGTTTTAGCCTTGAGGTGGAGCGCCACACCTACCATTAGCTCCTTACTTTACCGCACAGATCCTGTGCTACTCATACGCTTAGTTGGCGAGGACCGGTATCGAACTAGGAACCTCGTGGTTTCTAGCTGAACGCTCTACTGACTGAGCTAACCCGGCCCCTTCGACTGAATAATCGGCGCTTATTCAACGAAATTTACTGATCGGTTGTGAGATAACAAAAATATTTTTCTCATTTCTATGTGGTTTCTTTTATATCTGAAGATGGCTCATAGCGAGTTCGATCCTCTCTGGATGCCCTATAAAAATTCACATTAAAAAGATCTGTTAATCTGGCCTGGTGGGAGATAAAAAAAATTACTTTTTAAATATATTTATCAACATAAGCATTTTTGTCTACGTACGTTGCATTCAAATACGACGTATTTCTATTTCTATTTTTACATATTTCGCTATTATAAATCATTTTGTAAAAGTTTAAAGAAAAAGTTTTTCATTTTTGAGTGAAGAAGAAATTCTCAACTAAAATTTAAAAAGAAAAAACTACGATGAAAAATCTCTTTTATTTCTTTACATCGTTTTATTTGAAAGNGATCTAAGTAATCTGAGGTCTGGGGTTCGAGTCCCATGCGGGCTTAATACTTTAGTTTTATAATACTATTTCTAATAAAGTGTTTGCTATGTTGATTAGTAGAGGTGGTGGATCAACGGCCCGCATAGCTCAGTCGGTAGAGCATCAGACTTTTAAGGAATCGCGATCTAAGTAATCTGAGGGTCTGGGGTTCGAGTCCCCATGCGGGCTTAATAACTTTAGTTTTATAATACTATTTCTAATAAAGTGTTTCTATGTTGATTAGTAGAGGTGGTGGATAACGGCCCGCATAGCTCAGTCGGTAGAGCATCAGTTTTAGAGGAATCCGCGATCTAAGTAATCTGGGGTCTGGGGTTCGAGTCCCCATGCGGGCTTAATACTTTAGTTTTATATACTATTTCTAATAAAGTGTTTCTATGTTGATTAGTAGAGGTGGTGGATGAACGGCCCGCATAGCTCAGTCGGTAGAGCATCAGACTTTTAAGGAATCCGCGATCTAAGTAATCTGAGGGTCTGGGTTCGAGTCCCCATGCGGGCTTAATACTTTAGTTTTATAATACTATTTCTATAAAAGTGTTTCCTATGTTGATTAGTAGAGGTGGTGGAATAACGGCCCGCATAGCTCAGTCGGTAGAGCATCAGACTTTTAAGGAATCCGCGATCTAAGTAATCTGAGGGTCTGGGTTCGAGTCCCCATGCGGGCTTAATACTTTAGTTTTATAATACTATTTCTAATAAAGTGTTTCCTATGTTGATTAGTAGAGGTGGTGGATCAACGGCCCGCATAGCTCAGTCGGTAGAGCATCAGACTTTTAAGGAATCCGCGATCTAAGTAATCTGAGGGTCTGGGGTTCGGTCCCCATGCGGGCTTAATACTTTAGTTTTATAATACTATTTCTAATAAAGTGTTTCCTATGTTGATTAGTAGAGGTGGTGGATAACGGCCCGCATAGCTCAGTCGGTAGAGCATCAGACTTTTAAGGAATCCGCGATCTAAGTAATCTGAGGGTCTGGGTTCGAGTCCCATGCGGGCTTAATACTTTAGTTTTATAATACAATTTCTAATAAAGTGTTTCTATGTTGATTAGTAGAGGTGGTGGATAACGGCCCGCATAGCTCAGTCGGTAGAGCATCAAGACTTTTAAGGAATCCGCGATCTAAGTAATCTGAGGGTCTGGGGTTCGAGTCCCCATGCGGGCTTAATACTTTAGTTTTATAATACTATTTCTAATAAAGTGTTTCCTATTTGATTAGTAGAGGTGGTGGATAACGGCCCCGCATAGCTCAGTCGGTAGAGCATCAGACTTTTAAGGAATCCGCGATCTGTAAGGGTCTGGGGTTCGATTTGTAACACTTATAAAGATTTAAGAACAGAATTTAAGTCTAAATTACTTTTACCTTTACACGTCTAAGCCATCATGTTAGTAGATTAGTTATGGTCAAATACAAAAGACACCACGTAGCAATGAGGAAATACTAACCCATCCAGTTTCTTTACTGAAAATACAAATTTATTCATTTTCATTTTTAAACATTTCACAACACTGAGTGAGGGAAGGTGTAGTGTCTCATATATATATATAAATTACCTTTACACGTCTAAGCCATGAGATTAGATTAGTTATTGTCAAATACAAAAGACACCACGTGACAATGAGGAATACATTTTCGTATGTTGATTTATTATGACCCTTTTCCCAACAGCCTCCATAGCTCAGTCGGTAGAGCATCAGACTTTTAAGTGTACTTCCTGTAAGAAATCTGAGGGTCTGGGGTTCGAGTCCCCATGTGGGCTAATGCTTTTCGTAATTAGTTCTTATGATTTTATTTCTATCTTTCTATGCTTATATGAGATCTTGTTTTTATCTAATGGCGAATTATTCAAAATTTTAATCTAATTTTTACTCTTCCCCACTATTTAATCATTTGCGTATTGTAAGTGGAAATTTTTGTTTTTTTGTTGTTTTTTTTAATCTACATTGATGTATGTGAGTTATTAGGAAATTATAAATTTGCCCGTATCTAAAAGTTGGCTCGTTGGTCTAGGGGTATGATTCTCGCTTTGGGTGCGAGAGGTCCCGGGTTCAAATCCCGGACGAGCCCGATAATTTATTTTTCCTTATCATTTAAAGCAACATTTCGTCTGTTTTGTATATTTTAAGATATGTTTAACAAATTTGTAATACTTGTTATATTTTGGTGCGAGAGTCTCAGGTTCAAATCCTGCGATGACATTTTATCTCTCTCATCTGTTTTGTACGTTTTATGGAGTGTCACTCGACTCATTGCCACCGATTTGTTGTATATTAAATATTAGGACATTCAGTTTTAATTTGCGATTATGAATCATTCAACTTTGATCTACCTATGTTGCATTAATATACGACGTAGTATTCATATTTATATGACGTAGTATACATATTTCCCGATTATGAATTATTATGTGAAAGTTTAAAGAAAAAGTTGATCACTTTTGAGTGAACAAGAAATTCTCAACTACAAATTTTTTTTAAAAATTACCTTTACACGTCTAAGTTGGTAGATTAGTTATGGTCAAATAAAAAAGACACCACGTCGCAATGAGGTAATACTTTTTGATATCTTGATTTATTATGACCCGTTTCCCAATAGTCTCCATAGCTCAGTCGGTAGAGCATCAGACTTTTAAGTGTACTTCATGTAAGAAATCTGGGGTTCGAGTCCCATGTGGGCTAATGTTTTTTTGGGTTTTTTTTTTTTCGCTTTTTCATTAATTTTTATAATTTTATAATTGTTCAACAGGTTTTATTTTTTACTTACGTAGGAATTATATACAATTTCAATTTATTTATTTTTACTTTTCCTCCGTATTTAATTATTTTTACCAGATAATGTTTCTTTTTAATTCATTCTTCTAATTTTATTAACATATTTTGATATTTATATTTACAGATATTCTGTACTCATCAGTTATTTAATAGCGATTTATTTTGAAAATTTCAATTTTCAACATTATTTCATCATTCATCAGGGACATGATTTTTTTCTTTTTGTTAATTTTTATGTATGATCAAGATCAAGATAGAAAGAAAAGAATTTATGTTACTTATTCTGCCAAGTCGGTGATGATCGTTACTAAATGTCAGGATCATTTCATTCGATTAATAACTAGATAATTTTATTGTTTAATATGATTCATCTCGAGCCCGATAACTTATATTTTGCTTATCATTTGAAGCAACATTTAGTCTGTTTTGTATATTTTAATATATGTTTAACAAATTTGTAATACTTGTTATATTTTGGTGCGGGAGGTCCCAGGTTCAAATCCTGCGATAACGTTTCATCTATCTCATCTCTGTATTGTACGTTTTATGGTCGACTCATTGCCGCTGATTTGTTGTATTTGGGTTTGTTTTTTTTTTTACAGACATTGGGTTTTTTCTCGTCTGATTATTTTAACACTGGGATGTGTTCATAAACTGCCGCGTCCAACAGCCTCCATAGCTCAGTCGGTAGAGCATCAGACTTTTAAGTGTACTTCGTGTAAGAAATCTGAGGGTCTGGGGTTCGAGTCCCCATGTGGGCTAATGCTTTTCGTAATTAGTTCTTATGATTTTATTTCTATCTTTCTATGCTTATATGAGATTTTGTTTTTATTTAATGGCGAATTATTTAAAATTTGAATTTCATTTTTACTCTTCCCCATTTGCGTATTGTAAGTTGAAGTGTGTGAGTTATTAGCAAATTATGAAATGAGGAATTTACTTTGTGTCACTAATTCTACCAAGTCGGTGATATTCCGTACTAAATGTCAACATGATTTTATTCGATTAATTGTCGAAATAAAGAATCTAGCTTTGTAAAAGGTTTGTTTTTAAATAGTTTGTAGTCAAGGGTGTTCTCACTAGCAATCGACAAAACCTTTATGAACAATTTATCAGCCTAACTACACTCTCTCCTTCTTGTCCTACAAATGTCTGATCTCGAGTTACTAACCACATATTATACCTTCACTTCTATTTCTGATAAACATTCTGTGATTAACATTTCAAAATTGGGTTTCGCTTTTACAACTACCTAACCCTTCCTGCGAGAGGTCCCGGGTTCAAATCCTGGACGAGCCCGATGGTTTTAATTTTTTTCATTCGAAGCAATGCCTAATCTGTTCTGTATATTTTAATATCTATTTAACAAATATTTTTTTATTATGCTATATTTTGATGCGAGAGGTCGCAGGTTCAAATCCTGAGATAACATTTAATCTATATCATTTCTGTTTTGTATGTTTTATGAAGTGACACTCGATTAACCAGGATCATGCTGCCGATTTTATTTTATGTATGGTTTTTTTGGGCCCCCCCCCCCAAAAAAAAAAAAAAACCATATCATAAAATAAGATTTCAGACATAAGATTTTTCTTGTCTGATTATTTTACTAACGTATTGTGCTATCATTTAAGATTAACACAAATTTCCGATTGAAAAGTGAAGTTGATTTTTTTTCCAACAAAGACTCTTTCCATTCGAGTTTATAATATAATATTTATTTTTTATCCAACATTTTGTGTTTTGTATATTTTAAAATCGATTTAATAAATATTTAATATTTGTAAGATTTTGGTGCGAGAGGTCCTAGGTTCAAATCCTGCGATACCATTTCATGCGATTTATATGTTTTGTGTGTTTCATGGAATTAATTTGACTAATTTCCAACGGATTCGTTAATTAAATTTTAATTTAGGACAATCTTCTTTTTTTTTAACTTTTTTTTTTTTTAAACATCATTTTTTCTAATCTGATTATTAGGTACCACCAATTTGACCCTGTGCAATTTACCCCCCCCCCCCATTCCTATTTTAACACAATGAAACTTGCAGAAGAATTAATATTTTCTTGAAAAATTTTTTCCATTCGAAAGAAAAAACATTAAACAAACCCCTGATGATTTTTTAATTTTTTTATCAGCTTACGAAAATAATGAAAATTATGATTGAAAAACAATGTTTTCATTTTTGCACTGTTAAATCAACTGAAATTTAACGTAGCTAAAAACAAGTTACGATAAGAGGATTTTTTAAAAAATTCTATGAAAAATCAATTAATGGTCCGATTTTCACGAAAATGTCCATAAATGTTTACCATTGGATGAAAATACATCTGAAATAGTTTTTTTCTAAAATATATTAGGGGAAATATTTTTTACGAGGTCTATCACCCCCCCCCCCATTTTATTTTATGAGATAAAAAAAATGAGGTGGAAAAAAATTTGGTACTTTTTTTTCTATAAAGATAAGAGGCTGAATAACTATATCAATGAAATTGTATAACGTACCGAACTATAGTTTTTTTTTAGGAAAAATTAATGAAATCGGAAATAAAAAGTGCAAAAAAATGTCATAATATTAATATTTGGAAACTTTTTTTGCTTATGTAATTGGTATGTACTATATTCTATTAAATTGTCAAAAAAAAAATTTTTTTTTTAAGAAATTAATTTTTACGAGATTTTCAATCTTTTCTGTGATTAAATATTTTTATTTTCTGCGTGAAATAATTTTTAAAAATTTTCTGCGGAAAAAAATCGAATTTTTCACGGATATTTTTTACGAGATTTTTGATAAACAAAGTTCGGAAATATCTATTTCCATTTTATACAAGATGGCCTAAACGGTTTGGTGGTACCTACTGATTATTATACCAACGTTTTGTGTTTTCATTTAAGATTAACACAATTTTCCGATTGAGAAATGAAGTTGACTTTTCCAACAAAGAATTTTTCCATTTTTTTTCAACTTTCATCAAACCAAATGTGGAACCAATTGATAATTTCTTTTATAATTAACAAGTTTATATTTTTAAATAATATTTTTCTAGTATTATCTGTGTTATTCGGACTATTGTCCTCATCTTCATTGTTATCTATACAACGTTTCGGCCGATGTACCCTCCGGCCTTCTTCAGGTATTTCTTGTCGGACTCGGGAACCTTCTTGTCGTAATAGGCAGCCATCACGGAACTTTGAACCCAACCCTTTATTCAGTCCACGGGGGTATAAAGGGTTCGGTTCAAAGTTCCGTGATGGCTCCGGATAATACTAATCATCAAGTCTCATCTCAAACATTCAGAGAAATAGTAATATTTTTCTATTTATCCTTTAAATATTTAATTGATCTTAAAGAGAAGAAATTATTTGTTTTATAAAAATGAAAAAAAAAAGCTTTCCCAAGCGGGGAATCGAACCCCGGCCGCCGCGGTGAGAGCGCGGAATCCTAACCACTAGACCACTTGGGAAGTCGTATATGAAGATGTGATGATAACTCTATGAATAATTCATCAGCATACCGACTTCATACACCTACCAGTTCTATAACTATCTGCTCCCAAGCTACTGACAACATAGTATACCTCCCGTTCTTTTCATTCTCCAATTTCAAATAAGTATTTTGGCGGGATTCTCTCTCTGATGTGATTCCCATTTCAAAATGGAATTTTGCTTTCACAAACGGGCGATTATGAAAACTATAAATAATTTATTATTATTACGAACTCCCCCCGCCCCGTATTTATATATATCTTCTCTTGAACTACCGACCGTGCTATTCGCAGAATTGCGTCCAGGCCTCCTGTCTTAAAAAAAAAAAAAACACTAGGCGGTGATAGCTGAAAAAACCAACCCGCTCTACGAATGAAGTCGAAAAAAGATTGGAGGGGGTAAAATATCACATTAACTTTTCAGGAAAAATGCCTTAATCGCTGGTTATTGTTTTTTTTTTTGTTTTTTTTTGCTTTTTTTTTTTTTTTTTCAGCATGCACTTCATTCGTATAACGGGTTGTTTTTCAGCTATCACCGCCTAGCATTTTTTAAGGCAATAGCACCCTACCGACAACACATTATATCACCGTTCTTTTTATTCTTATATTTCCAATAAAAGTTTAAGTTAGGACTTATTGGGAATTGTGCTGCTGTTGATTTTTTGTGTGGGTGGGCGTGTCCCTGGTAGTCCAATTAAAATGGTAACCATTTTTCCAAGATGGGAAGTGTAATAGGGGTATCTAATCCTCTGTCCGTAAATGTTAGCCAGGCTTTTTGGTTTAACTAGCCTTTGTTACGTGCGCATAAGTTGGAGAAGAAGTTGAAACAACACAGAGCTAAAGATAACGTGACTTTTATTTATCCAGTCATACAGAAAGTGGGGTCTCCTCATCAGTCAAGAGTTATCCCTGTCAGGAGACTTAATATGGAGAGCTGAATGTATATGTATGTATTATTTATACACGTAACAACCTTTAAGATGTAGTAGAAGGTTTAGTCGCACAAATGTGTTAATCAAGTACAAAAGACACCATGTGACAATGAGGAAATATATTTTCATATGTTGATTATTATCAATCGTTTCTCAATATCCTCAGTAGAGCATCAGACTTTTAAGTGTACTTGATGTAGGAAATCAGGGGTTCGAGTCCTCATGTGGGCTAATACTTTTTTTTAATTCATTCTTATGTTATCAATATCTTTCGATATTGGTAATCATGAACTTTAGTTTGGTAAATTCCTATTATAAGA
Source organism: Doryteuthis pealeii (assembly GCA_023376005.1). Taxonomy (NCBI): domain Eukaryota; kingdom Metazoa; phylum Mollusca; class Cephalopoda; order Myopsida; family Loliginidae; genus Doryteuthis; species Doryteuthis pealeii. The sequence continues at coordinate 47,165,959 of CM042160.1, read as the reverse complement.
TTATGCTTGCGCGTTATCTGAAATGAACTTAATTGTTATTAAGAACACATTTCGAATTATCGTACGATGTAAAAAAAAAAAAAAAATACAAGCTTCTTCGAATCAATACAAACTGCATGTTTTAACACAAAAATATCATAAAATGTGTTCTTAATAACAATAAAGTTCATTTCAGATAATGCGCAACCATAATTTTATGGTAGGAATTTACCAAACTGAAGTTCATGATTACCACGATATTTATATTTACAAATATTCATTCAGATTTTGTTTTTTATTCAATCGCGAATTATATAGATTTTTAATTTGATTTTTATTCTAACATGTTTAATCATTCGCGTCTCATAAATGGACGTGTTTTTATTTTGTTTTTGTTTTATCTTATTTATTTTTATTTTTTCTTAGTTGTTTTGCTTTTATGTCTGATCAAGATAGAAAAAAAGAATTTATATTACTTATTCTGCCAAGTCAGTGATGGTCGTTACTAAATGACAGGATGATTTATTAGATTAATAACCAAGTAATTTTATTCTTTTAAATGATTATCTTTGCTTGTCAAAAAGTTGGCTCGTTGGTCTAGGGGTATGATTCTCGCTTTGGGTGCGAGAGGTCCCGGGTTCAAATCCCGGACGAGCCCGATCAGTTTTATTTTTTGCTTTTTATATCATTTGAAGCATTTAACATAGCATTTTCCAAGATACAAGAAAGGAATTTATGTTTACGTTTAAATCCAGCGATACCATTTTATGCGATTTCTATGTTTTGTGGTTTCATAGAATGGACTCGACTAATTTGCCGCCAATTCGTTATTTATTAAATTTTATCAACACCAACACATGGGAGGCTCCTCGTCAAACAAGGAACGAAAAGGAGTGAAAAAGAGAGGAAAGAAGCCGCCACAGAAAAGAGTCAAAAGGAAGGAGAGACAACAGCAACTCTAGCAAGAAATCACTGTTTGTTTGCAGTCACTGCACCAGAGATTGCTATTCAAAAACTGGTCTGTTCAGCCACTCACACAGTTGCAGATAAAAAATTTAAAAAGTGGACACTACGCTATCGTTTTTAGTAGATGGAAGGACAACAAATTTTATGACATACATTTTTTTCCAGATATCAGTTCTTGGCTAAACTTGCAAATCGGTCGGAAAATTAGGGTGACCCAGAAAAAAACAGAACCCATAAATTTTGTAATAAAACTGTTCATTTTAACAAGGGTGGTTCAGGGTTAGGGTTAGGGTTTAGGGTTAGATTAATGGGAAAATAAATAATTTGGGTTCTGTTTTTTCTAGGTCACTCTAATTTTCCGACCGATTTGCAAGTTTAGCCCAGTTCTTTCTTATCTGATCATTTTATGAACGTGTTGTCATTTAAGTTTAACACATAACTTTTCGATTGAAAAGTGAAGTTGGCAATTCCTTTTAGTTTACAATGTTTCCTTATTCAATTCTTTAACTCCCACTAAACCAAATGGGGAACCAATTGGTGGATATTTGATAATTAACAAGTTTATATTTTTTAGATAATATTTTTTATTATATTAAATATTTAGTTGATCTTATTGAAGAAAAGGAATTAATATTTAGTAAAAAAAAAATGTGTCAGATTACAGACAGATTAATTATTCGAAGGAATAAGGTGAAAAGAAAAGAGAATTTATGTGTTATCAGTAGTTCAGTCGCTTGTCGAGTAGGGCAGTTATCATTATAAACTGTTCATATTATTATTATCTCGGTAATATATATACATTCCCAAGTGGTCTAGTGGTTAGGATTCCGCGCTCTCACCGCGGCGGCCGGGGTTCGATTCCCCGCTTGGGAAATTTTTATTTTTTATTTTTATTAGTGTTGTTTTATAGATATTTCTCCCTTGACGATTATACAACGCCAGTTTTCATCTCTCATCAGAACTTGTCTTGTGCCAGACTTGATCAGTTTCATTTCATTTTTTCTTCAATTGATTATTCCGATGCTTGTACAGCTTAGCCCACCGATGATTGGCCTCTCACTCTTGGGTCCTCTAGACGGCAATCAGTGTCCGTAGTTTAAGTTTTTGCTAGTCTACCAACACTGGTTTATCCATAGGAGAACGTCGCTTATGAGTTCGACTTTACTTTTCTAGCAGTGTTCAGCATATCTTGTTCATCTTACTTATTTAGTTTGCGAGATGGGAGGTAAGTGGCCGTACAGCTGCTCTTTTGTGAGATGTTTCGTTCGGGATTTGTCCAAAACAGAATCAACTTTGTGTAGTTCTCATCTAACTTTTTCTCCAGATGTTTTGCTCAAGTCCAAGTGATGCAGCCTTTAACTACCGACTGGTCTCGAACAAAGGGACGGCATGACGATTCTTTACTGATATCATTAAGCTTATTTAATAATGTACAAGGAAAAAACAAATAACCTTTAATGACGTATACAGCATATACTTTTAAGTAATGTGAAATCCTCAAGAAATAAAATTCTTCAAAGAAATGGAAACTTACCGTTTTTGCTTCATCCGACCAGTTGACGAAAAACTTTAACTCTAACTTCCCCTCTACCCGGTTAGGGTTCATAGACTGCAGAAACTAGTGATTGGCACCAAATGGTATTAAACCCATTAAACTACCCTAAATTGAATACTGTGGTTGTAGTTAATTTTTATAAACAAAAATATTTTATAAAAATAAGACATAATTAACTGGTCGGTTTAGCGGCAGTTACATAGCCAAACATTAATAATCGATTTAATTAATTTTAATTCGAGTTTAGAATGAAACGGAAACAACATTTTGGCAATACCCACTTTAAATGATATTCTGTATACATTCTTAGTATTAGTTAGGAATACTTAACAACATAGAACAGTGCAAACACATGATTATTGTAGTCAAATTAAAAAAGTGTAATTAAAAACAAAGTGATTATAAAAACATTTTTTCAAAAGTCATGAATGTAATCAAACATTTACAAAAGAATCACAATTCAGCATCACATAACCCATAACGAGTTTATATGCCTTTAAAAAAGCAACCCAAACCGAATGTAGTAACTGTGACGGAACAATTCATTTAGATAATAATAATAATAAAATTTCCCAAGCGGGGAATCGAACCCCGGCCGCCGCGGTGAGAGCGCGGAATCCTAACCACTAGACCACTTGGGAAGCCATTTGTAAAGATGCAACAATAATTTTAAAAACAATTTATAAGCATAATGACACCTTCCAACACCGCGTCATACAACTGTCTGTTACTGACATTCCGGCTATATGCCGAGTCGTGTGCACACTCGATGTACCTCATTTCGAAATAGATAAAAAGTTTATTTGGAATAAGTGCACGAGTCTGTTACTGACAACTCATTACACCTCTGCTTCTATTTCTAATAAACTTCCTGTCTCAAATGTGATTCTCATTTCAAAATAGAATTTCGTTTTCACAAATACCCAACGCTTCCAGATTCTTCAAAAATGAAAAGATACTAATTTATTCATTTTCATTTTTAAATCTTTCACAATGAAATAAACAAAATAATCAAATTCAACATAGACAAGTAATGTAAATTATTACGCACAAAAGAATTTTTTTTTAAAACAACGAAAAAACAATAGTATTCGAACCCCAAATGACATCTTTTAAATATCTGAAAATCTTTCGACTGAACTACATTTTTCTTTGCGTATTTGGCTATTATGAATCAATCTGTAAATGTAGGTATGAACAAAAAGGGGGCAAAAATGGGGCAAATTTCTTTTTAAATATTCTAAAACGTTAATGAAAAGGAAAAATTAACTTTTTACTGTTTTTTTCTTTTACATCTAATATAAAGAACAATTCCAAGTTTCTCAGAATGTTTAAGATGAGGCTTGGTGATTAGTATTATCTGCGTTATTCGGACTATTGTCTTCATCCAATTGGACACCTGGCCTAGTGGAGTTAGGTTAAGACAGTTCTAAGTGACAGTTATCTCTGGACTGCAGTTCAAGGCCGACAGTAACATAGAATAATGATTAACACAGCTTAACACCTGTACCCCAGCTATGGTTAGCGAAATGAGAACAGTATACCCCCGTGGATTGAATAAAGGTTTGGGTTCAAAGTTCCGTAATGGCTCCCGATTACGACAAAAAGTTTCCCGAGTCAGAAAAGAAGGTTCCCGCGTCCGACAAGAAATACCTGAAGAAGGGTAAGTCCACTGGGCTATATTAACTTAAAACTATTTGCCTGCTATTAAAGGTACAACTTATTTTACCCTCTCTAAAATGTTCACTGCTGATTAGATGTTATACTATTTCTTACTGTAATAAACAGTATTAGCATGCAAGCGTATGGTGATGAGAAAAGGAACAAAACACAGATTTTAAGTTCAAAATTGTATTGAAAATAACATGACAACGGTGAAAAGATAGAAATGAGAATTACAGGATAATTTTGGTGATAGTTGTGGGTGAATATTAAGTCCGTAAAATGTCCAGCTTGACTGTGGTAGTGGGGTGGTGATGTAGGCAGAATATTGTGTATTGGTAGTAAGCTTTTTTGGTATCGTCGAATGATGTAGAAATGTTCACTTGTTGACTGCCTGTGAGGTCAGGTTTGGGTGTGATCGGCCGCGTTTGATGTATCCTTCGCTGTGTTAGCCCTCGTTGGTAGGATGTGTTCGCTCGACGCCTGAACCTTTGACTGACGTCTGCCTTTCAGAGCTGTTTATTTATAGAGACTCGCTGCCGAAAATCGGATCCATTGAAGTTGTTTTCATTTCACCCGGGAATCGCTTTCATTGGAGGAAAATTCGAATTTTATTTACCAATTTTGTTTTAATTTAATGTCAGGAATTGATTATCAAAGCGGAACTCCCGATCGGAGCCCATGCGCAGATATGTGTTAAAATGTTAATTCTGTTATAGGCTGCGATAAAGGACACTTCAGATTTTGTTTGTTTTGTTGGCGAGTGTATGTATCTTTTATTATGGATTGAAGTGCTGAATTAGTGAATCGAGAGATTTCTACATTTGCTTATACAACATTACCTTTCTTCCTCTAGAAAGACTGAACTTTTAAAAAAGACTATTCTGATGAACTTTGAACACTTCATATTGACTTCTCTTATTACTGTAACTTTAATGTTTCAAATACAAGGCTTTTGATTCCTTCTGTGAATAAGTTGTTTTTCCGATTATTATTATTTCTATAACTATAAATTTCCTATTCTTAGAGAATTTCCTCATTTCCATGTGGTGTCTTTTATATCTGAAGATGACTCATAAATAATTCAGCATCTCAGACTTAATATTACTATTATATATAAATCACTTTGATCTACCTACGTTACATTCAAATTTATTTCATAATTTATGCATAAGTTCTGGTCAAGTTGAAAAGACACCACGTGGCAATAAGGAAATATAGTTTTATATCATGATTTATTGTTAGTTTCTCAACAGCCTCCATAGCTCAGTCGGTAGAGCATCAGACTTTTAAGCGTACTTCGTGTAAGAAATCTGGGGTTCGAGTCCCCATGTGGGCTAATTTTTTTTTTAATTCCTTCTTTTAATTTTATTATCTTTCGATGTTTATATTTACAGAAACTGTATTCATCAGCCTTTGTTTGGTTTTTTATTTAATCGCGACTTATATAAAATTTATTCTAATTTTTACTTTATTATATTTAATCATTCGCATCTTATAAATGGACATTTTTTATCTTTTCTTTTTTTTCATTCTATTATATTTTTTAGTTGTTTTAATTTCACGTAAATTCAAGATTAAGATACAAAGAAAGGAATTTATATTACTTATTCTGCCGAGTCGGTGATGATCGTTACTAAATGTCAAGGTCATTTTATTCAATTGAAATGTTATTAATTAAAACGATTATTTGAAAATGAAAGTTAAGCTGGCTCGTTGGTCTAGGGGTATGATTCTCGCTTTGGGTGCGAGAGGTCCCGGGTTCAAATCCCGGACGAGCCCAATATTTTTTTTATTATATTTAATGCAATATTTTGTGTGTTTTGTATATATGACATTTATTTAACAAATATTTAATATTTGTTACATTTGGGTCCGAAGGTCCAAGGTTCAAATCCTGTGATAGCATTTTATGCGATTCTTATATTTTGTGCTTTACTGGTATGAACTCGTCTAATTTGCCACTGATTATATAATAATTGATAAGATTCAATAAATTTAATTTTAGGACATTCATTTTTCTTTTTCTTTTTCTTTTTCTTTTCTTTTTCTTTTTCTTTTTTTCTTCTTTTTCTTTTTCTTTTTCTTTTTTCATCATCGATTTGTTTTATCTGATTATTTTACCGATGTGTTGTGTTGTCATTTTAGATTAACATTACTTTCCGACTGATGTGTGAAATCTTTTTTTTTTTTTTCAACATAGTCTCTATTCATTCTAATAGCAATTCTTTGTCAATTTAATTCTCCTTCAAATCCAACCAAACCAAATAGTGAATTTTTGATAAGTATTTAATTGATCTTAATAAATCTTTTATTTAAAGAAATACTTATCAAAAAATAATATACTTTAAAAAAAAAGACTTTCCCAAGCGGGGAATCGAACCCCGGCCGCCGCGGTGAGAGCGCGGAATCCTAACCACTAGACCACTTGGGAAGACTTATACTACCAGCGACGATAACTTTATGAATCAGCAAAAACGACCCCCACACACGCCGCGTCCTACAGTTGCCTGTTCTAAAGTTACTTACAACACATATCTCCTTTCTTTTCTTTCTATTTCAAATAAACATTCTATCTCTAATGTGATTCAAAAAATGAAATTTCCCTTTCACAAATACCCAACCCATCCAGATTGTTGTAAAATTAAAAAGATGCAAATTTATTCATTTGGTGATATTCCTTACTAAATGTCAACATAATTTTATTCGATTAATTGGCGAAATAAAGAATCTAGCTTTGTAAAAGGTTTGTTTTTAAATCGTTAGCAGTCAGTTGGCTCGTTGGTCTAGGGGTATGATTTTCGCTTAGGGTGCGAGAGGTCCCGGGTTCAAATCCCGGACGAGCCCAATCTGTTTTAAAAACATTACCAGTCTTCATTGAATCAATTAACACGAAATTCATTTAAATTCGTTCTTATAATTTTATTCATATCTTTTTATTATTGTTTTAGATTTTGTTTTCGTTTAATGGCGAATTATTTAAAATTTGAATTTAATTTTTACTCGGTGATATTCCTTGCTAAATGTCAACATGATTTTATTTAATTCATAGCGAAGATATTGATTTTTTTATATTGTAAATGAGTTTTGTTAATATTTTAGCATCAGAGGAGTGCCGGTTCAAGTCCTGAACAAGACAAACCTTTTGAACTTACTTTTAAAAACATTTGATCCAACTTGCTAGTTTTCATTGAATCATTTTACACAAATTCCTTGATGAATTATATCGAAATTAACTTGAGAAATTCCACGTTTTAATGCAATAAAAAACATATGTTTGAGGATCAGACAAAAAAATACAATGAATGCAATATAACTTTATTTATCCAGTGTAGTTTAGATCTTCTTTTCTCTTTAATAAATAAGGGTAATCTGAACATTAGCTACATAAATGAGAGTAACCTCCCCTTGTTTCTTTCACTTTGATGAAGCCTTATGTTTTGGTCGGCCATTTCCATTTCACCGTAAGTGTACACTGAAAATACAAATTTGTTCGAATCCATACAACTGCATGCTTTAACACGAAAATATCATAATATTTGTTCTTAATTGTGCTTGCGCATTATTTGAAATGAACTTAATTGTTATTAAGAACACATTCTATGATATTTTCGTGTTAAAACACGCTGTTGTGTAGATTTACGGTGAAATGAAAATGGCCGACCAAAACATAAGGCTTCCTCAAAGTGAAAGAAGCATGGGGAGATTACTCTCATTTATGTAGCTAATGTTCAGATTACCTTAATAAGTGTTTGGTGTCTTGAGATGTTGGAAACTTTCCTGGCCACTTTACTATAGTCATCATTTAGTCGTGTTGATAGCACGGTTTCCTTTGACTCCCTCTCGCCATCTGTCCCTATCAGTTATCGCTCTTGGTAGGTCCTTTTAGTTGGCTTCCAGTGTTCGTACCATAGAGCTATGTATTGTAAGTATTTGCTGGTCGCCAACACTTATGTGTCAACACAGAAAACTACGTTCATGATTTGTTTTTTCGGTGTGATTTTTCGCATCGATCTTTGAGAATCTGTGTTACGCCTCAAAGATACGTGATTCAAAGTTAACTGACCAGAAAAAATGTGAAAGTTTTTAGATAAAATAACTGGTGCATTATATCTTTTTTCATCAATATAACAACACTGAAAATTTCATTAAATTCGGTTAATTCCCTGATTTTTGGCGAGGTGACATATGATGGTGGAATTTAGGTCCGTTAAGTTCGATTTAACCAGTTTTTATATGTAAGCCACCTTGGAGCTTAATGAGTTACAGTCACATACAGAAGACACCAAGTTGAAATGAGCAAACACATTTTACTTTTGTGTTGGGGAAGATTCAGTTCAAATCTTTTCTCATTAATGAATAAGTGTTTGGTGTCTTGAAATGTTGGAAACTTTCCTGACAATATTACTACAGTCACCAAGAAACTTTTATAAATTAAAAAAAAAAAAACTTTTGATAACGTGTTTTGTAAGTATGTAAGTTACTTCACACAAAATGTCCGGTTTCGTAAATTTGGATGCAAATTTAATGTTTAAAATGTATTAAAAATTAATTACATATTAATATTATTTTGATTATTTACAGATGTTCATTATGTTACTATTTTTCTATTAAAACTAAAATCTGATCTTGACTAATCGACTTGATTAATTTTAATTCGGATAAATCTGTAATTAATTTTAATTCGTTAAAATCCGTTTAGGTGATACCAAGATAGAGAACTCGAACCCCAGATTACATCTTTAAATATCTGAAATTCATTCGACTGAGCCACGCAGGATAATTCTATAAAATTTCCTCTTCGTAGAGAATTTCCTCATTTCCATGTGGTGTCTTTTATATCTGAAGATGACTCATAAATAATTCAGCATCTCAGACTTAATAATACTATTGTATATAAATCACTTTGATCTACTTACATTAATTAAAAATTATTTCATAATTTATGCATAATAAGTTCTGGTCAAAGTCGAAAAGACACCACGTGGCAATAAGGAAATACATTTTGATATTAGGATTTATTTTTTATTTGTTTCTCAGCAGCCTCCATAGCTCAGTCGGTAGAGCATCAGACTTTTAAGTGTACTTAATGTAAGAAATCTGAGGGTCTGGGGTTCGAGTCCCCATGTGGGCTAAAGTTTTTCTTTCCTTTTTTTTTATTCCTTCTTTTAATTTTATTATCTTTCGATGTTTATATTTACAGAAACTGTATTCATCAGATTTTGTTTTTTATTTAATCACGGATTATTTTAATTTCATTTTAATTTTTACTTTAATATATTTAATCATTCGCATCTTATAAAGGGCATGTTTTTTTCTTTTCTTGTTTACATTCACGTAAATTCAAGATCAAGATACAAAGAAAGGAATTTATATAACTTATTCTGCCGAGTCGGTGATGATTGTTACTAAATGTTAAGGATTATTTCAGTAATTGAATGTTGTTATTTAAAATGATTATTTTTTATTGGTGTATTATGTAGGCTCGTTGGTCTAGGGGTATGATTCTCGCTTTGGGTGCGAGAGGTCCCGGGTTCAAATCCCGGACGAGCCCGATAATCTTTTATTATATTTAATGCAATATTTTGTGTGTTTTGTATATTTGATATTTATTTAACAAATATCTAATATTTCTTACATTTTGGTCCGAAGGGTCCAAGGTTCAAATCCTGTGATAGCATTTTATGCGATTTCTATGTTTTGTGTTTTACTGGAATGAACTCGTCTAATTTGCTGCTGATTATATAATAATTGATAAGATTCAATAAATTCAATTTTAGGACATTTTTTTTAAGACATCGATTTGTTTTATCTGATTATATTACGAATGTGTTGTGTTGTCATTTTAGATTAACATTACTTTCCGACTGATGAGTGAAATGTTGCTTTTTTTTTTTTCTTTTTTTTTTTAATGAGAAATTTACTTTGTGTGACTAATTCTACCAAGTCGGTGATATTCCTTACTAAATGTCAACATGAATTTATTACGATTAATTATCGAAATAAAGAATCTAGCTTTGTAAAAGGTTTGTTTTTAAATAGTTAGCAGTCAGTTGGCTCGTTGGTCTAGGGGTATGATTTTCGCTTAGGGTGCGAGAGGTCCCGGGTTCAAATCCCGGACGAGCCCAATTAGTTGTTTTAAAAACATTCATTGAAGCAATTGACATGAATTTCATTTAAATATGTTCTTATAATTTTATTCATATCTTTTTATTATTGTTTTAGATTTTATTTTCATTTAATGGGGAATTATTTAAAATTTGAATTTAATTTTTACTCTTCCCCACTATTTAATCATTTGCGTATTGTAAGTTGAAGTGTGTGAGTTATTAGCAAATTATGAAATGAGAAATTTCAAATTTAGTTTGTGTGACTAATTCTACCAAGTCACAAATAGAAAAGACACCACGTGGCAATAAGGAAATACATTTTGATATGACGATTTATTTTTATTCGTTTCTCAGCAGTCTCCATAGCTCAGTCGGTAGAGCATCAGACTTTTAAGTGTACATAATGTAAGAAATCTGGGGTTCGAGTCCCCATGTGGACTAATGTTTTTTCTTTTTTTTTTTTTTTTTTTTTATTCCTTCTTTTAATTTTATTATCTTTCGATAATTATATTTACAGAAACTGTATTCATCAGATTTTGTTTTTTATTTAATCGCGAATTATTTAAAATGTATTTCAATTTTTACTTTAATATATTTAATCATTCGCGTCTTATAAATGGGCATGTTTTTATCTTTTTCTTTTCTTTTTTTTCATTCTATAATATATTTTTTAGATGTTTTAATTTCACGTAAATTCAAGATCAAGATACAAAGAAAGGAATTTATATTACTTATTCTGCCGAGTCGGTGATGATCGTTACTAAATGTCAGGATTATTTTATTCAATTGAAATATTATTATTTAAAATGATTATTTTTTACTCATTACTTATATTGGCTCGTTGGTCTAGGGGTATGATTCTCGCTTTGGGTGCGAGAGGTCCCGGGTTCAAATCCCGGACGAGCCCGATAACTTTTTTATTATATTTAATGCAATATTTTATGTTTTGTATATTTTATATATATTTAACAAATATTTAATATTTGTAACATTTTAGTGCGAAAGGTCCAAGGTTCAAATCTTGTGATAGCATTTTATGCGATTCCTATGTTTTGCGTTTTATTGGAATGAACTTTGTCCAATTTTCCGCTGATTATATAATAATTGATAAGATTCAATAAATTTAATTTTAGGTCATTATTTATTGTTTTTGTTTTTGTTTTTGTTTTTCCTTAAGACATCGATTTTTTTTATCTGATTATTTTACGAATGTGTTGTGTTGTCATTTTAGATTAACATTACTTTCCGACTGATGAGTGAAATGGTTTTTTTTCGGTTTTTTTCTTTTTCAACATAGTCTCTATCCATTCTAATGACAATTATTTATCAATTTAATTCTTCTTCAACCAAACCAAATGTAGAACCAAATAGTGATAAGTATTTAATTGATCTTAATAAATAAAAGAAATTATACTTTAGAAAAAAAGAAAAAACCTTTCCCAAGCGGGGAATCGAACCCCGGCCGCCGCGGTGAGAGCGCGGAATCCTAACCACTAGACCACTTGGGAAGACTTTTACTGCATAGCGACGATAACTTTATGAATCAGCATAACGACCCCCACACACGCCGCGTCCTACAATTGCCTGTTCTAAAGTTACTTACAACACATATCTCCTTTCTTTTCTTTCTATTTCAAATAAACATTCTATCTCTAATGTGATTCACATGTGGTTCAAAAATGAAATTTCCCTTTTACAAATACCCAACCCATCCAGATTGTAAAATTAAAAAGATGCAAATTTATTCATTTGGTGATATTCCTTACTAAATGTCAACATGATTTTATTCGATTAATTGTCGAAATAAAGAATCTAGCTTTTCTAAAAAGGTTTGTTTTTAATTCGTTAGCAGTCAGTTGGCTCGTTGGTCTAGGGGTATGATTTTTCGCTTAGGGTGCGAGAAGGTCCCGGGTTCAATCCCGGACGAGCCCAATCTGTTGTTTTAAAACATTTTCTTTCAATTTCATGCACAGTCTAATGAATG
>CM042160.1:47131148-47153603 GCA_023376005.1 Doryteuthis pealeii | reverse complement strand
TTGTCATTTAGGATTAACATTACTTTCCGATGATGAGTGAAATGGTTTTTTTTCGGTTTTTTTCTTTTCAACATAAGTCTCTATCCATTCTAATGACAATTATTTATCAATTTAATTCTTCTTCAACCAAAACCAAATGTAGAACCAAATAGTGATAAGTATTTAATTTGATCTTAATAAATAAAAAATTATACTTTAGAAAAAAAGAAAAAACCTTTCCCAGCGGGGGAATCGACCCCGGCCGCCGCGGTGAGAGCGCGGAATCCTAACCACTAGACCACTTGGGAAGACTTTTACTGCATAGCGACGATAACTTTTATGAATCAGCATAACGACCCCCACACACGCCGCGGCCTACAATTTGCCTGTTCTAAAGTTATTACAACATATCTCCTTTCTTTTCTTTCTATTTCAAAAAACATTCTATTCTCTAATGTGATTCACATGTGGTTCAAAAATGAAATTTCCCTTTACAAATACCCAACCCATCCAGATTGTAAAATTAAAAAGATGCAAATTTATTCATTTGGTGATATTCCTTACTAAATGTCAACATGATTTTATTCGATTAATTGTCGAAATAAAGAATCTAGCTTTCTAAAAGGTTTGTTTTTAATTCGTTAGCAGTCAGTTGGCTCGTTGGTCTAGGGGTATGATTTTCGCTTAGGGTGCGAGAGGTCCCGGGTTCAAATCCCGGACGAGCCCAATCTGTTGTTTTAAAAACATTTCTTTCAATTTCATGACAGTCTATGAATGAACTATTTTGCGAATTGGGTTACGATTTAGGGTTTTAGCGATTAAGGTTGTTTGTTTTTGGGGTTTTTTTTTGGGGGGGGAGGAGGGGGGTATTATGTATTGCTTAAAAAAATTTTAAACCCCAAAATTACTATACATTACATTATTATTACAACCATTGACATTAATTATTGAATCCAACGGTAGACACATTAGTCTCAGTTGTTTGTGTTAGTATTGCAATGTATAATTTCAATTAAACATGGTTTTTAAAAAATATTTTTCAACATTAAATGTATAGTAATTTTTTTTTCGGGGGTGTTTTTAAGCAATACGTAATAAAAACAAAAAAACAACCTTAATCCCCAAACCCCTCAATCGTATTTCGTTCATTCATAGATTGTAGTTAAACTGTCATGGGGGAACCCAAAAAAACTTTCCGTTTTAATTTTGCGACCGTTGTGCAAGTTCAGCCTAAAATTTTAATCTAATTTTTCCTCTTCCCCACTATTTAATCATTTGCGTATTGTAGATGGAATTTGTTTTTGGTTTAATCTGTTTAATGAGCAAGCTCTTTTTTAGTTTTGTGTCGGGGAAGATTCGTTTTGGAATATTTTCTCTTTATAAAAAGTCATTCTTCCCACTTGAGAGATACCGCCTCGGCATTTTTTTTATCTCTCAGTGGCCGAACTACTCAACTGGGATGACAGGAATCATTAAGTCACCACTCATAATCAGAAAATTGCTAGTTCAATCTCCGTAGCCACCTGTTAAATATTGATTTAATACTGTATATTTTCCAACAGCCTCCATAGCTCAGTCGGTAGAGCATCAGACTTTTAAGAGTACTATACGTAAGAAATCTGAGGGTCTGGGGTTCGAGTCCCCATGTGGGCTACTGTTTTGTTTTGTTTTTAAATCAATTCTTATACTTATTTTCATATCTTCTTATTATAATGGAGATTGTATGTTTTTCTGTCTGTAACCGAAACTATATTACTATACAAGTCACAATTCCCATTGTTATTTACATCACATTCTCCATGATTTCATTTTTTATTTAAACCTCAATTATTAATAAAATTGTTTTACATCATTAAGACTGTTGACCGTACAAATAACATTCAATTGTATTTATATATACAACAAAATAGCGGTTTACAGTGTGAACGGGAAGGCTAATTTGCATATTGATCTTTAAAAAATTGATCTTAATAAATATGTATATATTATTGATTTCTAATTGTTTAGTTTTATCTTATTGAATATGAGCAAAATTCTCTTCAATAAATCTTAAAAGAAATCCATTAACAAAAAGAAATAACTGTAATATTATTCTTTACTTCCTATTTTAACTAAATAGTTAAATTAGGAATAGGAGTAATTGAAAATGATGGAAGAGTTAGTTTCAAAGTTGTTCTATTTTCAATCATACCCCCTCTGTTCCAAATCATGTTATCTGCATTTTTATTCAGTTTCATTGGCCTTTCTAATTTAATATGATATTTTATTATGTTAAAACTGAAATACTTGCACCCGGAGGGTGCATATATTTGCTAGTATTTTCAAGGTTATATTTACAAAAAGCAATCTCAACTGATTTTCTTTTACTTCAATCACGAATTATTTAAATTTGTAGTTTAATTTTTACTTTTTCTAAATGTCACGATGATTTTATTCGGTCAGTTGCCAAGATAAATAATCCCCTCTGTCGGCTGGGGCATTAGAATGCACCTGTTGGCCGTGGGTGGCGACCCGTAATGCTTAAGGATAGCATCCAGGTGGATGAGCAGTCCATGACATGCAATATTTCACTTTGATCCTTGCTCGGGCTAGACGGGCGGTCGGAGAGGCCCCTTTCTGATCAATCGGCTAGTTACGTCAAGCCCAAGCACCTATATGACTGTCCCAACCCTATTGCTCTTATGGCAAGCCCCAACCCTTTTTATCATATGGGTGCTAGAAGGCGGTGGCTGAGAGTCTACATGTTAAACTCTCTGATGGTGAGGTTTCAGTTTTGGAGGTTTGGGGAATGTGGAGCACCCCTTCATCACCATTACTCCCAGGTCCACTCTGACCCGGAGTAGTAGTACCTGTTAGGGTCTTATCTATGGGTTAAATAGTAAAACATGTTTATAAACAAAACTGATTATCCGTTAAGAATGAATTAATTTAAAGATGTTATCGGCATTAAATGACCCACTGAGGTTGATATGCCGTAAAACAAAACAACCAACCATCCAAGATAAATAATCTTTTATTTTAAGAGAAGTTTTAAAAAATCTGTTACTACAAAAAAGAGAATCAGACCCCAAAGTATAAAGAATACAATACAATAATTTTATTATTGGCTGAACTTGCACAAAGGTGTCAAAATTAAGGTGACCCAGAAAAAACAGAACCCAAATTATTTATTTATTTTCCCATTAAACTAACTTAAATCCTAAACCTAAATCCTAACCCTAAGCCTAAACCCTAAACCCTAAACTAGACCTTCATAGTTAAAATTAACAGTTTTATTACAAAATTTGTGGGTTCTGTTTTTTTTTGGGGGGGTCACCGGTATACAGGGTGACCCAGAAAAAACAGAACCCAAATTATTTATTCATTTTCCCATTAAACTAACCCTAACTCGAAACCCTAACCCTAGACCATCATAGTTAAAATTAACAGTTTTATTACAAAATTGTGGGTTCTGTTTTTTCTGGGTCACCCTAATTTTGACACCTTTGTGAAAGTTCAACCTTATTATTTACTACTCAGTATTTTGCACAAAGTCATGATTGTTGGATTTCTCGGGATGTTGTAAACTTTCCTGACCACTTTATCATAATAAATAAAAATGTAGCGACTTTACAAGGAGGCGGGGTGATTTCAGGAATTAATGATCTTAAAATGTATTGGAATCTGAATTACATTTTTAATGAAAATTGACAAAAAATACGATACTTGGGCTCGTCCGGGAATTGAACCCGGGACCTCTCGCACCCGAAGCGAGAATCATACCCCTAGACCAACGAGCCAACATGATTTCGTATTCAAAATAATTATCATGAAGACTAATTGAATCACTTTAGTCTAAAATTAGTTGGTTAAAAGAGTCAAGAAACAAATTTAAGTGTAATAACTTTCCTAATTGTAGAAGAAGATGGGTTTTTGAAGGGGTTTTTTTTAATGTGAGACTGGGGGAAAAAATTGCAAGATTTCGAATCTTATATTCTAGCTAAAAGTTATTCTGTTATTGTACGATTTATATTATTCATAATCTTATGAATATATTGATTTAGTTAGTGACTGTGCACCAACTGACCCTATAGCTTAGTCTGTAGACCCCTCAAACTGCTTTTCTTTTTTTTTTTTTAAATAAGTAGCAAGTTTAAGTTGGATGGGTCAGAGGTTCGAGTTCACTTGCGGGTTTCTAGTTTTCATTTTATACATAGTATCTTTTATTTCTTAATCATCGTGTTATTTTAGTGTTTTCGGTGTTTTTAGTGGGTATGATCAATTCGTTTTTGGTTTTTTTTTTAAATTTTATTTATTTATTTATTTTGGTATCGGTGTATTTAATTTTTTCATTTAATTTTTACCTTTTCTCAATATTTTACGTGTACGAGTTGGTGATGATTTTTCTTACATTAACATATGTGAATTATCCGAAAATAGAAAAGACATAAACTGAATTTGTGTTACTTGTCAAGTCAAGTCATTACAAAAAAAATAAAATAATTTACCCAACAGGTGCGAGTTGACACACGGTCACAAATATGGAGCATCTAGGGAGGATTGAACTCACTTTTCAGTAGTAAAATAGTTGCGAGACTGGATTACTCCCTATTGCACTACGATAGTACGAATTCTTTACTACTTAGCCGAATTAAGTAATATTAATTTTATATAGAGAAGTATCATCAGTTGGCTCGTTGGTCTAGGGGTATGATTTTCGCTTAGGGTGCGAGAGGTCCCGGGTTCAAATCCCGGACGAGCCCTAATTTTTTTCTTGAAAAATTTCTAAAAAGTTTTTGATCGTGTCTTTCTAAAAGTTTTTGATCGTGTCTTTCTGCCTATCTATCTATCTATCTATTTCTCGTTGCACAGCGATCCCGCTACGCTCGTAACACGTTTCTAATCCCAAACGGGGATTATGACATTTTCTTTAGTGAATCTTCTCTGTGCACTCTATAACCATGTCCTTGTGCCAAGCTAAAAAAGTTGTAAATGTTAAGAAAATGTTCGTTTAGGCCAGAACTACTTACATATATAGTACATATATACAAGGTAATTATGAACTTTTGTTTAGTAAATTAGGGTGTCCCAGAAAAAAACAGAACCCACAAATTTTGTAATAAAACTGTTAATTTTAACAAAGGGGGTTTAGGGTTGGGGATTAGGGTTGATTTAATAGGAAAATAAACAAATAAATTGGGTTCTGTTTTTTCTGGGTCACCCTGTAATATGTTTTAATTTTCCGACCGATTTGCAAGTTTACCCCCCTAGCCCTAACCCTTACCCAAACTCTAACACTAACCCTAATGCTTACCCTAACCCTTACCTTAACGTCTTTAAGGTTTCGGGTATTTCCGTGAAATGTAATGCTTTTTATAAGTAATCTAACGATTATCTTTTGCGCGCTATTGTGCATTAGTACCGTACATTAGTATTCGGTTGTTTGTTAACAGATGATTTTTAGAATTTTTTAAATTATAAAACTAACCCCTAACCCTAACCCATAACAAACAACGGAATTTTGACGGTGTAAATGAAAAAAATGTCCTTATGAAATGAGATCGCAAAAGGGGTGCCTAAAGGTCATATGGTCCGAATGTTCTCTAACGACTATCAAAATAAATAAACAAATAAATATCAAGCCCAAAAAGTCAGGAGTTAATGGAAGTCCTTATTTGGAAGAGTGAATCAAATTACAGAGGGGGGGGGTATTCGACTCACAGCGAAGTAAAAAAAAAAAAAGAAAGGAATGAATGGGTTGTCAGTAGTTCACTAACATACACCACACATTAAAACAAATTTGTGTAGGTCGGCTGATAAATAGTTCATAAGTTCATAGTATTATTATCGCTATTATTCTTCGCTTTCCCAAGTGGTCTAGTGGTTAGGATTCCGCGCTCTCACCGCGGCGGCCGGGGTTCGATTCCCCGCTTGGGAAAAGACTTTTTATTACTATTAGTTATTATGTTTGTTTTGCTCTGTTTGTTTAATGGCATATCAACTCCTTATAGGTTATTTAATGCTGAACTGTGATTCATTTGTAAATGCTTGATTATATTCATAACTACTTTCAACGTGTTTCATTGTAATTTTGTTTTTTTTTCTGCACAGTTATATGATATTAAGTATTCCTAACTAATCTTCTTATTATAATGGAGATTGTGTATTTTTCTGTCTGTAACTGAAACTATATTACTACTAAAGTCACAATTCCCTTAGTTATTTGCATCACATTCTCGATGATTTTATTTTTAATTTAAATATCATATCAATTATTAATAAAATTGTTTTACATTATTAATACTGTTAGCCACATATACTTGCTAATAACATGCAATTATATTTATATATACAACAAAATAGCGGTGTACAGTGTCAACGGGAAGGCTAATTTGCATATTGATATTAAAAATTTGATTTTAATAAATATGTTCTTGGTATTATTGATTTCTAATTGTTTGGTTTTTCCTCAATGAATATGAGCAAAAATCTCTTCAATAAATCTTAAAAGAAATCCCTTAACAAGAAGAAATAACTGTCATTTTATTCTTACTTCCTATCTTAACTAAATAGTTAGGAAAACTAAATAGTTAGGAAAATAAATTAGGAAAAATTAGTCATGAGAGACGGGAGTGATGGAAGAGTAAGTTTCAAATCTTTTATCTGCATTCTTATTTAGTTTCATTAGCCCTTCCAATTTAAATATATTTCATTACATTAAAACTTAAATACTTGCACCCGGGGGGTACATATATTTGCTAGTACTAATAATTTATACAGAATTATATCGTTTAAAGTTACTATTCATATTTTATAATCTTATTATCATTAATCAGAATGGTCGGTTTAGCTCAGTCGGTAGAGTGTTGATGGGTAACACTGGATTTCAGCATCACACCACCTTAGGGACTCTAGCTCCTGATCTATTTTCGGGGTTTACTCCCCTAGCCTTCCGTCGAAAATTTCTCTAAACTTATCAGAAATACGTCCATAATTACACGAAAACACGACAAAATCTTTGCCCTACCCCAGCAGTCATTTTATAAAAGAAATTTGGACCATATGACCTTTAGGCACCCCTTTTGCGATCTCGACTCGTGGGGACACTTTTCTCATTTACACCGTAAAAATCCGGTTGTTTGTTAGGGTTAGGGTTAGGGATTAGTTTTATAATTTTAAAAAAAACTCTAAAAATCGTCTGTTAACAAACAACTTGATTTTGACGGTGTTAATTGAAAAAATGTCCTTAGAAATCGAAATCGCAAAAGGGGTGCCTAAAGGTCATATGGTCTAGAAATTCTTAAAAAAATCTGCTCGATTTAATCTGTACTCATTGACCTCTTGTCAGAGAAGCTTTTAATCTGATGGCGACCTGGTGTGCCGCTGATTTTCTACTGATTGTCTGGCCTTTTTGAACTGAACCTTACAAACTTACAAAGTCAACTGTTCACCCACAGATTTATAGGGTAGATTTATTTAGGGCTTCCTATAAATAGGGGCCGGGGACATCAACCCATCAAGTTATTGTGTAAAGAATGGAGGAGGGGGGGGAGAAATAAAGATGGACTGAAGTCTCTAGGTACAGAGTCGACAATTCCGGTCACCACCATTTGGATAGTGATCCACCCCACCCCATCCCACGCACCATAGAAAAAAAAACCCTGGTGGGGAGGACAAAATAAATACCTGGTGCTCTGCTATAAAGATGACTTCAAACGAACACCTGTTGTAAAATGATGGCTAACAAGTTAGTCTTTCTGACCGTAGTGAGTTCGATTCTCACTGGGTACCTCATTATCATGACTTTGTATATGACTAAGGTTAACTACGGAACATTCGGTACAGCTCCCGCCTAGGAATCGCAAGGTTCCTGGTTCAATACCGGTCTTCGCCAACTCAGCGTATGAGTAGAACAGATTGGGTAATCTGATCTGTGCGCTAAAGTGGGAAGATGGTGGTAGGTGTAGTGCTCCACCTCAGCAAAATAAAACTACCTTGTCTAGCAGTAGTGAAAAGTGGATTGACTCGCTCGCTGTCTGGTTGATATCGACAATAGGCCACTACACCAACTTTTTTACGCGCGCGCACACACACACACACAACACACACACACACACACACATATATATATATATATATATATATATATATATATATTACTGCTCCAAAATAGAGCTTCTAGGAGCGATTTTAATGTAAAATTTAATTTAAAATTTAATTGTAAAATTCACCGTTATGGCGTGTAGCTAATCCTCGCTTTGTTTACAAAGTTAGAGGACTCTAGTGAATTCATTTCCGCTTAGAAATGTATCAATTAAATATTCTCCTATATTTGACAGCCGCTACTGGCTGCATGGGTAAGAGACTTGGCGGACGAAAGTTTTTATTTCAGGTCTCAAACCCGGCCAGGGGTAGCTGTTAAGGTATAACCACACTGATGAGAGGTGAAACCTCGAAACACGTGTCTGTGGATTACTGATTTATTATATATATATATTCCATTGTCTTTCGTTTTGTTAATCCTTTGAAATTTATTATCCCTGGTTTGATAAATCCCATATGTATTTATCCACCCCTCCGCACGAGCAGGAGGTGACACAAGTTTAATTTTCGGTGGTGAAATCCCAAATGGTTAAGTTGAAAAATCTAATAAAACTCTAAATTACAAAAAAATTAAAAATAAAATTTAAAAAAAAAAAAAAAAAAAAAAAAAAAAGTCATCGGGCTCGTCCGGGATTTGAACCCGGGACCTCTCGCACCCAAAGCGAGAATCATACCCCTAGACCAACGAGCCAGCTGTATAAGGGCGTTCAATGGTATTCTATTATGTTAATTTAAGTAGGTCAGCTTGAAATTAAACAAACCAAATTAGATTGATGATAAAAACATGTTCTATAAATATCGTACGTAAAACGAATACTCAAAGTAAACTGAGGAGTGCCTGTCAGACATAGTTAATAATAGCTACTGGCAAAATAACCTAAAATGCGTTTTTGACAAAATTACTTTAGCACCCCCCCTCAGAAAATAATTTACCAAAAATCAGGGAATTATCGGATTTTAATGAAATTTTTAGTGTTTATTTATCATAAATGATCTTTATAATGCATTATTTATTTTATTTAAAAACTTTCTCATTTTTTTCAGTCACTTATTTTGACCCCCCTTATGTTGGGGGCATAACATTTTTGCGAGTTGGTCATTTTCGATACTAATTACAGTATAAATAATGAGATAAAAGACCGAAGTTGTGAATAAAAACAAAAAAAGTTTTTACGGTGGCTTTTCTATGAGAAAATAAGTACCAAAAATTGAAAAGTAAAATGTAAAAAAATAATAAATAATTCATTTTTTGGAGATTTCTTTTTTACTCATTTCGATAATTATTTTATTGGCTATTATCTTATAAAAGAAAAAATATATATTGATATTTTTTATGCTTAAAAAGGGGAGGGGGTACATTTTCAATCGAGTTTTTCTTCAAAACGTATTACTTTATGTGTCTAAAATAAGGTTTGCATTAAATAGATATTTATTTCTAAAATTTAAAAATATAAGATTTTAAACTTAACATCAGACTTTTCACATTTTAAATGAATTTTATATATTAATTTTTCATAGCAAAAATACTAAATTAAAGTTTTGAAATAAAATAACTGATGCATTATAAAATTCATTAATTGATAAATCAATACTGAAAATTTCATTAAAATCGGATAATTATCTGATTTTTGGTAAATTTTTTTGCAATCGCGAATGTTACATAAAAATTGTAAACAAGCGCGTAAAACCATTGAAAAATAGACAGAATGGCGGATCGCGTCAAAATTGACCAAAACAAATAGTTTTAAATGTATTAAAAATAAACTGCATATGTAATGATATTTTTCTTTTTTTAATGATGGTTATTATGTTACTACTTATCGATTTTGACCTTAAATAATAGGTTTAATTATTTTTAATTCGCTTTTAAAATTCGTAGCAGATGACAAAATTGCCAGTGCCTAGAAGTAAAGGTAGTGATGAGTTTGATCATTGCGGGTGACCGCATAGTAACAGTAAATCTCGGGCTGGGGGTCCAGTGGCTTCGGCCCTGGACCGTGATTACAATTAATAGCGTTGATCCCAAGGAGCACCCCCCCCCCCAGGCAATACTTGCCCCTCGATTTAAAGGCACAGGGTTGGGTTTATTGCCCAGTGCCTGAGGCGTCCCCCTTGAGGGGGAAATACCGACGGGATCAACGCAATTTTTTCACCCGCCACCCATGAGCTTCGATTTGTGGATGGCCCCACATTAATAGGGCCTTGTGCCTAACCAATACACGTGGGTGCGTGGTAAATATCTAGTAGCAGTAATTAATTCGGATAATCATTTCTGACGCGATAGATCTTCATCCGCACGAGCAGGAGGAGGCACAAGGTCAATTTTTAAGCAGTGAAATCTTTATCACAGATAGCTGAAGTTCGTCAAGTTGAAAGATTGAACCTTAAAGTGGGAAAATAAAGGGATTAAGGAAAAAAAAAAAAAGCTAATCGGGCTCGTCCGGGATTTGAACCCGGGACCTCTCGCACCCAAAGCGAGAATCATACCCCTAGACCAACGAGCCAGCTGGTTAAAACAGCTAAATTAAAGTAGGTCAGCTTGAAATTAAATAAGCCTAACGAACTTGATTTGATTTTATTGGTTTGATTTTATGGCATGCAAACCCTTGTTGGATTATTTTATGCCGAAGACGTTTTTATTTTATTTTTTAAACTTAGTTTTTTAAACACTTTTTAAAACTGATTTTTTTTTCAATTTAACCCATAGATGAGACCCTAGCAGGTAATACCACTCCGGATTATAGTGGACCTGGGAGTAATGGCAATAAAAGGTTACTCCACACTCCCCAGATCTCCAGAATTGAAACTTTACCATTAGAAGAAGTTTAACGTCATAGCCAGGACACATTTACAAAATACATCTATTAGATGATTGACGGGGAAGTCGTCAGCGAAGTTGTATCCCTGGGAACATTGGAAATTTCTTGTCTTTCAACATCTTCAACATTTTGTTACCTTAAAAAACCCCACAATAAAGGGAATGGGAAAGGAAACGAAAGCGAGAGAGAGAGAAAGAGAGAGTGTGTGTGTGTAGCGAGTGGGGGGACTTACCTTGTGGAGTAAAGCGGGCGCGAACCTGTCTCGCTTGCAGGATGAGTGGAAACGAAAAATATGACAGCCTTGACACTACAATTTAGATACGTGCGATCTCTAAGCCAAGAGATATGACGAGAGTAAATCTGCACGTATGCAAATTTCTCACAGATCACCGTACATAAAACGAGACACAACTGAGAAGGGGTTAAGATGCTTCAAAGCGGTGGATGAATCGTGTACCGAGACCTGCTAGAAGATTGTTGCAGGACGAGAAAGTTTGCTGCTGGGAGAAAGAAATTAGACAAATTAATTTCACAACCTATTGAGAGCAAGAAAGAAAAATGGTTAAATAAAGTAAGTTTATTACACTTTTTTCTACATATTTCTAGCGTAGAAATCGACAATCCCATTAAGTAATGGGGGATTCTACAAGAAGCACTAAACTATACAAGTTACCTCTTCAATAGTATATAAGAGCCTGTTTTTTTAGGCTAGTTAACTCTTATTCACGCTATTACTGATAAGCAACTTAGAGTTAATACAACTACTATAATTACTTTGCTGTTATATCTTACAATATTGAACTAATTTACAATAGCTCTTAAGTATACATATCCAACATTGTAATACTTAAATCATCGTATTCTTGTATATTCACAGGTCCCACTTTTTAGATATGCTGTAATATTTCGTCTTTGCTATTTTTAACACGTTGTGATCATCCAATCGACTGGCTTCCGATGATGTCATTTGAAAGTACAGGTTATTTCACTCTGACACTAATTCAGACTCATTACTAATTCAGCTAGATCCACACCCCCACACACAAACACTCACTACCACACCCTCCACACACAACACACACACACACACCACACACACTGGGGACGTCCGTCTTAAGATAAGAGTTAGCCAGCAGTTCTCACAGTAGCTCAGTCGGTAGAGCGTTCGGCTAGAAACCACAAGGTTCTCGGTTCGATACCGGTCCTCGCCAACTCAGCGTATGAGTAGCACATGGATACTGTGCGATAAATTGAGGAGCTGAAAGTAGGTGAGGCGCTCCACCTCAGAGGCCAAAATAATCTCCTTGGTCTAGCGCAAGTGAAAAGGGGATAGACTCCCTCGCTGTAAGGCTGATACTGACATTAGGCCGCCCTGAAAACTTTACTTTTATTTCTGGTGTCGTGAATGAATATAAATTCTAAGACATTCGGGAACATCCTGCAGCAGTTTAAGGTAATGGAATCGGTGAGCCGAGTTCAAATCCGTGGCAAGGCTCTTTGCGTTTCATTTTGCGATAATTACCTTAAGAAAGGCATGAACCCATCTGTTAAACCAATCAGAGGTATAGAATAAAGCTTAAAAATTCGTATTGTAGCACCCGGCTCGTTGGTCTAGGGGAACGATTCTCGATTCGGTTGCAAGAGGTTCCGGGTTCAACTCACGGAGCAGACAAATATTACTTTTTCAATCGACGAATAAACGTATAATGACTAATTAAATATTAAAAGAAGAGTATATGGTTTCCAAATTGCATTCGGCTCGTTGGTCTATTGGTATGTGTTGGTGTTTTTGATATATAATTATTTACTAAGCTTAGCTTAGATGTGGCACAAGGCCAGAAGTATGGGGCGCCCAGTGAGAATCGAACTCACTAACAATGGTCTGCAAATCTAGCTTGCTTACCATTACACCACGTGAGGTGCCCTGTGTTTTTGATATATACTTATTTACTAAGCTTAGCTTAGATATGGCACAAGGCCAGATTATGGAGCACCCAGTGAGAATCGAACTCACTAACAATGATCTGCGAATCTAACTTGCTAACCATTATACCACATGGGGTGCCCCTAAAAACTAAGCTTTGCTTAGATATAGCACAAGGCCAGAAGTATGGGGCACCCAATGAGAATCGAACTCACTAACAATGGTTTGCGAAGCGAGCTTGCTAACCATTACACCACGTGAGGTGCCTTTATTTACTAAGCTTAGCTTAGATATGGCACAAGGCCAGATGTAAGGGGCACCCAGTGAGAATCGAACTCACTAACAATGGTCTGCAAATCTAGCTTGCTTACCATTACACCACGTGAGGTGCCCTGTGTTTTTGATATATAAGGCGTGTGGCAAATGGTCACTTCTACTTATAGACTCGCCGACAACCATGTGACCAACCTATTGACCAACCACTGGCAGTATTCTGCTGCTGATATTATTATTTATACTGGCTGTTTTAATCTTAGCTAATCATAACTACTTGGATCTTCTTGGACGACGGACCATAGGATTCTATATCACAGGACTTATTCACTTACCAAAGGATTCTATAACTCGGGACTTACTTACTTATTTAATTTAAGTTCTTTACAACTGGCCAAGGATAGGGGCCAGATACTTAACAGTATGATTATCGCTTCGGGTGCAAGAGTCCCTGAGTTCAATTCCCGGGCGAGCCCAATATTAGTTTTTCAATCGATGGATAAACGTATAAGGACCAAATAAATATTTAAAAAAAGGAATCCATCTGTTCAACCAATCAGTTAGAGGTATATAATAAAGCTTAAAAATTGACCTTGTGTTACATCCCGCCCGTGGCTGAAGGGTTGGGTAAATACATAAATATATATACAAACAAGATGCTGAGTTTCCATTTGCTGCCAGCTCGTTGATATAGGAGTATGATTACCGCTAATGGTGCGAGAGCCCCCGGGTTCAAATACTGAACGAGTCATATATCTTATTCAATCAGCAGATAAACATGACTTAAAATTACATATGGCAAAGAGTATGTTTTCCATTTGGAACCGGCACGTTGGGGTTTGTTTTTTTTTCAATCAAAAAATAAAATAGTATATTGTACCAAATATAAACTGGCTCATTGGTCTTGGGGTATGATTCACGCTTAACGAGCGATACGTCCCGGGTTCAATTCCCAGACGAGCCCAATATTGCCTTACTAATCAGCAGACAAACGCCAAATGACTGATTTCATGTCAAATATAACAAAATAGTATGTGGTTTCCATTAGCAGGTGGCTGGTGGGCCTAGATGTATGAATCTCACGAGAGACGATGGAGTAGTGTCAAAGTTTTTGTTTTTCTCTCTCTCTCTCTCTCTTTAAACTACATAGCCTGGCCGGGTTCATACGGAGGATGAGCTGTTGCCCACGCAGCAAATCCCCGCTCTCCACACTGCCGCTGTGATCCAAAGGAAAGGTAAGGTACCAATGCGGTTTGGCAACGGTAGTGTCGCCGGAGTTGATGGGTAGCACTGGATTTCAGCATCACGCCACCTTAGGGACTCCGACTCCTGATTTGTTTTCGGGGATTTCTCCCCTAGCCTTTCCTTGAAAGGCAGCAAAGGTTTTGTGTTGGAGTTTCCGTTGACTGATGGGTTGTCGACCATGGCTAAAGAGCCCCTTTTAACCCATTTGGGGATCCATGCGAATAGCAAGTGCTGTAATCCGGCTGTTGGTATTCATATCATCAAGAAAGTATTACTAACGTGCTGGAAACTGGAAGTGTAGTCGAGGAGTGCTTGCTGGCATGCTGTGACAAATGAAGAAGTCAGAAGAGGAAAGGTGCCCTCTGACAGGAGAGTACAAATGCATTATGGGCAAGTGGGTGGAGGTAAAAGACACACGTTGACTGGTCATTCAGTGAACAGGCGTCAGTGAGTGAAAAAGGAAACAAAGAGAAAAGAATGAAAGAACGAAGGAAGAGAAAGGAAAGCAGCAGGAGGAGGAGAAACGAAAAGACGAGGAGAAAGGAGGGAAATACATAGATCAAGTTTTATTTTCTTGCTAAAGAGCGACACCCAAGAGAAAGACCTGGGAAACGACACCATCTTTATCTAGTTGATTCTTCTGATAACGTAGGTGTTGCAAACACACACACACACACACACACACACACACACACACACATATATATATATATATATATATATATACATATATTTGCACACATTTGACCATTTACACCATTTCTGTCATTTTAAAAAAAATATTTCGTTTACCTGATGAATGCTTTTAGCAGGAAACCATTGGTAGTAATATCGTTCCCAAATAAATGAATAAAAGCTAAAACCTTTTATTTGTCACTTCATTCGAGTATATATATATATATATATATATATATATATATATATATATATATGGTGATTGCCGCTTCTTGACAGAATAAGGCCATTTCTACAAGTAGTCCAGATGTGAGCAGTTGTGAGCACGCAGATGGCCCACGGAGCCAGCTTGTTTTTTATGTACACATTGTTTTTTATGTACACATATGAAATCCTCGACATACAGGCGCTGCCAGACAGGTCAGACTTCAATGTAGGAAATGTTTCCATGGTGTCCGTCATGTGTCGCTTCAGAATGGAGGGCTCTAGTCACCTTACCTCAAACTTCTTACAGCTATCATCGGCCTGTCTTTCCATGAGGATGTGTATCCAGACCTCCTGTCAATTGGACCTTATAGCTGGGGCTGATTTCCGCAAGAGCATCGGTGTCTGTCCCTTATCGAGATACTTCCCTGTCACGATGCAAGTATGTAATTTGGGGTTTCCCAATCTCAAGATCGGGAGGTGTCCAGACATTCCAGGTGGCTATTCTTAGCCTTGTTTTGTGTTGTAGTATTTTCTAGTTTTCGCCCAGCTAATGTGGACAACCGTCGAAATGTTGGTTTCTGGCCAGCTTGATAGGTGAATCGGCATTTGTTTAGGTCACTTTTTCTAGACACTTCCCAAATGGCTGGGTGAACGGTGTTAACCAAGGGGCTGCTCATTCACCCATAACCTCGCCGAGGCACGTTGCTGTTCAATCAGCAAAGCTGTGACGTTAAGTGCGCCACGAATCACGCCGTATGTAAGTAGATTCACATCTGCATGCTTCCATCCCGTCAGGCCTGCATACCACACCATTCCTACATCACTCGGGGACTTGTAGAAATATCTGCACATGTTTTTTGTTTTACATGTTGCGCGCTTGTGCGACACGCACCGCATGCTCTCCTTCCCCAAAGTCAAGTATCAGTGACAAGCCGAGGCAAGATGACTGGAGACTTTGGGGAACGCAGGTGGATGATCTGATGAGATCTACGGCTCCACCACGCCGAAATATATATATATATATATATATATATACGCACTGGATAGCAAGTTGGTCTCACAGATGCATTACTACTGAATAGCGAGTTCGATCCTACACAAAAAATGTTAATATAAACATACAATGAATGCGATTCCCTAACCTCTATGAATAAAATAATCCTTAATGGCTTGGCATGCCGTTAAAATTGAACAATTAATTTTTTCGGGAGTATTTTTCAAACCTTTGTAAACGAATAGTATCTAATAATAAATTTCGTTGGATTTACTAAAACAGAATTTTTAAAAAAGAAGTTAAATTAAATTAAAAAATAAAATGTAATAATAATAATAATAATAATAATAATAATAACTAGCTAGACCTGGAGATATACCACAGTATGATAATTTAATTTTTACAACGTTTGATATGTTTACTTAAGAGCTGTTGCAAATAGTTCAATATGTAATAAAAAGTATAATAATCTTGATTTAATTCTCTTTCACTCTTTTTTTTTTTCTTTCCTTCTTTTCATCTTTTTCTTATGTTGGATTGAAACAGATAAGCGTTATCGTTTCCGCACGCTCATCCCCTATCTCTATCTTTTCATTACTTTCTTTAATATAATATTTTTCTGTGTTGCGTGTCCTTTTTCTTCCCTTTTTTCTTAATAATAAAAACGGAATTGTTCATCATTTAGCTGTCGTGAAAACACACGTAAGAAATAAGAATTAGGCGGATAAGTGAAACCACATAATCAGGATTTACATTTTTGCATTTCATTTTGGACGATTTGGGCGGTCTCATTTTTAACCAGAGTATGTTGCAGGATGATAACGGCCTTGCAAATAAGGAACACGAGTAATAATAATAGTAATGATGATGATGATGATGATGATGATAATTTTTATCCAAATTTATTTATTCATTCCAGTTAAGCACAAACATAGGAATCGCATAAAATGCCATCACAGGATTTGAACCTTAGACCTTTCGCACCAAAATGTAACAAATATTAAATATTTGTTAAATAAATGTCAAATTTACAAAACACACAAAATATTGCATTAAATATAATAAAAAAAGTTATCGGGCTCGTCCGGGATTTGAACCCGGGACCTCTCGCACCCAAAGCGAGAATCATACCCCTAGACCAACGAGCCTTGACATATACAGGCTTGCAAAATCTCTTTTTATACTGGATTTGGTAAACCAGTTTCGAATCTAATCTTGTCGTGTGAAAATTCTGTCCGAAGTTTCCACGATCCACGTGTTCAGAAATGGATAAGTCATGGGGAATATATTTTCCCCCAAGACATCGATTAATATTCAATTGATCGATGGAATATAATTTATATTAAATCGATAGAAATGATTACAGTTATCAGATTTTGAGAAGACACAATCTGTTTTAATAAAATGTTCGATGACTTCGATTATGTCCAGTAATCTCCCGATATTCAATGAAATGACCAACTCTAATTTGTTAGCATATGACATCATCGAAATATACTCGTTTTAAGTCGTCTATTACAGGCATTCGTATATAATACGCATTCCTAACTTCCAGTTGTAAAATTCTGGACAAAAAAACAAACCCTGTTATTTACCACATGTCCCACGTGTACAGGTTAGGCACAAGGCCATATTAATGTGGTACCACCCACAAACCGAAGTTCATGGTGTGGCGGGTGCAAAAAATGCGTTGATCCCGTCGGCATTCCCCCTCGGCTTGACCGGAAACCAGAGACAAAAAAAAATACCTCTCGTGTGTAATATGGAATTGTTCATCATTTAGCTGTGGTGACAGCACTCATAAAAATAAGATTTCGGCGGATAAGTGAAACCAGATAATCAGGATTTACATTTTTGCATTTCATTCTTGATTTTCTAGAATTTTTAACAACTGAATTTATTCTAAGTTTAATATTTGTTCAATTTTTTTTAGCCGGGTTGCATTTATTAAAAAAAATGGCTCCACTTCCTTGGTCTAGCGTTAGTGAAAAGGTGATAGACTCCCTCGCTGATTGGTTGATATTGACTTTAGGCCACCCCAACGACTTTACTTATTTTTACTTATTTTGTATTTATTATTAAAAAAAAAGATTGTTTATTTTGTGTAAAGGCCTGTCAACCCATTTCGGGTTATTTAATGCGAATCAATTCGTTCCGATATCTAGTTTCTCACAGTACCTGTTGTTGCCTAAATAGTCACCCATCTAAGTATTAAACAGGTTCATCGCTGCTTAACTTTGGTGTTCTAGCGGGAACCGGTGCTTTCAACGTGACTTTACCGTAAGCCAGATAGATAGATAGGTTTGGTTGTTTGGTTTTACGATATTTCAACCATTTTCGGGCCATTTAAGGCCCAATCATTTCATTTTGATATACGCTTTCTTACAGTATCTGCTGTTAATTAAATGTTCACCCATCTAAGTATTAGACAAGTTCATCACTGTTTAACTTCGGTGATGTATTCGTAGCATACGATGGTCACGGTACAAGAACGGTGTTTGTCGCATATGCCAACTCAAGTTGTAGTAGTAGTCGTCGTTATTAGTAGCCGTTAGGCAGAAACAACATACACGCAAGTATAGTCACAAGGGGCTTTGCATTTATTTCTAGGCTTGTGGGCTCTTTTACTTCCGGCGCTAGTAGGAGACAGACGTTGGTCCTGGTCCCTTGTGTGGGTGTGGTACAGCGGTACAGAGCATGATATTATTAACATAAATAATTTGACGATTCTCCGTCTCTTTCTCTCTGTCTTTCCTTCTCTCTGAAAAAGAGCCCACGAGCCTAGAAATAAATACAAAGCCTCTTGTGACTATACAACTTGCGCGTATGTTGTTTCTGACCTAACGTCTACTAATAACGACGACTACTACTACAACTTGAGTTGGTCTATGCGACAAACACCGTTCTTGTACCGTGACCATCGTTATGCTACACTAGTGGGAACTGGTGCTTTCAATGTGAATTGACCGGAAGTCTTTACTAAATATGAACATTTATTGGGTTCGATTTAGCTCAGTGATTAGAGCAGCTGCTAAGGAATCGCAAGATTCCTAGTTCGATACCAGTTCCCGAAATGAGTAAGCACAGATTTGTGTAATCTGATCTGTACTGTAAAATAGGCACCTGATACGTGTGGTGCTACACGTCAGCAAAAACAATCTCCCTGGTTTAGCTCAAGCGAAAAAGGGGTAGGCTCCCTCGTTGTCTGGCTGATACCGACAATAGGCCACACCGCCATCTTTATTTTACTTTTTTACTGTATAATACGCACCACTAAATAAAAATCTTTAAAATCTGGAAAATAGTGCGTCTTATACATAGCGTTCTACATTGAATGCCTATTCATCGGGTTTGGTTTGGTTGGTTTTACGGCATATCAACCTCAGTGGGTCATTTAATGCCGATAAAGTTTTGAAATAAATTCATTCTTAATGGATAATACAATTTTTTTTATAAATACATTTTTCTATTTAACTCATAGATGAGGGTACTACCACTCCGGGTCAGAGTGGACCAGGGAGCAATGGTGATGAAGGGGTGCTCCACATTCCCCAAATCTCCAAAACTGGAACCTCGCCATCAGATAGAGTTTAACGTTATTCCTAGGACATGAAGACCTCCAGTCACCGCTTACTAGCACCCATATGATAAAAAAGGATTGGGGCATGCCATTAAGGCAATAGGGTCGGGACAATCATATAGGTGCTAGGGCTTAATTGCAGCCGATTGTACGCGTATTTAGTGGTTAACGGTTATAACCGCTAAATATACGCGTACAATTGGCTGCAATTATTCAATATCTTGATTAATTCAGTGGATATGACCCTGAAGATCCTTATGGTGAAACTCGGGTAGGTTATTCCTGTGTATAACGTTATGATAATAAATTTGCTCTACTTACGTATTGAGTACTTTATATCTGTGTCTTATCATTGTGAAACTTGTATCAACTAACCATTGTGGCCAATTTCACCGGTAAGTCACCATTTTCATATATAAAATCATACATACATACATACATACATATATTATGATCTAGAAGCTGCTACCCAGCTGGGTAGAAGGGGTGGGGCACACAATTATGTATTGATTTGTTTACTTTAGAGATTAACAAATGCTGGACATTTTTAAGTCGAATTTCAATGCTATTTCTATGTACATTTGTATTTTAATTTTTAAATATCTTAGTAATTTTTTGCCCAAAAAGCAAGAACCGGTGATATTTAATGTGTATATGTATTCACTTTGTCATTAATTGTTTTACTTTCGTTGTTTTATCCGACCATACATACATACATATATGCATACATACATAGCAATAGTATAATCTTGACAGATCATTGCCATCCCTCACAATCCTATAACTCTACTATCAGAACCTTTCCTCTCATGAGCCCTCAAATAACTTATCAAACCCGCTGCAGATCCACAAAGTTTGATGCAAATATGACATAGAAAGGACGTCCTTCCCGTTGGATTAGATGAATCAGATGATAAAATTTGATGCTTATGCACCATCATATATCTCTTAAGACCAGAAGCTGACTTACAGACTTTGTTACAGATTGCACCAGACACATTGTTTGTTCCTGGAGTTTGCATGAATTGTCCCTGATGAGACATATCCAGCCTTAGAAAGCAAAATTCGACCACATGCCTGACATTTCCAACCCCCCATGTTCTCTCCAATATGACAGGTGTATCCCTTTTGAAGTTGACGCTTGAGGTTTTCATGCTCAATTATATTTGTATTTTAATTTTTAAATATCTTAGTAATTTTTGCCCAAAAAGCAAGAACCGGTGATATTTAATGTGTATATGTATTCACTTTGTCATTAATTGTTTTACTTTCGTTGTTTTATCCGGCCATACATACATGCATACATACATACATACATACATACTTACGTACCTACGTACATACATACACATTAATTGCCTTTTATATATGTATAGATTAATCTGTATTGTGAGAATTGAATAAAATATACAATTCCTTGTTAGAAATTTGGTAATCTGAACATTAGCTACATAAATGAGAGTAACATCCCCTTGTTTCTTTCGCTTTGAGGAAGCCGTCTGTTTTGGTCGGCCGTTTTCATTTCACCGTAATCTATACAACTGCATGTTTTAATACGAAAATATCATAAAACGTGTTATTAATAACAATTAAGTTCATTTCAAATAATGCACAAGCACAATTAAGAACACATTTTATGATATTTTCGTGTTAAAACATTCAGTTGTATTGATTCAAACAAATTCGTATTTTCAGTGTAGATTTACGGTGAAACGAAGGTTAAATTTTACAAAGGATAATGATCACTTTGTGAGTTAAACTCGGTGGACATAGAAAGGAAAAAGTGAAAATTCGCAACTGTATACGCTGTAGCCATGACGTTCACTTCCATTTGCAATATACATACATACATACATACATACATTATGAACTAGAAGCGGTTACCCAGCATCGCCTGAGTAGAGAGGGAAGACAAAAAATGGTGTAATGTGGTTTGCAACTTAGTCTCGTAGAGCCGTTATTATTATTACTAGCAAAATAAAAAAACGCCCTCTGGGATATGTAAAAATAGATTTTTGAAACATATTGCCTGAGGAGTGGGAGTAAAAAATTCAATATCAGCGAGTTTGTACCCTAAGTAAGTAAAATCATCAAATTCATTAAAAGATTAAAAAATAAAACAATTTGAAATGTAAACTTTAAATATATATTAAAATAAAACAAACTATATATAGATATATAATACCAGTCATGTATTTATCAAAACTTGTTTTAAAAAACAATGAGGACTGTCTAATGTTGCATGTTCAAATTTTGAGTGTATTTATTCTATGTTATGACGAGTTTGGGTAATGTGACGTAAGCAGTGACGTAGTTTTTGTTACGGACACAAACCGGAAGCGAATCTCCATTATTAATAGATGTATATTTAATTTTTTTTAGATATCTTCGTGAATATATATATAAAATCTTTTTCTTATTCTTTGCAGGAAAAACAAGAACTGGTGATATTTTATAGGGCCGGGTTAGCTCAGTCGTAGAGCGTTCGGCTAGAAACCACAAGTTTCCTAGTTCGATACCCGCCCTCGCAAACTCAGCGCATGAGTAGCACAGGGATCTGTGCGGTAAAGTAAGTAGCTGATGGTAGGTGTGGCGCTTCACCTCAGACGCTAAAATAATCTCCTTGGTCTAGCGCTAGTGAAAAGGGGATAGACCCCTTGGCTGCATGGACTGATAC
>CM042160.1:47125907-47131048 GCA_023376005.1 Doryteuthis pealeii | reverse complement strand
CGAAGAGATGGTTAAATTTTATAAAGGATAATGATCACTTTGTGAGTTAAACTCGGTGGACATAGAAAGGAAAAAGTGAAATTCGATGTAACTGTATACGCTGTAGCCATGACGTTCACTTCCATTTGCAAATACATACATACATACATTATGAACTAGAAGCGGTTACCCAGCATCGCCTGAGTAGAGAGGAAGACAAAAAATGTGGTGTAATGTGTTTGCAACTTAGTCTCGTAGAGCCGTTATTATTATTACTAGCAAAATAAAAAAAACGCCCTCCGGGATATGTAAAAATAGATTTTTGAAACATATTGCCTGAGGAGTGAGAGTTAAAAATTCAATGTCAGCGAGTTTGTACCCTAAGTAAGTAAAATCATCAAATTCATTAAAGGGTTAAAAAATAAAACAATTTGAAATGTAAACTTTAAATATATATTAAAATAAATCAAACTATATATAGATAAATAATACCAGTCATGTATTTATTAAAACTTGTTTTAAAAAACAATGAGGACTGTCTAATGTGGCATGTTCAAATTTTGAGTGTATTTATTCTGTTATGACGATTTTAGGTAATGTGACGTAAGCAGTTACGTAGTTTTTGTTACAGACAAAAACAGGAAGCGAATCTCCATTATTAATAGATGTATATTTAATTTTTTTTAGATATCTTCGTGAATATATATATAAAAATCTTTTTATTCTTTGCACGAAAACAAGAACGGGTGATATTTTATAGGGCCGGGTTAGCTCAGTCTTTAGAGCGTTCGCTAGAAACCACAAGGTTCCTAGTTCGATACCCGCCCTCGCAACTCTGCGATGAGTAGCACAGGGATCTGTGCGATAAAGTAAGTAGCTGATGGTAGGTGTGGCGCTTCACCTCAGACGCTAAAATAATCTCCTTGGTCTAGCGCTAGTGAAAAGGGATAGACTCCCTTGCTGATGGCTGATACCGACATTAGGGCCGCCCCGACGACTAACTTTATATATATATATATAATATATATATAATATATATATATATATATATAATATTAATTTTTTTTTTATATATACTAGCAAATATATGCACCCTTCGGGTGCAAGTATTTAGGTTTTCATGTAATAAAATGTTGTATCAAATTAGAAACTATTTAGAAAATGATAAACTGAGGGAGTATAATCGAAAAATAGAACAGCTTTAAATTGAACTCTTCCATCATTTTCTTTCGCTCCCGTCTTTCATTTTTCCTAATTTATCTATTTAGTTAGATTATGAAGTATTTGATAAAATTACAGTTCTTTCGTCTTGTTTATGGATTTCTTTTAAGATTTATCCGAGAGATTTTTACTCAGATTCGTTAAGAGAAAACCAAACAATTAGAAATCAATAATACTAAGTTTATATTTATTAAAATCAAATTATTAATATCAATATGCAAATTAGCCTTCTCGTTCACACTGTAAACCGCTATTTTGTTGAATATATAAATATACTTGCATGTTATTAGTATGTAGATTAATCCAACAGTATTAATAAGGTATAACAATTTTATCAATAATTGAGGTTTAAATAAAATAAATTCATGGTGAATGTGACGTAAATAACTAAGGGAATTGTGACTTGAGTAGTGATATAGTTTCGGTTACAGACAGACAAACACACAATCTCCATTATAATAAGATATATATATCATTAATTGTTGTATTTACGTATAGTTTCATCCGGACATACATACATACACACCAACAGCCCTTATATATATATGTATGTAGGGAAACCCAATAATCATCTGCTAATGTTTTTTTAAAAACTTCTTTTTATTTCTACTGTAATTAGTATCGAACAGTGAACAACTCGCCGAGATGTTACGCCCCCAAAATAAGGGGTGGGGGGTCAAAATTAAGTGACCTGAAAAAAATCAGAAAGTTTTGAAATAAAGTAAATAATGCATTATAAAGTTCATTCATTGATAAATCAACACTTGAAATTTCATTAAAATCTGATAATTCCCTGATTTTTGGTAAATTATTTTCTGTATGGGTGAGGGGGGGGTGCTAAATTCATTTAGTCAAAAATGCATTTTAGGTCAATTTTCAGTTTCCTTACAAAAACGACTTTTCACGATAAAAAGTAGTCATCAATTTCTACAGTTCTACATAATCCAGCAAAATATTTTTCTTATTCTTCTTTTTCTTCATTAAGAAGCAAAAAAGAGTTAACTTTTTCTTTTTCTTTCTTTTCGGTTCTTTTTTTTTCTTTCTTTCTTTCTTTTTTTTTTTTTTTTTTTTTTTTGTTAACCGCGACCAGACGACGACGACTCGACACGAAACGAAACGAAACGACACGAGACTAGACGAGACGAGAGACGGCACGAGACGAGACGACACGAGTACGAGTGTTTTTGCCGATCGCTCACTCGGCATATTTCACTGATGTCGCTGCTGTGAAAATACCAAAAAGGAGAGACGGTGTGTAGTGGGCGGAAAGTGTTTTATTTAAATAGGTTGTCTTTGTTAAGCAGCTGCCAATCCTTTTCTTTATATATCACGAAAGGTCAAAGTTCAGAGGTCATTTGTCGAACGGAAAGAACTTTGTTCAAAATGCGTTTTTTTTTTGTTTTTTTTACAAAATAAAACTGAATATGTTTATGTTACTGTTTTTCTTTGTTTAAAAGAAAAAACTGTTTGGTCTTAATCAACTCAAGTTCCTTTATTATTATTATTATTATTATTATTATTATTATTATTATTATTATTCACTTTTTGAGTTTTCACATCAGCGTTGGCTGATGGTATTTCACTGGAGTCTGAGTGACAGCAAGTCTCCTCAGGTCTCCAGGACTCTTCTGAGTATTCTAGCCGATTGCAGCAGTGCAGTAGTCTGAATGGTCTCAATTCTTCCTTTTGATTCCAATCCCAGTCTTTTTCCAAGTTTATTGGGACGTTCCAAGTGCACAAACTACAATTGGTACCACTTTCACTCTTATTATTATTATTATTATTATTATTATTATTATTATTATTATTATTATCTCCCTTTTAAGTTTTTCAATCAGCATTAGCTGATGGTATTTCACTGGAGTCTGAGTGACAGCAAGTCTCCTCAGGTCTCCATGACTCTTCTGAGTATTCTAGCCGATTGCAGCAGTGCAGTAGTCTGAATGGTCTCAATTCTTCCTTTGATTTCCAGATCCTCCAGTCTTTTTTCCAAGTTTATTGGGACCGTTCCAAGTGCACAAACTACAATTGGTATCACTTTCACTGTCATTATTATTATTATTATTATTATTATTATTATTATTATTATTATTATTTT
Source organism: Doryteuthis pealeii (assembly GCA_023376005.1). NCBI lineage: Eukaryota > Metazoa > Mollusca > Cephalopoda > Myopsida > Loliginidae > Doryteuthis > Doryteuthis pealeii. The sequence continues at coordinate 47,127,750 of CM042160.1, read as the reverse complement.
TCATCTTTTTTCCTTTCTTTTTAAAAACTTCTTTCGAGTTTTTATGAGCGTCCCATCGTAGTGTAATGGTTAGCAAGCTTGTCTCTCAAATCTACAACTACTGAATAGCTAGTTCGATCCTCACTCCCATACTTGCGACCTTGTGTCACATCATACCCGTGGTGAACGGATTGGATAAATACCTATTAACTTCCGGTGTGGGTGTCCCATCATTATGTAACGGTTAACAACCTAATCTCGCAGATCCATTACTAATAAAAACGGAATTTCGATCCTCGCTGGATGACCCATACCTTTGACCTTGTGTCACATCCACCCGTGGCGAATGGGTTGGGTAAATACCAACTCCTTCCGAGTTTTTCACACAATGTGGCTTTTCCTAGTCCAAGTGACAGCAAGTCTTCTGAGGTCTCCAGGACTCTCCCAACTATCCTAGTCCATTTTAGTAATGATGTGGTCTAGATCGCTTTGAATAACAATAATAATTAAAATTAATTATCATTCAAAATTCAAAATTAAGGGTAATAATTATTTCGGTATTGTCGCTTTTAAGGTCCAAAACAAATTGCTTGGTCTGAAAAATGTATAGGCGAGAAACTGTCAGTAACAAGGTGTTGCCTCCATGTCCACGATACCTTAACATATATATATATATATATATATATATATATATATATCATATCATATCATTTCAACACTCAATGTGTCCAATAAATACAACAACAAAAAAAGGAAGTATGATTCAAAATTTGTGACCAATATAAATTCATAAGTAAAAAACAAATAAACAAAAAATAAAGAACTTGTCAACTGGTGGATTTTGCAGTTCCAGCAGATTACAGGGTGAAGCTGAAGGAAAATGAAAAAATGGACAAATACCTGGACCTTGCCAGAGAACTGAAAAAGTTATGGAATATGAAAGACAAAGTGATACCAATTGTTGTTAGTGCACTTGGAACGGTCCCAAAAGGGTTGGAAAAGGGTTAGGAAAGTTTGGAAATCAGAGGAAGGATTGATACCATCCAGAACACTGCACTACTGCAATCTGTCAGAATACTCAGAAGAGTCCTGGAGACTTGCTGTCACTCAGACTCTAGTGAAAGACCTTAAGCTAACGCTGATGTGAAAACTCAAAAGGAGTAAATAATATAATAATAAAGAATAGTAATAATAATAATAATGATAATATATTATAATAATGATAATGATAATGATTATAATGATTATAATGATAATTATTATATATAATGATAAGATAATGATAAATGATATATATGATAATAATAATAAATAATAATAATAATATAATAATAATAATAATGATTATAATAATGATTATAATAATTAATAATAATAATAATAATAATAATAATAATAATGATTATAAAATAATGATAATAATATAATAATAATAATAATAATGATTATAAAATGATAATGAATAATAATAATAATAATAATAATAATAATGATTAGAAGATTATGAAATGATTATTATAATAATAATAATAATAATGATAATGATTATAATAATAATAATAATAATAAAAATAATAATAAAATAATAATAATAATGAAGAAGAAGAAGAAGTCATTTTGTATTTGAAATTTTAAAATTATTTTTATAATCAATAGTAAAACGAACAATGACATCAGAAATGAAAGATATTTTTATCTAATCTATGACAAGTTGAAAAATTCACTGATAAATTTGTTACCTTCAAAGCTGAAGAGTGTAGGGGAAAAATCAGTGATTTTGATTTTTTTGCAGTAATATTTATCCCATGTTCAGACACGTTGTTTAGAGTTTGTCTTTTTTTTTTTTTGTTTGTTTTTTTTTTTT
>CM042160.1:47115907-47118407 GCA_023376005.1 Doryteuthis pealeii | reverse complement strand
CTGATAAATTATTTATTTATTTTCCCATTAAACTAACCTAAACCCTAACCCCTAACCCTAACCCCAACCCTAACCCTAAACCCGTCTTTTTTTTCCTAGTAGATCAATAAATTAATAAATAATGTATCAGTCAAGAGTGGTTCCCTTTGTTTATGTTGGAGTTATAGGAAATAACCAAGTATTTTCTATTATTCAATTGGCCTATCTTTATTCACTTAAAAATTTAAAAGTGAATTTTAAAAGTCTGGAAGGTGGCATGTTGATGTCAATATTTTCACCATAGATCAAACTTTATTTAATCTATCTAAAAATGTAAGTTTTAAAAATTATTACTAACGATTGTTCTTTTTCTTAACAACACACACACACACACACACACACACACACACACACAAAATAAAAAAAAACCCACGCGCGCACACACACACGCACGCACACACACGCACGCATATATATATATATATATATATATAATTATATATATATATATATCGTAGATAATATGGATGCTATATTTCCACGCAGACAGTGCTTAATATCATTGATAGAGCGTTTATATTTGAGTTAAAGTGGCGTTCTGCTGTACGATGTTCTACGTAGGGGGCGATATTTGCCGAGTTCGCTTGTCATGATTATCTTCATTAATAATCGAATTGTATACGATATACGCATTGTAACTGCCTTCAAGCAAAAAAATATAAATAATAATATACTTTGCTCAACAATGCTTCTAAAGCAAATTATCTTAATCTCACAAATATATATATATATATATATATATATATAAATTCGCTCTACTTACATATTGAGCACTTTATATTTGTTATATCGCTGACTTATCATTATTAAAACTTGTATCAACTAAGCATTGAGACCACTGGTAAGTGATCCCATTTTCATATATATATATATATATATAATATATATATAAGCAGTGAGTAAAGTCTACGGATTGGCCTACTGTCGGTATCAGCCAAACATCGAGGGAGTCTATCCCCTTTTCGCTAACGGCAACCCAAGGAGATTTCTTTTGCTGAGATAGAGCACCACACATACCTCTAGCTCCCAGATGTTTTACTGTAGTGATAAGATGACCTAGACTATGCTACTCATGCGCTGATTTGGCGAGGACCGGTATCGAACCCGGGACCTTGCGATTCTAGAAGGAGGCTCTGCCGACTGGGCTAAGATTGCAAATTTTCGTAAAATATCTGGATATCTTAATAATTATATTAATAATGGAGATTTGCTTCCGGTTTTTGTCTGTAACAAAAATTACGTCACTGCTTACGTCACATTACCTGAAATCGTCATAGAATAAATACACTCAAAATTTGAACATGCAACATTAGACATTTTCAAACAAGTTTTAATAAATACATGACTGGTATTATATATCTATATATAGTTTGTTTTATTTTAATACATATTTAAAGTTTACATTTTAATTGTTTTATTTTTTAATCCTTTGATGATTTTACTTACTTGGGGTACAAACTCGCTGACATTGAATTTTTAACTCCCAACCCTCCAGCAACCTGTTTCAAAAATCTCTTTTTACATCGCCCGGAGGGTGTTTTTTATTTTGCTAGTTATAATAAAAATGTATGTAAATTTTATTGGTTGGTTGGTTGGTTGGTTGGTTGGTCGTTTTTGCTTTACGGCATATCAAACCTTTTCGGGTTATTTAATGCCTGATCAAATAATTTTGATATCAGGTCGCTTACAGTACCGGATGTTGCTTAAATGGTCACCCATGTAATTACTGAACAGACTCATCGCTGTTTAACTTCGGTGATCTAGCGGAAACCGGTACTTTCAGCGTGACTTGGCCGTAAGCTGTAAATTTTGTGATATCAAACCTCACTAGCCAGGCAGTTGAAATGTAACATTTTATTTGCCACTGTTCCTTGCAGATAAATCGATGGTAAACATCGTTATAAAGACGTTGGTTTCGCACGAACAAAAAAAAGTCAGAAAAAGCAAAATACGAATAAATGGGTCCGAAATATGATAGGTTAAAATGTTGAGATATCGATATACGACATGTTGGTGGGTGGGGACGGTTGGAGGGTGAGAGGGGGGGGCTATCGATATGGAACGAATAAGCAACAGATGGAGAGCAAGGCCGATAGAAATATGAGCAGACAAATCGATCTTTGTGCACGGGTGGACACACAAAAAATAATAATCGAAATTGCGGAGATCAATGGCCATAAGGATGGAATTGATTGAAATGCGGCTACACACACACACACACACACATATATATGTATAATATATATATATATATATATATATATATGTATATATATATATATATGTGTGTATATATATATATATGTATGTATATATATATGTATATATATATATGTATATATATATATATATATATATATATATATATGTATATATATGTATATATATATATATATATATATGTATATATATATATATATATGTATATATATATGTATATATATTATATATATATAATATA
>CM042160.1:47090907-47110907 GCA_023376005.1 Doryteuthis pealeii | reverse complement strand
ACAGTTCACTTGCAATCATTGAGGAGGGACTTACAATACTCAGGACTCTTTACCAGAAGAAGCAAAGGATTCATTATCAGAGGATTACCAAGGATCCAATTCCATTGGACAAGCGCTCTTGCTTAAAACCTACAGGATGGCCCATAAGATTGTAACACATACCCAGGATATTATATCCCATGAGAATTGTTATATTTATTGTATGGAATTCTATGCGACTGGCGTTGTATAAGACATTGTGACAGCTGCATGGTCGTCATTTATTAAACTGAGGTTAGTCTAGCACCAGTATGGGACACCCAGTGAGAATCGAACTCACTAAAGTAGTTTGCTAGCCTAACATTCTAACCATTACACTACACGAAGCTGGTTGTGTAATTGGATGCGATAGGGATTTTGCGAATCAGCTGCGCCGTTGGTACGCCTGTGGTCGAGAGGTGTGTGGTCGAGAGGTGTGTGGGCGTGAGGGGTGTGGATTAAAGACGTGATACTTTGACAATGTGTGTGGTCCTTTCTGAATGGGTGATCACAATTGTCACCGAAGAATAATTGAAATAAAGATGGTTAGTAGGTATTTGTCCAACCCGTTTGCTGCGGACCGGATATCAAGTCGCAAGCATGGGGTATCCAGCAAGGATCGAACACGCTCCTCAGTAGTAATGAATCTGCGAGACTAGCTTAAAATGGTGAGTAGCTCTGAAGGTTATACATATTTACCAATCCCTCAGCACGAGCAGGATGTGACACAAGGTCAATTTTTTAGGCAGAGTTTAACAGGTTTGAATTAAGATTTTTCCGTCTCCTAGGCTGGCTGAAGAGCCCAGTCTGCCCTGCTGGAGGGCGAACTGGTGGATGCATTCCTTTCCCAAGAGTATTAGCGTTATGTGAAATGCAAACAGCCTCGTCCAGGATTTGAGCTCAGGTCGACGAGTCCATTTCTTACGACTCTAATCATTACACCACGCGCCTCCTCTGAATATTAGATGTCTGCTCTCAGTCACCATAAACCAGTGACTTGAACTTAAAATTCATCTACTTCTGTACGTAAAAATGTCCTCCCCAACCTTTTATATTTCTCTTTAGCGGTGCCTTATAATTAACTCTGGTTCTATACTTTAGGTGAAATTGTGGTGCTATCTGCCTACCACATGATCTGCTAAAATGATCAGAATAATCGCTTTACAAACTTCAAAAATCCGACGACAAAGCCACTCGCACAATAACACAACAGTCTTTAACTTAAAATTCGATAACAGCCCCAAAGCGTCTTATCCCTTTTTCGTTCGCGCCTAGTTTTATGCACAGCTCGATCTTGAAAGGATTTGCATACGTGCAAATTAATTCTCACCAAATCTCCTGGCATCGAGATCGCGCTTCTTCAAATTACTGTGCTAAGGCAGTTCTATTTTCTTTTCCTTCTAGCCTCCTATTCATTTTACATGCAAGATATGTTCGCATCCGCTTCGCTCCACGAAGTAAGTCTCATCTCTCGCTACAATCTGGTGGGATGAAAACTGTATTGGCCTTCATATAACCAAAAGGTTCAGTCGTTCCTGAAATTAATGTTATATATATATTTACCAACCCCTCCGCACGAGCAGGATGCGACACAAGGTCAATTTTTTAGGCGGAGTTTAACAGGTTTGAATTCAGAGTTTTCCTTCTCCTAGACTGGTTACCTAGCCATGGTTAAAGAGCCCAGTCTGCCCAGCTATTTACCCATATCTGGAGTGAGAATTGGATTAATACCTTTCCCAAGGGTATTAGCGCAATGTGAAATGCCAAAGCTTCGTCCAGGAATTGAACTCGTGTTGACAAGTCCATTTCCTACGACTCTAACCATTAGACCACGCGCCTCCATTAATGTTATATAGCAATTCTTTAAGTCGGACGTATTTCGTATCTTATAGCAGTATACTTGGGGTTGTGGGTAAGGTATGGGTAAGTCCACTAGAGGCGTTAAAATGGTTCTGATGTTCGCTGTGTTTATACACACATATGCACATGTATGCGTGAAAAAAATATTTACCAGAAAGTACTGTTGCTTATCTGATACACAAATGCAAAATATACCGTATCCCTAATCTCACTTCTTTCCTCGGGAACACCAATAGCAGTAAGATTACAATACCTGCTACTCGCATGGATCCCCAAATGGGTTAAAAGGGGCTCTTTAGCCTTGTTCAGCAACCCATCAAAGTCAAGGAAAAGTCCAACACAAAACCTCTGCTGCCTTTCAAGGAAAGGCTAGGGGAGTAAACCTCGAAAACAAATCAGGAGCCGGAGACCTAAAGATGGTGTGATGCTGAAATCCAGTGCTACCCATCAACTCCTGTGACACTACTGCTGCAAAAACTGCATTGGTACCTTAACCTTTCCTTTGGATCACAATGGCAGTGTGGAGAGGGGGAATTTGCTGCATGGGCAACAGCTTATCCTCCATGCGATAAGGCTATGTAGTTCAAAGAAAAACTTTGACACTACTCCATCGTCTCTCGTAGATGGAAGGCTATGTAGTTCAAAGAAAAACTTTGACACTACTCCATCGTCTCTCGTAGATGGAAGGCTATGTAGTTCAAAGAAAAACTTTGACACTACTCCATCGTCTCTCGTAGATGGAAGGCTATGTAAAAGAAAAACTTTGACACTACTCCATCGTCTCTCGTAGATGGAAGGCTATGTAGTTCAAAAGAAAAACTTTGACACTACTCCATCGTCTCTCGTAGATGGAAGGCTGCAAAACCATACCTGAGGTTGTATACAGATTTACTTATTTTACATTTATCGAATATATTCTTACATAGTTCTGTGTAGATGACTTTGACTATCTGTTATCTTTGGACCACATGACCTTTAGGCACCCCTTTTTATCTCGATTAAGAAAGGATATGTTTTTCATTTACACCGTCAATATCCGGTTGTTTTAACAGACAATTTTTAGATTTTTTTAAAATTATAAAGCTAACCCCTAACTCTAACCTAACCCTTACAAACAACTGGATATTGACGGTGTAAAGTAAAAACATGCCCTTTCTTAATCGAGATCAAAAAGGGTGCCTAAAGGTAATATGGTCCTTATCTTCTGCTCTGGGCAGGTAGATTTTATTCTGTTATTTGCCAATTCAGGAACGTCTTGTTTTGTTGTTGGCTTTTCGTTAACTCACACAAGAATTTGCTTTAATTAGAGCCAGTTCGATACTTTGATGTGTGACCATTTATTGAACGGGAGGCACTGTAAGAAACCAAATATCAAAATGACTTGATTCGGCATTAAATGACCCGAAAAGGGTTGATATGTCGTAAAACCAACCAACCAACCAACCAACAAATCTAATGTAAAGTTGGATCCCCTAGTATAGTTTATAGATCAAAACCTTTGCAGGCATGAGTCTAACAATCCTTGAAAGTTTGTTTAAAATCCGTCCCAAAATGGCGGACACACAGACAGACTAGCACCTGGTGAATTATAATGAGATTTCTTTTCTTTGGGATAATTTCTTCTTAAGTGTAGCGTTTCGATCATTCCTAACCAGAAACAAAAAATTAATTGAGCTGTCCTAATTGGGAACCCGTCTCCTGGCAGTGGTAGTTAGAAGGTTAATATTAGGGTTCCGCCCTGATGTTTGGTGGGGGTAATAGCTGAGCGTAGTGAACAATTACGAATAAATCTCATTATAAAATGTGATCTTGAGTCGGGTGTTGTATTGGGTGGGTCTATGGATTAACCTGCACTAAAAAAAAAAGGCATTGTGTCACATTTTGCCTTTAGAAGGAGGAGGGGGAGGATTAGGACGAAGAGGAGAAGGAGGGGGTATGGCAAGGTGGAGAGAGTGACTCTAAAAGTAAAGTGTACAATGAATTCACCAGTAGTCTTTAAAAAAAAGTAACAGAAAAAAGTATAAAAATAAAAATAAAAAAATAAATAAAGAAGACCTACCCCCAAAAAGGGGGGAGTGTCCTGAGTGTGACACTATACTGTATATAATGGTGAGGCTCCAGTTCTGGATACCTTAGGAGTGTTGAGTGCCTCTTCATCACTCTTACTCCCAGGTCCAATCAAACCAGGAGTGATAGTACCTGTTACTACGTGTCTATCAGCTTGATTAAACCAAATCATTGATTTACCGATAAAAATCGGTGGGACGGGGGCTTGTAAAATTATCTACTTTAATTTGTCGATAAAAAGCGATAAACCACGACTCGGAAAATATTCAAGTTGGACCGGAAATACGTTTGACACCGGCATGGTAAAAGATAGCGGGACGGCAAAAGACCAAAATACCCCAATTTTCATACTGTACGCGTGTGGGTAGGTTAGAGTAATCTCCCTTTATTGATAGTTAACTTAGAGTGCCGTTCGTGGTGTTATGCAAATATTAGTGCCAGGCCGTTGGTAAGTCTCAGAGAATAGCACCCATTTTTTTTAAAAACTAATATTTCAAAACAATTTTCATGATAAATACACGGCTCAGAAAATATTTCAAGTTGGGCCGGAAATACGCCTGACAGCGGCACGGTAGATCATAGCGTAAGTTAGGGCAGGAGTCCGGAATGACAAAATGTTAAGATTACCAACTTGTTTTCAGTGAGTTTTTAAAATCTCTCATTCCGAAATAGTTAGTGTGTGGCGAATTAGTAGAATGTTCCCGACCAGTGGGAAGACCAAGACAATGCTTTAAAGACGTCTGCAAGAAAGACATGAAGACATGCCACATCAACACCGACTCATGGGAGGCTGGGACAGAAAACCGAGCGGCCTGGCACCTCCTTGCCAAACAAGGGACGAAAAGGAATGAAACAGGAAAGTAGCCGCCACAGCAAAGAGAGCCAGAAGGAAGGAGAGACAACAACAACACCAGCAAGCATCACTATTTGTGTACAGTTACTGCACCAGAGACTGTCATTCAAACATTGGCTTGCTCAGCCAATTGCGCAGATGCAGATATGAAAAAATCTGGACACTACGCCATTATCTTTAACAGGCGGAAGGATACCAACCAACTTGTTTTCAGCATGTTTTTTAAAAATGGCTCGTTAAAAAATTCGGTGCGTTTTCCCGAGAATCGCTGAATTTCATGTTTTTAATCCAAATATTTCCACCAAGAGATACTTTAACCCCTTCAAGTCTGTATAAATTAGTGAACACACTTTTACAACCCGTGTTTAAAATTGTCGCTGATTGAGGTGCTCTTCGCAGAAATGAGTCCCGGCCTCCTAGCTAAAAAAAATAAAAAAAAAAAAAAACGCTAAGCGGTGATAACTCAAAAAACAACCCGCGCTTAAATGCCTTCAATCCCTTAAAGTATATCTTTTTTGTTTCGATATTTTTTTTTCTCGACACTCAATTACAAATTTTTAAAAAATAAACTATTTTTTTTTTCTGTATTTTTATTTTATTTTAATATATCATTTCCAACAATCAATTACAAATAAAAAATCAAAATATTTAGATATTTTTTAATTCTAACTAAAAGAAAAGGCACAAAAACAATCAAGACATTAAACAAACATAAATAAATTTTTAAAAAAATCTGAATATTTAGATGTTCTTTTTTATTTTAATAAAAAAAAAATGTCACGTCATTATAAAATTAAAAAGAAATCTTTTATTTTATGGTATCGCAATTGTACAACGTAAATTTAGGTGCTACAAACATTTAATTTTTAATTTACACGGTACAATTGTGAAATGTGTTGCAAAATATTGGCAAAGCTGTCTGTGTCTGTTTAAGCGCGGGTAATTTTTTGAGCTGTCACCGCTTAGTGTTTTTTAAGGCAGGGGGCCGGGACGCATTTCTGCGAAGAGTACCCTGATTGATTTGCCTTTTTTATTATGTCCACCATTTATTTATTCTGTCTTGTCGGCTGGGGCGTTGGAATACACCGACTGCACCTCTGCAGAGTGGTAAGACTCCCCCAAATGGGGCCACCTGTTGACCGTGGCTGGCGACCCGTGATGCTTATGGGCGGAGTCTTGGTGGGTGAGCAGTCCATGACCTGCAACACTTCACTTAGACCCTTACTTAGGTTAGACGGGCGGTCGGAGAGGCCCCCTCCGATCAATCGGCTGGTCATGTCAAGCCCTAGCACCTATATAATTTTCCCAACCCTATTGCCCTTATTGCAAGTCCCAAACCCTTTTTATCATATGAGTGGTAGAAGGCGGTGGCTAAGGGTCTACATGTCCTGGGAATGACGTTAAACTCTATCTGATGGTGAGGTTCCAGTTCTGGACGTTTGGGGAATGTGGAGCACCCCTTCATCACCATTGCTCCCTCGTCCACTCTGACCCGGAGTGGTAATACCTGTTAGGGTTCCATCTATGGGTTAAATAGAAAAATGTATTTATAAAAAAGATTGTGTATCCATTAAGAATTAATCTATTTCAAAACTTTGTCGGCATTAAATGACCCACTGAGGTTGATATGCCGTAAAACCAAACTAAAACCATTTATTTATTTATACATTCAGGAAATATCAAGTCGTTTATGTAGCATAAACGGGTTGACGTCTTTCAGACGACGAAGGTTAGAACAATTTTGTCAAAGGGGATTAACTATTGAGAGAGAGAATCAACTCTAGGCGGTCGTCTGGTGGGGGACTAAAAGTTTTGTGTACATTAAAAAAGGGGTGGGAGTACGAAGAAAGCTGAGAAGAGAAAACGAATGCCGTTTATTCATCCCATCTCCAACCAGATGGTCGGTGACTTGGTCGGTCCTGTTTGTACGAGGGGAGAGTAAGGAAGGAAGTGATGGAGAGCAAGGAGAGTTGGGGGATGGTATAGATTTGGGTCATTACTTTTTGACGAGGGGGTCATGACAAGGTAAATGAAATCAAAATAAGAACGATGAGAAGGAAGCTGTTTTAGAAAGAGGAGGAGGGGGAGTATTTGGGAGATGGGGGAGGGGAAGTTTGGGGGGGGAAGGGTTAGGAGATGGGTAAAGACAAAAAGGAAAAAAAAAAGTGAGGAAGAACAAGTATGAGAACAATAGGGATTGTCGATAAAAGTAGTTATTTTACCCAACCCTTTATCCTACGTGTTAGATGTGACACAAGGTCGCAAGTATGGGGCATCCGGCGAGGATCGAACTCGTTATTCATTTGTTATTGATCTGTTAACCATTGCACCAAGCTTTCCTAGTTCGATAGCGGCCCTCGCCAACTCAGCGTATGAGTAGTACGGGGATCTGTGCGGTAAAGTAAGGAGCTGGTGGTAGGTGTGGCGCTCCACGTTAAAATAATCTCCTTGGTCTAGCGCTAGTGAAAAGGGGATAGACTCCCTCGCTGATTGGCTGATAAATAAATAGATATGATTGGATGAAAGGAATCTATTTTTGTTGGAACAAACAAGTTTTTATTGATTAAAGAAGAAGAAGAAGAAGAAGAAGAAGAAGAAGAAGAAGAAGAAGAAGAAAGAAAAAGAAAGAAAAAAGAAGAAGAAGAAAGAAAAAGAAAGAAAAAAAGAAGAAGAAGAAAAGAAGAAGAAGAAGAAGAAGCAAGAAGAAGAAGAAGAAGAAGAAGAAGAAGAAGAAGAAGAAGAAGAAGAAGAAAGAAAAAAGAACTAGAAGAAGAAGTAGAAGAAGAAAGAAAAGAAAAGAAAAAGAACTAGAAGAAGAAAAAGAAAAGAGAAGGGTGAGAAGAAGAAGAAGAAGAAGAAGAAGAAGAAGAAGAAGGGAGGAGATGCAAGAAGAAAGAGAAGAAGAAGAGAGGAAGAAGAAGAAGAAGAAGAAGAAGAAGAAGAAGAAGAAGAAGAAGAAGAAGAAGAAGAAAAGAAGAAGAAGGAAAAAGGAAGAAGAAGAAGAAGAAGAAAGAAAAGGAAGAAGAAGAAGAAGAAGAAGAAGAAGAAGAAGAAGAAGAAGAAGAAGAAGAAGAAGAAGAAGAAGAAGAAGAAGAAAGAAGAAAGAAAAAGGAAGAAGAAGAATAAAAAGAAAGAAAAAGAAGAAAAAACAACTAGAAGAAGAAGAAGAAAAAGAAAAAGAAGAAGAAGAGTAATTGTTGATTAATAATATATAACGAGAGCTAATGACATTATTTTTGACTTTACGTTTTAGAGAACCATTTTGATATTGCTAATTTAAAAAAAAAAAGCGGCAAAAATCCTTGTGTATGTTTTCGACATTTGTAGATTTGGATTTCCAAGTCTAACAAATTTGAAGACACGGAAACTGAGAATATAAAAACAAAATGTAAATGGATCAAATAATATGGATGTATCTTTTTAAAAAGATAACAGCAAACATCTATTCAAGAACTGTTTTATTCACACCAAGCACTTGTTTTCAATTCAAATCATCATCATCGTGTCGCGCCAGTAGCACGGATATCCATGACAACCTCTCGCCAACCATCCTTATCACTCATTGACCCCGAGAGGTCCTCCGCACGGCATGCTGCGTCTGTACATAGCTGGTCTTTGTAGGTCTTTGCAGGACGGCCCGCACTAGTATGTCCATGTGCCGGTTTCCACAGAAGGACGTCGCTTATTAGCTCATCCTTACTACTTCCCCAGCAGTGTCCGACATGTCTTGTTCACCTTGTCGTATGGCTGCACCACTTGGACCTTGACGAGGCGCCTGGAAAATAGACTCGATGGGAGGTGCACAAGTACTGCGTACTCCCATATATCCATATATATATATATATATATATATATATATATGGGGGTGATTTCTTCGCCTTCCCGCAGCTATGGGTAAATAGGAGGGCTCTTTAGCCTTGGTATGACAAGCGGTCTAGGAAAAAGGAAGCTCTCAATTCCGCTTAAAATCAACATTATGTTACATTAGTGGAAGGTTGGGTAAACACACGCACACACACACACACATACACGTTTTTAACCAGCGGGTGTTGCAAGATGATAACGATTTTGCAATTAAGGAACACGAGTATTAATATATAGATTGCAAGTTCAATCCCTACTGGATGCCCCTTAAAAAATAGAAAGAAAAAAAATCCCCACGTAAAAATATCTTGTGTGAATCCGGCCTGGTGGGAAATCAGGAAAATAATTATTTTTTCATTTTGAATTATATATTTTTCTTGGCTGACAAAAATTGATATTGGTTCTCAAAAAAAACAAAAAAAAAGACGTGTGACCAAAAAAACAAAAAACAAAAACAATAGTGTATGACCAATAAAAAGACTGAACAAAACTTGCTAGCGTCTCAAGTCCGGTGGTCTTGCCAGTGCTCTCTCTCTCTCTCTCTCTCTCTCTCTCTCTTGCAACTAATGAACCAGTACCCGCGAGAGGTTACATCGTGATGGGTGCGGGTAAACAGGGTGGGGCCGCCCGAGATGAGGCTAGTGAGTGTTGGGGAAGCGGGACAGCCCGAAGGGCGAATGAAGTGTAAAGATTTGGGTCTAGGTTAAAAGGACAGTAACCTTATTTTTTAACGCGAGGGGTTCGGGTTGGGGGGGGGGCGGATTTTCAAGTCAGACAGAAAAGACATGTGTATTCAGTGTGAAATTAAAGCCAGTGTTGCTAAGCAACGACAGATTCTATTCACCCACTCTCACCCCCCACAACGCGATCCACGCAAAAACACGTGGGATTGTGGAACCAATCACGTGGGAAGATGGAGGCGGCAGAGTGAAAAATAGAAATCGTTATATTAACGGCCAAAGTTTAATTTATTCGGATTTTGATAGTTTTCACTAGGTACCAACAAAATAGGTCACGTGATCAGTTTAGGCCATATTGAAGGAAGAAATGTAAATATTTTCGAGTTTTTGCTTTTAAAATCTCGCAAAAAAGAAATAACGAACATAAAGAGTTGCTGCAAAGAAAAACAGTTAATTCAAAGATCAAATGATCTGACTGGGCAAAAATTACTGTTATCTTGAAAAATAAGTAAAACAGTCCGTTTTTTACGACACTATCAGTTTCTTTATTGATATTTTTTAGCTGAATTCTGTATTTGTGGTTCTTTTACTGAAAAGCTCTGGCATTGAAACTCATAAAATCTTCTGATATAATTATTCAGACTCTTATCTTTATAGAAAAAAAAATAAAAATCGTTTTTTGCCGGTTCATTCATGGGGGAGTAGACCCCGTAAAAAAATAATTCGCCTAATATATTTTAGAAAAAAAACTATTTCTGACATATTTTTATTAAAAGATAAGTAATTCTGGAAACTTTCGTGAGAATCGGACCATTAATTGATTTTTCATATAATTTTTTAAAAAAGCCTCTTGTCATAACTTGTTTTTGGCTACGTTAAATTTCAATTGATTTAACGGTGCAAAAATGTAAATATTGCTTTTCGTTCATAATTTCCATTATTTCCGTAAGCTGAATTTGTTTAAAAATCATCTGGAGTGTTTTTAATTTTTCTTCTTTTGAATGGACAAAAAATGTTCAAGATAATATTAACCTTTGTGCAAGTTTCATTGTGTTAAATATTGGCGGGGGGTAAATTTCACAGGGAAAATTGGTGGTACCTAGTTTTCAATCTGTGTGTATTGTGTGCTGAGTTTAAGAATACTGATTTGTGTGTTTTTGGCCACCAGAGCCAAATTTACACCTCGGTGGGGGCACTTCCGGATAGGAGGGCCCCCACAAGTTGCTTCAATATCTATATATTAATACTCGTGTTCCTTAATTGTACGACTGTTATCATCTTGCCACACCATCTGGTTAAAAATGAAACCGTCCAAATTGTCAAAGAACAAATGCAAAAATGTAAATCCTGATTATCTGCTGTTGCTTATCCGACGAATTTTAATTTCTTATGAATGTCATCACCCCAGCTAAATAATGGACCATTCCGAGTTTATTATTAAGAAATAAAGAAAGGGAAGAAGATATAATAAGAAAGAAAGAAATAATAAGAGTAGGGGAAGATAGAGAGAGGGAGGGAGCGCCGAAGCGATAACGCTAATCTGTTTCAATCGAACATAATGAAAACGAAAGAAAGAAAGAAAAATGAGTGAAAGAGAGTTAAATCAAGATATTTTTTTTTTTACATATTGAACTATTCTGCAATTGTTAGCATCTTTGCCTCTACTAAAGACGATAGCGTAGTGTCCTTTTTTTTCTTTTGTCTGCAGCTGCGTGGGTGGCTGAACAGACCAATTTTTGAATGACAATCTCTGGTGCAGTGACTGCAAACAAACAGTGATGCTTGCTGGAGATGCTGTTGTCTCTCCTTTTTGGTTCTCTTTTCTGTGGCGGCTTCTTTCCTGTCTTTTTCACTCCTTTTCGTTCCTTGTTTGACGAGGAAGTGCCAGGTCACACGGTCTTCTGCACAAGCCTCCCATGTGTTGGTGTTGATGTGGCATGTCTTCATGTTTTTCTTGCAGACATCTTTAAAGCGAACTATTCCACAATAGCTCTTAAGTAAACATATCAAACGTTGCAATAATTAAATTATCATAATGTGGTATATTCACAGGTCCTGATAGTATATATTATTAATAATATCAATAATATACTCTATGGAAAGTCTATGGATCTTTCTACCTGAAATAAATATCTATAAAGAATGAAAATTATCCAGAATGCAAATATAGCGTTTGTTAACTTTTTACTTTTAGTTAAAAAAAAAAAAAAGACAGAAAAAAATCTGGCATTAAAAGTGACGAAATTTCACAAAATACATCTATTAGATGATTGACGGGGAAGTCGTCAGCGATGCTGTATCCCTGAGATCACTGAAAATTTCTGGTCTTTCAACATCGGATTTCCTTCCACAGGAGACCAATCAGGGCTGATCAAATCCCGACTCTCCCCGCTCAGCAACAGGCTTTCACTAACCTCAACTCCTATTGACCATCACTTTATATTACTGGTGATGTGACCCCCAACCAATGGCAATGGAGTTCTTCTTATATATAATTACTTAAATGTATTTTTTTACCCATAATTCCTTTCTGAAGATTTTAGATTTCTCATATCTCATTAGTCACTTTACTTCCGGTTCAGATCTGCTTGACTGATTATTCACCTGCCACGGTTAACCGGAAGCCTCTTTGCTTCCCGTTCAGAATTGACTGTTTATAAAGTGACGACCTGATTATCTGCTTGGTTTGCCTCTCAGTCAATAGGATGGATGAAGTTATCTCCCTTCTTTTAATAACAGATATTCGTTAATACTTAATTTTTTTAATACTTTTGACATCTGTGCTACTCATACGCTGAGTTGGCGAGGGCCGGTATCGAGCTAGGAACCTTGTGGTTTCTAGCCGAACGCTCTACCGACTGAGCTAAAAAGTTATTTGACGCCTGTTTGATCAACTGTCAAACTATTAAAATTTCTCAGGTTGGGTCATTGCTGAGGAAGACCGGACGATACAGCAGCCGAAACGTTGTTTTTTTTATTTTTACATAGCACAATAAAGATGGGGACAACAGCCCGAAAAAACAAAATTATTCACATCAAGCCTCATCGGAGAAATACAGATAAATAAAATAGAATGATTTTTTGAGAGACTGACATATTTTTCAGGCATTTCGTCTCTCTCTCTCTCTCTCTCTCTCTCTCTCTCTCTCTCTCTCTCTCTCTCTCTCTCTCTCTGTGTGTGTGTCTCTCTCTCTGTGTCTCTGTCTGTCTGTCTGTCTGTCTCTCTCTCTCTCTCTCTCTCTCTCTCTCACACACACACACACACACACCACAAATACACACACACTCTCTCACTTTCTCTCTCTCGCATACACACTATCTCTCTCACACACAAACACACTTACACGCACACGCACACTCTCTCTCTCCTTACTCTCCCCACTCATTCTCACATACAGACACACACACACACTCCTCTCTCTCTCTCTCTCTCTCTCTCTCTCTCTCTCTACACACACACACACACACACAGACAGACTGTCCCCTTCTCTCTCTCTCTGTCTCTCTCTCTCTCTCACGCACACACACTCACTCTCACTCTCTTTCACACACACAGACTGCCTCTCTCTCTCTCTCTCTCTCTCTCTCTCTCTCTCTCTCTCTCTCTCTCACACACACACACACACACACACACACACACACACACACACAAAGAGTGGAATACACGAATTCTTAAAACATCTAATCTGACAACGTTCTTGATAGGGCGTGTTTTGTTTTTTTATTAGTTTTTAACATCTTGATGATGACATTGTCGTTTGGCTTTTGTTTGGTTTTTGTTTTGTTATTTTTTGTTTATTTTTCTTTTCTATTTTCTTTTTTTTTTTATTTATCTATTTTATTATTTTTTATTTTATTTTATTTATTTATTTATTTTGTCCTTCTCTCAGATAACTAATTTCTTGTCACGAACAAGGCAAAAACGTAGACATTCTGAAAACGAAGAAATGCTCAAATTGTAATTTCTTAAATTATTTTTTATTTATTTAACCACGAAACACAAAGACAATGAAAAAAAAAATTAATTTACAAAATTAAACATTTAAAAGAATTTGTTTAAGTCTCTGTTGATTCTTTAACAAGAAAGCGACAATTTGATTAAAATATTAAAGACTAGCAGCGGCTACCCGGTGTCGCGTGGCTAGAGGGGGATTTTTTTAAGTTAGTCCCGCAGATCCATTATTACTGAATCGTGAGTTGAATCCTTGTGTAATGCCTCATTTAAATCCCTATGTAAAAAAAATAGACATTGCATCAATCCAGCTACTCTGAAAAGAAATGTTAATGTCTACTATCTAAAATATTAAATAAAAAATTTAAAAAAAAAACAAAACATCCTGTTATCATTTAAATTTTATTTTTTAATTATCTTCACGAATATAAATTAAATCTCTATTATTTTTACTCAAAAACCAAGCCCTGGTGGTATTTAATGTGTATATATATTTACTTTGTCGTTGATTGTTTTATTTTCGCAGTTTCCTCCGGGCTTACATATACATACAACTGCCCTTTATATATGTATAGATACTCACGAAAATGGTACATTTTTATTACTACCAGTTGTTGGGTCAGTAAAATGGTAATTCCGGGTGGATAGTAGTCCCTTGCTGCAGTTGTTCGCCGATAGGTGGCGAGAGTATGTAGGCAGCAACCCGGGAGTTTTGAATTCTCTTTCTCTGGGACATGCCAACACTTCACATGGTTTAGACACTTGTGTCTCTTCACTGTCTCTTCCCAACCAGCTATCAGTAAATGACCTTCCTTAGGACGTAAGTCCTACGTCCTACTTCCTTTATAATGCGTCTATGTTTTGTATATGTATTCCTGCCTTGAATGTATTTCTCCGTGTAATCACGGAATAAAGTCTGTTATTATCTTATAGCTTTGTCGGAGTACCTAATGTACACACATGTACCCACGTTGGAAGGTTACTCTAAGTCTTCCAACTTAGGGCCGGTTTAGCAATGAACCTAAAATATAAAATATATTTTGTAGACGGAATTTGCAGAAGTTTTATGGCGTCTTCTTTAATAAGTCTGTGAAAATCCCAAATCGCCAAATGTTTGGACTATGATTCGTCACCCAATTCATCTGAAATTATGGATTAGCCCTTGCCCCCTCCCCATCCCCACCCACATACACGTACACCAATTGTTTGTCTCGTTTATTTTAGAATGAATCAATGGATATTTATGGTCGGACTGATAATCACTTTTTTGTCCTCGGATATTGTTTTATGGTTTTATTATTCATTCACTTGAAAATATAATTTTAGTTGTAATGAACTTTCTCATTTTTGCTGCAATACGGTTATGTTGTCTGGACTGCTTCCACCTTAGATGCCTACGCCGCATTCTACGCATTCGCTGGCAGGAAAAAGTGGCTGATTTCTGATTTAGGTCGGAAAATTAAAACGGAAAGTTTTTTGGTGGTCCCCAATGACAGTTTAACTACAGTCTATGAATTAACATTTTGCGAATTGGGTTACGGTTTTAGGGGATTAAGGTTGTTTTTAATTACGTATTGCTAAAAAAATAAACAACAAAAAACCCAAATTACTATACATTTAATGTTGAAAAATATTTTTTAAAACTAAGTTTAATTGAAATTATACATTGCAATACTAACACAAACAACTGTCTTAATAATTGATTCAATAATTAATTTCAATGGTTAATTAAATGTATAGTAATTTGGGTTTTTTGTTGTTTTTTTTTTAAGCAATACGTAATTAAAAACAACCTTAATCCCCTAAAACCGTAACCCAATTCGCAAAATGTTAATTCATAGACTGTAGTTAAACTGTCATTGGGTACCATCAAAAAACTTTCCGTTTAAATTTTCCGACCTAAATCAGAAGTCAGCCGCCTGCGTTGGCTTGACCATGTCAGGAGGATGGACAAAGGTCGCATCCCCAAAGACCTACTGTATGGTGAACTACTAGAGGGCACCCGACCGGTAGGGAGACAACGCCTACGCTTTAAAGATGTCTGCAAGAGAGACATGAAAACATGCCACATCGACATAAAGACATGGGAGGCTTAGCGTACATATGATAAAAAGGGTTGGGGTTTGCCATAAGGCCAATAGGGTTGGGAAAATCGTATTGGTGCATTTTAACGCCCTAGCCGACAGGGCGGTCACTCTTTGGAAGATCAGAAACAACCTTTAAACTTGACTATAGAATGTATATGTTATATAGTCCCCCCACTATCTTTTTCGAACGGGGGTTCCTAACCACTTCTGACTCCCTCGTTGTATTTTTTTGACGACTCATCTTTCTGTAGTCGTGTGTTCTGTTTAGTTTCGTTATCAGGAAAAAATACTGTCACATTTTTGGCGGGAAGAATAAATTCTAAGACACTTCTTTATTTCATTTCTTCGCTAAGACGTCTTTTACATAACCCTGTGGGATTGTCTGCCCTTGTTTGGCTGGAAGAGTTATCTTCCTTTGTGTTTCTGGTTTTCCCCACCAGGCGCTCTGACTATTTAGGCAGGCAAGCGCCAAGTTTGAATTCTCTTTCTTCTCCGGGACTTGACGAACACACATGGGTTAGACAGTTTGTCTACACCCTTCTTGTCTGGGGGTGAAAAACCCACACAGACAACGTAGTAAGTGACTTTGACTTATGGACTTTCTAAAAATTTAATACTTCCATTTTGTATCTTGTCTCATGTATGTGTTACTAATATATCCTCCCTGTTGTTTCTGAGGCATCTTATATATAACTTCTCCACGTGCTGTCATGTATTAAAGTCCATTGTTATATTTAACACCCTTGGTCGGAGTTGTCTGTTCAACTAATTATAATTAACATTATTACATTTTGAATCCAACAACCCGACCACATTCGGGGAGCTGGTACCATTTAAGGTATGCAAGTGAAACAATTTTATGAGCACTTTTCTTTTGTGAATGTGTCCGTCTTAAATTCTCGGAACCAACTAATTAAATTCAAAACTATTCTTGTTAATTTTCTATTGCCGCTTGATTATGTGATTTTCTAAATCAATCAAAAGCCACGTCTCAAACGACCCCAAGGTTATCGCCTATCAATCAAACCCCTTTCAGTTAATGTCTCCGAATACAATTTCTGACATATTTTCTACACTACTCTCAAAATAATAGATACAGCTAATTCATTATTTAAATTCATTAATTTATGGAAATCCGATCTCACTGACAAGTTAAAGCGACAATTCTTCCAGACTTATATCAGTACTGCTGTATGGCTGTACCACCTGGACCCTAACGAAGCGCCTTGAGAATAAGCTAGATGGGACCTACAAGAATGCTACGTGCGATCTTGAACAAGTTGTGAAAACAGCACCCCACAAGCAAGCAGCAGTATGGCCACCTGCCCTCATCTCACAAACCACCCGAATGAGACGGACAAGGCATGCTGGGCATTGCTGGAGAAGCAAGGACGAACTCATAGGCGACGTTCTCCTGTTGAATCAAACACATGGACATGCTAGTGTGGACCGGCCACCAAGGACCTACATTGACCAACTATGCGAGGATACTGGATGCCGCACAGAGGACCTCTCTGGCACAATTAATGATAGGGAGTGTTGGTGAGAGATTGTCATGGATATCCGTGCTAATAGCGTGACATGATGATGATGATATCAATCAAATAACAAGAATCAGGAGATTTAATATCCTGTTTATTTTTGCAAAAGTATAGGAGAACGTCACTTATGAGCTTCTCCAGCATTGTCCAGTATGTTTTGTTCCTCACACCATCCGCATGCCTGCAGACAGACTTCCCTGTAAACTACTTTACAGTGAACTCACAGATGGCACGCAGGCCCCCTCCAAAAAAAAGCGGTTCAAAGACCATATTAAGACAACACTGAAGAAATGTAACATCACACCTTCAAGCATGGAAGATCCTGCCTCCAACAGACAGGGTTGGCGAGACGCCAGCCGCACAGGAGCTAAGCAGCTCAATAATGAGATAATAGAACCGCAGAGCGGCGACGTCTCGTCGTCATGAACAGTCAGATGTAGATGTGAATTTCTCCTGCAGTGTGTGTGGCCGTATCTGCAGGTCCAGAATTGGACTAATGAGCCACAATATGGTCCATTAATGAAGACATGAAGTGACGTCATCGTCTCCTGCGATGGACTTCGAAAAGAAAGAAAGACCCTGGTTGTTTTTGCGATGGGAGGTAAGTGGCCGCACAACTGCTCTTTATTGAGATGTTGCTTCAAAGATTTGATCAAGACGGCACGCAACATCCTTGCACAGTTATCGTCAATAATATTGATCAAGTTTCCCCGTACAACTTTGCTGAGGAACTCCGAAAAAGTTTTAGGAAAAAAAAATACGCCTAGTGTTCATACGACTACTGGCTAACTAAACTTTGGGACTGAATTTATCAAAATAAGAACATTGAAAATCCATAAAATGTATAATATATATATATATATATATATATATATATATATATATATTTGTATAGGAATATAGATAATAGTCAACGCACAGTTCTCCAACAGTATGACTAGCTACTCGACCGGTAGTGACTCGACTCCGAATCCTGATACGTAACTCGACTTCTGACTTCTCATAACCTCGCGTGGTTATTTCCTATAACTTCAACTAAAAAAAGGGGAACCACTCAGATTGACTGATAATTTATTTATTTATTGATTGATCTACTAGGAAAAAAGAAGCCGGGTTAGGGTTAGGGTTAGGGTTAGGGTTAGTTTAATGGGAAAATAATGGGTAGATTTCTTAACAGATAAAATTCATTCAGAGTGATACCCCCTTTTTTTAGGTTGGAATTATAGGAAATAACCCCTCGCGTATTAGTATCTTTATATGTGTTTTATTGGACGAGTCCAACTGTTGTGTAGAGGGAATATCTACCCTTACAACATAAATATAGTTTAATATCCTTGCACCAGACTAGGCTAGTAAATATCTGCCTCTTACGAAAATGTTCGTGGTGAACAGCCGTGAGTTCTTAATTATAAAAAATAATCTCACAGTATTTTGTCTGTCCGTGTTAAATGAATTCAAAACGGATAATAATTGTGAATGATGGCTCTGGGTGTGTGGACAGGAGAAAAGACCAAGAGGGCAGCAATGACGAATCGGACATGCTCATAAATATCGACGTGTAACAGGACTGACATATTTTGCATTTCCTATTTTAAAAACTTTAACCGTTATTATTGTTATTATTTAAAAAAATAGATTTTTAAAAAAAGTTTTTAAAAAAAGGCACAACCTTTCTAAATTTATTTACACCCTAATGTATTTTTAGTGATTCAATTTCAATCCACCCCGTAAGAGTCAGTCTTCAGGTCACTCTCGCTTCCAAGAGATCAGGTTATGGCAGGGGGTTAGTTTCAACACCGGTTAGATTGCATTGACGTCATTTATGCAAATATTTTGGGGGGGGGGGAGAATGGGGAGTGGCGTAAAAAACATGGCGCGTTAAATTTACATTTCGTGACTTTGCTCTTAACAAGGTTTGATTAAAACATCATTCAAAAATGGTGGCAAACAATAGGGGAAAAAAAAGCAAAAAAACAAAGCACGCATGCGCACACGTGAATTTTGCAACTACGCCGTGTGTTCTATATTCGGCTTAAAGCAGATGTTGATTCGTAAGCCTGTCTTGTCGGTCTATCATATTTGGGTACGAATGCAGAATAAAGCGCAAGAGATAATATCATTAGATTACGTATAAAAAAAAACATTATATTTCACAGAAATAAACAAAACCGGTTATTTCCTATAACTCCAACCTAAAAAAGGGGCACCACTCTGATTGACTGATTATTTATTTATTCATTGATCTATTAGGAAAAATAAAGACGGGGTTAGGGTTTAGGGTTAGGGATTAGGGTTAGTTTAATGGGAAAATAATGGGTAGATTAATTAACAGAAAAATTCATTCAGAGTGGTTCCCTTTTTTTAACCCCGAAAACTTTGAGACGCTAAGATTAGGATTAGGGTAAAGGTTATGGTTAGTTTTAGGGTTAAAGTTAGTGTTAGGTTTAGTATTATGCTAATGTTAGGGTTAGGGATGTGCTACTTCGGGAGTTTCCGTAATCTAATGCTATTTATACGTAAAATGCGATTCTAATGATATTATCTCTTGCGGGCTATTCTGCATTTGTACCCATATTTGCTTCGCTCAGATGAGAGAAAAGTTCAGTCCAGGATATAAAGTAACAGCAATTAAAATCTCACCTTCTTACTATCATTTCCTTACTGTAAATTTCATTATATCTTCCATACTCTTTCTGTCTTTTGATTATTTTGTATAAACTAGACTTGAAAGCTAAAGTTTATAAAAAGAAATAATCAAAAGATTGATCACAAATAATACCAAACCAGATTGCTTTACAACGGCAAGTATATACAAAAGGCTCGAGGCCTAGCCTCCTGAAGAAGGTTTAACTAGAACACCGAAACCGTGGTAGAGAGAAAAAAACCTTTTTCTACAACTATTAATGCTCTATATTTTACGAGATATATTGAGCTCTTCTTTGATTAACTACTATAAGAAAAACGTGTGGCTAGCAGTTGAAGAATTATATCTCTATTAATAATGGAGATTCGCTTCCGGTTTGTGTCTGTGGCGTGGGTGTTTCGTCTTCAACGACAAGACACACAGACAAGTTGAAT
>CM042160.1:47080907-47085907 GCA_023376005.1 Doryteuthis pealeii | reverse complement strand
TCTAATCCAGTCTTGGTAATTAATGACTACGAACAGAATAACTTTGTTACAGAAAAAAAAAAACTGATTCAATTTTTAGATGTATTTCTATAATGTATATCTTTCCCCAGACTCACCGAGAAAAATATATTCAAAGCCAATTTCTCAAATAAGTTGTATTTATTGGGTCTCACACATGACCAGAAATGTGACACAATGCCGGTTTAATGTGGAGTGCCGCGTAGGGGATAAACCTCTCGTGGTGGGGACAAAAAATTGCTTTTTGATTCTGTCAGCATTCCCCATTCAGTGTTGCTTCAGGCACCGGGCAATAAATTTATCCCTTACCCCTTTTAGACGAAAGTTCAAGTGATGCTTGTATGGAGGAAAGTCCACCACCCATTCCCTGGAACTAAACTGTTATTCAATATCCCTCACTCTGAACGAACACCAGGGAAGGTCATAGATCTTCTACTTTTAAAATTTACAGACCCACTGCCCCCCCACCCCCACAATCTTTTCTTACCCAGGATGCATCTGAACAGCAACATAAATATCTGAGTGAGGTTGAGTTAAATCAAGATTATTACATTTTTTACATATTAAACTGTAGTGGCTAATATACTAGACTGCGACAATAAAGAAAAGAAAAGAATATCTACACAAGGATGCTATTTGCTGCTTTAAACAAATCCTGGAAGCAGCACACTACAAAACGGCAACTGTGTGGCCACTTGCCTCCCATCTCACAAACCATCCAAGTAAGACGAAGAAGATATGCTGGATACTACCGGAGAAGTAAGGACAAAGTGACGTTCTATGGACTCCAACACATGGACACACCAGCTCTGCACAGACACTGGATGCTATATAGACCACTGATTCTCAACTTTATTTTTAATTTTTATTTTTACTTATGGAGCCTGTAGTTGCCGCTTGAGTTGGACATGTTCTATTCACACCTTTTTAGACTGCTTCACAAATACACACTTGGTTATTTCCTATAACTCCAACATAAACAAAGGGGAACCACTCTTGGCTGATAAATTATTTATTTTCCCATTAAACTAACCCTAAACCCTAAACCATAACCCTAACCCTAAACCCTAGCCCTAACCCTAACTTCTTTTTTCCTCGTAGATCAATAAATAAATAAATAAATAATTTATCAGTCAAGAGTGGTTCCCCTTTGTTTATGTTAGAGTTATAGGAAATAACCGCACACTTTCTTATGTAGACACTCAAAGGGAAATAACTATGTAAGACTAATATGCTGATACCCCAAAATTTGAGTTCTATTAAATTCCCTAAGATGCAAGAGTCAAAGGGACAAAAAAAACTTTATGTGCTTGATAGAGTTTGAAAAATCCGTAGGAAGTAAACTTGGGTATAAAAACAACAAAGATGTGGATACACGTCACAATGACTCGTCAAGGAAAAATAGGATAAATAATCGACCTTTGACCTTTAGAAGATTTGATTCTAATTAAGTGTGTTCGTCTTTTCAGCCTCCAGACAATCATCTCTTTTTATGGCTTCGACATTTTTTTTTCGGGGGGAGGGGTAGGGGGGCATCAAGAAAAAAAAACATTTCAAAATGAAATCATTACTCAACTCACAAGCAGTGATTTTTGTGTTTGTAAAATCCTTTCGGCAAATGGAACAGGGTTTTTTTTTTTTTTTTTTTTTTTTTTTTTCTTTTTGCTTGACTCAATATTTGAACGATGTTCACCTTGTTGCTGTTTAGTCAGCGCTTTTTGCCAATAGAAAGACAGAGGCACGCAAAGAACACAACACAAAAAGGAAGAAAGGACAAAAGAAAGAAAAGAAAGAAGTGATTAATAACAGAGAAAAAGAAAGAAGAAAGAAAGAAAGCACAAGAAAGAAAGAAACAAGAAGAAAGAAAAAGAACAAAAAGAAAGAAAGAAAGAAAGAAAGAAAGAAAGAAAGAAAGAAAGAAAGCACAACACAGAAAGAAACAAGACAGAAAGAACAAAAAAAAGCGTAAAAGAAAGAAAGAAAAAAAAGAGAAAAAAAAGAAAAGAAAAGAAAGAAAGAAGAAGAAGAAAGAAAAGAAAAGAAAGAAAGAAAGAAAGAAAGAAAGAAAGAAAGAAAGAAAAGAAAAAGAAAGAAAGAAAGCACAACACAGAAAGAAAAGACAGAAAGAAAGAAAAAAGAACAAAAAGAAAGAAAGGGAGAAAGAAAGAAAGAAAGAAAGAAAGAAAGAAAGAAAGAGTAAAAGAAAGAAAGGGAGAAAGAAAGAAAGAAAGAAAGAAAGAGTAAAAAGAAAGAAAGAAAGAAAGAAACACAACAAAAGAACAAGAAAGAAAAAAAGAAAGCGTAAAGAAAGAAAGAAAAAAAAGAAAAAAGAAAAGAAAAGAAAGAAAGAAAGAAGAGAAAAGAAAAGAAAGAAAGAAAGAAAGAAAAAAAGAAAAAAAGAAAGAAAGAAGAAAAGAAAAGAAAAAAAGAGAAAGAAGAAGAAAGAAAGAAGAAAGCACAACACAGAAAGAAACAAGACAGAAAGAAAGAAAAAAAGACAAAAGAAAGAAAGGGAGAAAGAAAGAAAGAAAGAAAGAAAGAGTAAAAGAAAGAAAGGGAAAGAAAGAAAGAAAGAAAGAAAGCACAACACAGAAAAAACAGAAAGACAAAAAGAAAGAAAAAAAGAAAAGAAGAAAAAGAAAAAAAGAAGAAAAGAAAGAAGAAAGAAGAAAGAAAGAAAAGAAAGAAATAAAGAAAGAAAGAAAAGAAAAGAAAGAATGAAAGCACAAGAAAGAAGAAACAAGACAGAAAGAAAAAAAAGAACAAAAAGAAAGAAGGGAGAAGAAAGAAAGAAGAAGAAAGAGTAAAGAAAGAAAGAAAGAAAGAAAGAAAGAAAGCACAACACAGAAAGAAACAGTCAGAAAGAAAAAAAGAAAGCGTAAAAGAAGAAGAAAAAAAAAGAAAAAAAAGAAAAAAAAAAAAGAAAGAAGAAAAGAAAGAAGAAAGAAAGAAAAGAAGAAGAAAGAAAAAGAAAGAAAGAAAGAAAGAGAAAGAAAGAAAGAAAGAAGAAAGAAAAGAAAAGAAAGAAAGAAAGCACAACACAGAAAGACAAGAGAAAGAAAGAAAAAGAACAAAGAAAGAAGGGAGAAAGAAAGTAAGAAAGAAAGAAGAAAGAGTAAAAGAAGAAAGGGAGAAAGAAAGAAAGAAAGAAAGCACAACACAGAAAGAACAAGACAGAAAGACAAAAGAAGCGTAAAAGAAAGAAAGAAAAAAAAAGAAAAAAAAGAAAAAGAAAAGAAAGAAAAGAAAGAAAGAAGAAAGAAAAGAAAGAAAAAGAAAGAAAAGAAAAGAAAGAAAGAAAGAAAGAAAAGAAAGAAAGCACAACACAGAAAGAAACAAGACAGAAGAAGAAAAAAGAACCAAAAGAAAGAAAGGGAGAAAGAAAGAAAGAAAGAGTAAAAGAAAGAAAGGGAGAAAGAAGAAAGAAAGCACAACACAGAAGAAACAAGACAAAAAACAAAAAGAACAAAGAAAGAAAGAAAGAAAGAAAGAAAGAAAGAAGAACAAACAGAACGAAAAGACAAGAAAGAACAAAAAGAACAAAAAGAAAGAAAGAGAAAAGAAAGAAAGAAAGAAAGAAAGAAAGAAAGAGTAAAAGAAAGAAAGAAAGAAAGAAAAGAAAAGAAAAGAAAGAAAGAAAGAAGAAAAGAAAAGAAAGAAAGAAAGAAAGCACGACAACAGAAAGAAACAAGACAGAGAAAAAAAAGAACAAAAAGAAAGAAAGAGAGAGAGAAAGATAGAAGGAAAGAATACAATGCATTTTTAAACACCCAATGACAAACAATTTTTCTAGAACTTCCATATTTATCTTTGAAATTTGTTGAATAAAACCAAAAAGCATATCCAAATATTTTTTTTTTCAATCTGGAGAGACAGAGAGACAGAGACAGAGAGAGGGGGAAGTTTTTAAATTAACTTTTAGGGAAGCAAAACAAAATGATATTAATTCTACTTGAATTTCATTTGGCATTTTGGCGGGAGATCCGTGTTTGTTTTGCCGGCAAAATGACAAGAGATCCCTCAAGTGAAATCATTTTCAAAATAAAACATTCATTAAAGATTTTTAATCAAATATTTTCATGTAACAGTCTCTCTCCTCTCTCTCTCTCTCTCTCTCTCTCTCTCTCTCTCTCTCTCTCTCTCTGTGTGTGTGTGTGTGTATGTGTGTGTGTACACGTGTGCTTACGCCTTAAGCATAAGCACGACACAAAAAGAAAGTAAATTTGTGCGAATGGGAATTTGTGTATATGATCTGAACTCTGTATGTGCGCGCGCGTGTGCTTGTAGGTTACCCCTTTCCATTCTTAAAATAAATTTATGCTCTACATTGTATTGAGCACTTTGTATTTGTTTTTTCTCAACCTTAACTCTGGATATTGTGCGCTTCCAACGATCGTTCTTATACCCACGGTAAGTTCTACTTATACATACAATATATATATATATATATATATATATATATATATATATATATATATATATATAATCCAAAAGTCCAGAGAATAATCTTCCTTACGACACGAGTTTTTTTTTTTTTTTTAAACCTGTGTGCTTTTAATGTTAGAGTCACAGAGCAAATATATAAGTAAAGAAATAACAAAAGACTTAGAGATTTTGCATTATAGTCTATTTCAGGGAGCTTAGACAAAGTGTCTAACTCTCCCGACTCATTAGATGCGAATGATGAATTCTTTATTACTTTAAAGGCATTTGAAAACAGATTTTAAAAAAAAATATATATTAATAGTCAAGTGATATGAATTCAAAACGAAAACCTTGATGTTGCAAAAAAGTTATGTGTTAGTTTCAAATATGAGCTCTTCCGCCACACTTATCTCGGTCACCGAATCATGTATCTATTATTGTAACAGTTTTTGAAAAAAGAAGACATATTCTGAGTTTGACACCAGACGAAATCTCTTATTCAAACAGGAAGAGTATTAATCCGTTGACGGTAGGACTACAACAGATTTTAGAAAAGA
>CM042160.1:47046185-47075807 GCA_023376005.1 Doryteuthis pealeii | reverse complement strand
TTTGTACGTAAATTAAGACGGCTCTTTCCGCTCTTCTGACCTTTGCAAGAATTATTGTTCCACCAAACAGGGAGGGTCGTTTGGCACAATACACGCGAGCGAGCACACACACACACACAACACACACACACACACACACACACCAGACACATACATACATACACACACCACATACATACATACACACAAACTTATATACACGCATACAGACAACATACAAAAATACACCTAACGCGCGAGCGAGCACACACACACACACGCACACACACACACAAACATACATACATACATACACACAAACTTACATACACACGCACACACACATGCTTCACACAAACTTACATATACACGCATACACACAACATACAAAAATACACATACACATACACAAAAGCACACACATTTATACAGGCACATATACAGATCGGAACCCTCCTTAGAAAACACACAGACACACAGACACACAGACACACGCACACACGCATACACGCACAAACACACATATATACACATAAACACAAACTCACATATACACATATACACACAAAACTCACGTACACATACACATACACAAAAACATACACATACACAAAAACATACACATAAACACAAACTCACATATACACATATACACACAACACTCACGTACACATACACATACACAAAAACATACACATACACACGCACATGCAAACACACACTCACATTTATACAGGCACTTATACAGATCGGAACCCTTCTTAAAATACACTCATTAGATTTTCATCTCCGTCGACAAACGCCGTAACCTTTTGCGCCTGCGCCGATAAATTCCTTCCTTCCTTTTTAAATCAATAATGTTTGTGTGAAATTCGCAATAACAATCAGCTGTAAACATCATCTGATTGTGCCTAATATATTGCAACTACTACTACAACTACAACTACTACTATACTACTACTACTACTACTGCTACTACTACTAGAGCGACTATTACAGCTGATATTACAAAAAGAACTTCAACTCTTAAAACCAAATTCTGGTGCTACTTTCTTGCCTTTTCTTTTTTTCTTTTCCTGGGCCGGTTTAGCTCAGTCTGCAGAGCGTCCGCCTAAGAACCGCAATATCCCCGGTTCGATACCGGCCCTTGCCAACTCAGCGTATGAGTAGCAAAGGGATCTGTGCGGTAGGTGTGGCACTCCACTTCAGACGCAAAAACAATCTCCTTTGAAGAGAAAAGTGAAAAAGAGGATAGACTCCCTCACTGTTTGGCTTATACAACGTTTCGGTCGATGTGCCCTCCGGCCTTCTTCAGGTATTTCTTGTCGAAATAACAATTGGACACATGGTCTAGTGGATAAAGGAGGTTAAGACAGTTCTAAGTGACAGTTATCTCTAGACTGCAGGTTCGATCCTGGTCAAGGGCGGCAGTAATATAGAATAATAATTAACGCAACTTAACACCTCTACCCCAGCTATGGTTAGCGGATAAGCGCTTCTGTTATAAAGCCAAGGAATTGTCCTTAAAAACTTAACAATA
Source organism: Doryteuthis pealeii (assembly GCA_023376005.1). Lineage (NCBI taxonomy): Eukaryota > Metazoa > Mollusca > Cephalopoda > Myopsida > Loliginidae > Doryteuthis > Doryteuthis pealeii. The sequence continues at coordinate 47,074,288 of CM042160.1, read as the reverse complement.
TATATATTCATTTTTATTTTATGTGTTTTTCAACATTGATAGGCTACTATATTATATCTACTTGCTCTTTTTCTACATCTTTCTTTTAATGGACGTATGTTTTTGTCTCTTCAGTTTCATGTTTTGTCAGTGTGTTTAGTATTCTATTTTGTTATTTGTTTTATCAAGCAAAGGTCACAAGAAGAGAACAGTCAAAAAATAGCTGCTACGGAATTCAAAATGGGAAACGAGATGCAACAAACGAGACGACACTGAAGAACGAGAAATAAGAAAACATGACGTCATTGGCAAATAGAAGAACTTGGCATTTTGAAAATTAAATACGTCCGTGATTTTTGCTAAGTCTTTTATGGACCATCCTTTGGCCTTCAAGCAAGAGCGCTTGTCCAGCAGAAATCATTTGGTAATCCTCTCGGGTCAAGAATCCGGATTATTGTAATGATATTGTGACAGAGAACACGAGGTGAGTGGCCTGCCGTATTCTCGAAGGAAGCGGGCTAGGCTTTGCCTGGCATGTGGAATCGAACCCGCGTCCTTCGGAATGCAAACGGGCGACACATTGGCACTGAATTCAAGATACTACTGTCCTGGATGTAAGCGCCAGGCGCCCGGATGATGGCTACGAGGATTCCGGCGGCCGGGATTGGCTCGGGAATCTCGTGCGTGGGGTGCAGACACCCGGATGTTGAAGGAAAAACTTGTATAAGTAGAAGTGGGGTGACGACAGCAAGCAGTTGCGATTTTTCAGCTGCTGAAGATATTTGAGTTGGTGAGTTGACGACGACGACGGATTTTTTGTGCTATAGATTTTGTGACGGCGACGACATTGTTGACCACCCCTCTCTTCAACAAGTCGAATTCATTTTTCCCCTCTGTTTTCTTTTTTTTCTTTTTCATTCTAGAGATATATAATGAAATATCTCAAAATGCGTATGGTTTGCAAAAGAAAAAATAGACGAGAAGGTTTGGATTAATATCGTTTATTTAAAATAAACAAAAGCTGGAATTGTTGTGATGGTAATTCCGTTTTCGCTGTGCGGTGAAATGAGGGTAGGCGTGAGGTTGAAAGTCAGTTCTGGCTCTGAGTGGCGCGAGGTGTGGGTGTGGGTATAGTATGGCGTGGGTAATAAGTCAGGAAGGGCTCTGTGGCCGAGTCAGTTGTAGATAGTGATGTGGGAAGATGAACCAGTGAATAGTAGTTGTAGTATCGTGTTGGCAGGGTACGATGTAGCTAGGTAAAAGTTATATGTTGATATGGTGATTTGAGGTATCGGGCCGGCCGTGGGCTGTGGCGTAGGGTTGAAGCAAAGTTGAGTTGGTTGATGAGACGCGGGTGTGTGTTGTGGTCGGTTCGGCGGTCCCTTTTATCTCCCTGCCGGCCGACGATACTCATAACTTGGAAGCTCTCGGTCAATTGTCGTTAGCTTTAATGCAGCTTGTTTATATAGCAAAGGATAGGATCGAGAAGTCCTTTTGAAGGGTTTAGCGGGAAAAAAATTTATTGGTTGAAAAACATTAAATAGAGTATATTTTTAATTGTTTATATTTAATGTTTTTCGACCGGAAGATTTGCTGGAGCCTGTGTGTAGAATCATGTTAATTTGGTCACTTCGTTTTGGGCTACGTTTGAGTGAACTTCCGTTTGGCGTCAGCAACTTGTGTTTTGTTTTGTTTTTAAATTTGTTTTGTTTTTAAATTTGTTTTGTTAGCGAGTGGATGTATTGTGAAGTAAAGATTGTGAATCATAAGAGATATGTATTTCTGTTATAACGAAGGTCCCCCAGATATCGATTTGATTCACAATGTGTATGTATGGTTAAGAGGTGTACTGAAGGTTTTTTTCTTAAATTTCTTTTCACATACGTGTGATGGTAGGATTGAATTTAGTGAATTAGTGAATTGGGAGATATCTATGTTTGTGTATATAACAGTAAGTTCCTTCATCAATGGTCGCAAGTATACTATGAAAGAATCAATGTTTAATTAGCTAATCAGCCGAACATTATGGTTGCTGACTGGTGAAGAAATAGATCACATGACCTCGCCTAGTCTATAAATACAGGGTGGGAATTGGAGCACACCTTATATACAAAATAAGTTAGGAAGCGCGTGGTGTAATGGTTAAAGTCATGGGAAATTGACTCATCGCCCCGAGTTCAAATCCTGGATGTGGTAATTGCATTTCACTTTAGCGCTAATACCCTTGGGAAAGGTATGAATCCTACTCTCCCTCCAACTATGGATAAATAGTAGGGCAGACTGGGCTCTTTAACCTTGGTTAGGCAACCGGTCTAGGAGAAGGAAAACTCTGAATTCAAACCTGTTGAACCCAGCTTAAGAAATTGACATTGTGTCACATCCTGCTCGTGCGGAGGGGTTGGTAAATATATATATACAAAATAAGTCCAACATTTTTTTTTGCTCGGGTAATAACTAGGTAAACTACACTCTTCTCTCTCTTCTCTCTCTCTCTCTCTCTCTCTCTCTCTCTCTCTCTCTCTCACACACACACACACACACACACACACACACACATACACACACATTCTTTTTATTCTACCTGTTAGGGTCCCATCTATGGGTTAAATAGAAAAACATGAGTTGATAAACAATATTGTATTATCCATTAAGAATTGATTTATTTCAAAACTTTATCGGCATTAAATAACCCACTGAGTTTGATATGCCGTAAAACAAAACAAACCAAATCAAATCTTTTTATTTTCTCATAATAACTTCATATACTTCAGCCATCTCCCTTCTCTACATTATATAGTGTTCTCTTTTTCAATTCCTCGCTTTCCAACTCAAACTTTCTTTGCTTCCTATGATATTTTATACTTCCCTGGTGTAGGCTAAGTTAAACATACCTTACATTACCCGGCCTCGGCTGGGGGTCCAGTGTGCTTCGGCCACTGAACCGGTAAAGTACAATCAATAGCGTCGATCCCAGGGGGCTATCCCCCAGGCAACACCTGCCTCCTTGACTTAAAGGGACAGGGCTGGGTTTATTGCCCAGCGCCTGAGGCACCCCCCTTGAGGGGGGAATGCCGAAGGGATCGACGCAATTTTTGTTCTTTCCAACCCATGAGCTTCGGCTTGTGGGTGGGCCCATGTTAAAACGAGGCCTTGTGCCCAACCCATACAAGTGGGGTATGAGGCAAATACCCCGCCCCTATGATATGTTTCTTCTTTTCAACTTTTTAAAAGAATTTTAAAGGTTTTTCAACTTTTTTAAAGAATTTTAAAGGTTTTTCAACTTTTTTAAAGAATTTTAAAGGTTTTCAGTCGATTGATGATCCTGTGTTCTCAACTCTTCAACATGACTGATGACACCATAGAACCCACAGATGAGAATGGGTCAGCATTCATGCTTGAGTAATTCCGTTATTCATGACGGGTACTGCGATGAAAATGGTGGCCAGTTTGTCTCTGGTCAATTAACTTTGACCTTTTTAAAGTAGGTAGACAAGCAGATTTGCATTTTCTAGTGAGAAAAGTCAGTGACGCAACATAATCTTTCTAGTCAGAGAATTCTTGCTCTTGTACAACTCAATATAAATATCATTTCACTGATTGATAGATATAAGCACAATGGGATTGATAGATAAATAGATAGAAATGAGTAGACTGAAATAGATAGATAGATAGATAGATAGATAGATATGAGTAGACTGAAATAGATAGATAGATAGATAGATAGATAGATAGATATGAGTAGACTGAAATAGATAGATAGATAGATAGATATGAGTAGACTGAAATAGATAGATAGATAGATAGATAGATAGATAGATATGAGTAGACTGAAATAGATAGATAGATAGATAGATAGATAGATAGATAGATAGATAGATAGATAGATAGATATGAGTAGACTGAAATAGATAGATAGATAGATAGATAGATAGATAGATAGATAGATATGAGTAGACTGAAATAGATAGATAGATTGATAGATAGATAGATAAATAGATAGATATGAGTAGACTGAGATAGATAGATAGATAGATAGATAGATAGATAGATAGATAGATATGAGTAGACTGAAATAGATATATAGATAGATTGATAGATAGATAGATAGATATGAGTAGACTGAAATAGATAGATTGATAGATAGATAGATAAATAGATAGGTATGAGTAGACTGGAATAGATAGATAGATAGAGATAGATAGATAGATATTAGACTGAAATAGATAGATTGATAGATAGATAGATAGATAGATAGATAGATATGAGTAAACTGAAATAGATAGATAGATAGATAGATAGACATGAGTAGACTGAAATATATAATATATATATATATATTATAATATTATATATATATATATATATATATATATAGAGATAGATAGATAGATAGATAGATAGATAGATAGATATGAGTAGACTGAAATAGATAGATAGATAGATAGATATGAGTAGACTGAAATATATATATATATATATATTTATATATATATAATATATATATATATATATATATAATAGATAGATAGATAGATAGATAGATAGATAGATAGATAGATATGAGTAGACTGAAATAGATAGATAGACAGATAGATAGATATGAATTGACTGATTGATATATATATATATATATATATATATATATATATATATATATATATATATATGGAGAGAGAGAGAGAGAGAGTGAGAGAGAGAGGAACAGACTGAGATAGATATATAGATAGATAAATAGATAGATAGCTGGAAGAAGAAGAAGAAGAAGAGAAGAAGAAGAGAGAGAAGAAGAAGAAGAAGAAGAAGAAGAAAAGAAGAAAGAAGAAGAAGAAGAAGAAGAAGAAGAAGAAGAAGAAGAAGAAGAAGAAGAAGAAGAAGAGAAGAAGAAGAAGAAGAAGAAGAAGAAGAAGAAGAAGAAGAGAGTGAAAATGAATTCATCGTCGAGATGTGAACTGTAGATGAGGTCAACGTAAACAACATCCTCATTATGAGCTGCTCATCTTGACATTTGCCACAATGCCATTAACAAACAACAACAACAACAACAACAAAATAACTTTAACCTACTTTAACTTACACGATAAGTTAGGAAGCATCAAAAAGTACGAAGCAATCAAATGCCGTCGTCTCCCAACTTTCATTTCCTCGCCTGACCCCTCCCCCTCCCCTCACACACACACACACTAAAATCCCTGACTCCCCCTCCACCCCCCAAAAAATACCGAACAATAACTAACATAAACAACTTAACTTCCTCACTAAGACAATAAAAAAAGACGATATACTGAATGCCGTCGTCTGCTACTCCTGATATTTCTGCTTGCATCTTTCTTTCTTTCTTAGAAAAAAAAAAAAAAAAAAAAAAAAAAAGAATGAAGAAAGAAAGAAAAAGAAAGATGACTGATTGAACTTTTAGTTAATATTTCTGCTTGCATCTTTCTTTCTTTCTTATAAATAAATAAATAAACAAAAGAAAGAAAGAAAGAAAGAAAGAAAGAAAAATGAAAGAATGAAGAAAGAAAGAAAGAAGAAAGAATGAAAGAAAGAAAGAAAAAGAAGATGACTGATTGACACTTTTAGTTAATATTTCTGCTTGCATCTTTCTTTCTTTCTTATAAAATAAATAAATAAACAAAAAAGAAAAGAAAGAAAGAAAGAAAGAAAGAAGAATGAAAGAAAGAAAGAAAAAGAATGAAAGAAAGAAAGAAGAAAGAAAAAGAACATGACTGATTGACACTTTTAGTCGATATTTCTGCTTGCATCTTTCTTTCTTTCTTATAAAAAAATAAATGAACAAAAAGAAAGAAAGAATGAAAGAAAGAAAAAAAGAATGAAGAAAGAAAGAAAGAAAGAAAAAGAATGAAAGAAGAAAAAGAAAGAAAAAGAACATGACTGATTGACACTTTTAGTCGATATTTCTGCTTGCATCTTTCTTTCTTTCTTATAAAATAAATAAATGAACAAAAAGAAAGAAAGAATGAAAGAAAGAAAGAAAAAGAATGAAAGAAGAAAGAAAGAAAGAAAAAGAATGAAGAAAGAAAGAAAGAAAAAGAACATGACTGATTGACACTTTTAGTCGATATTTCTGCTTGCATCTTTCTTTCTTTCTTATAAAATAAATAAATAAACAAAAAGAAAGAAAGAAAAAGAAAGAAAAAAAAGAAGATGACTGATTGACACTTTTAGTTGACATTTCTTTCGGCCACGACCCCCACCCCACCCCGGGCCTCCGCGGCTGACGACAGCGGAAACTAGTGATTTAGTTGACTTTGCACTGACTTAAACAAAACTCGTCATTTATTTGCGTTGGGGTCACGTACGGATTTTCACCGGTTTTCAGTCGATATTTTATATGAAGATTGGGGTTAATTGTTTTGGTTGTTAAGATTCAAAGATTGTTTAAAGGAAATTTCAATTGTAGAAAGACTTACCGACAAAGAAAGATATTTTCAATCTTATCTAAAACATTTCTTAGAATTGCTCAAGCGGAAATGACGTTTATTAAGACCAAACGTGAATTTATGGATTTACCCGAGTTTATTTTTTCGAACATTTTGAGCCTTACTTTTTTTTCGAACCTTTTGTGTCCAAAATTAATTCTAATATTTTTAATCCTTATTTTTCTAACACCTTGAGCCCTAGTTTTTTATTGTTTTTTTTTTTACATTTTGAACCTTAATTTTTTTTCGAACCTTTTGTGTCCAAAATTATTTCTAATATTTGAATCTTTCTTTTTCTAACACCTTGAGCCCTAGTTTTTTTGTTTTTATTTTACATTTTGAACCTTTTTTTCGAACATTTTGTGCCAAAAATCATTTCTACTATTTTTAATCCTTATTTTCTAACACCTTGAGCCCTAGTTTTTTTTTGTTTTTTTTTTTTTACATTTTGAACCTTAATTTTTTTCGAACATTTTGTGCCCAAAATTATTTCTAATATTTTGAATCTTTATTTTTTCTAACATCTTGAGCCCTAATTTTTTTTCGATCATTTTGAAACATAATTTTTTTTCGAACATTTTGTGCCCAAGATTATTTCTAATATTTCGCGTCCTTATTTTTTCTAACATTTTGAGCCTTGATTTTTTTTCTAACAAATTTAGCTCTTTTTTTTTTTCAACATTTTGATCCCTAAATTTATTATAGATATTTTTTTAAAATGTAAGCACTATTTTTCTAGCATTTTGAGCACTATCTCCTTTAATATTTTGAAAACACTAATTATTTTGTTTACATTTTGAGCACTTTCAAACTAATACACAAGCTTGTTAGAATGACGTCACTTTTTCCTAAAACATTTCAACTGCTTAGATTGTGCAATTATTTTCCAAAATAGAGGAATTTCGACTCGATGTTAAATGATCTATAAATACTAGAAAGAGATAAAACTTATTCATTTTCGGTGCTAAAATTTTCGATTTTCCTAAATCATCAATTACCATGGAAGAATTCACTAGATCCATTCCTTTATTCAACCAATCTCTTCCTGTGTTGGACTGCTCGTATTTTGTCTTTTTTCAAAAAGATTTCCTTCATTTATTTAATGACACTCGTACATACATAATAATACTGTTTTTGAAACTAGAAGGTACCTCCTTGTACTCTTGAAAGAAGGGGTCAAGTGTCGATAAAAACACCCCAAAATGGGTGCTCTTTCAATATGTGATCTACCGAAGGTTTGTGATCTACTATTGATCTACTAATCATGGCATGTGATCTACTAAGAAAAAAGAAGACAGGGTTAGGGTTGAGGTTAAGGTTAGTTTATTGGGAAAATAATGGGTAGATCACATATTTGAATGTAAACAACTCGGAAAATAATTGGTTATGGTTAGTTTAATGAAAATATATAGTTTAATGAAAATATATTTAATAAAATAATATTTAATGAAAATAATTGGTTAGGGTTAGTTTAACGGGGAAATAATGGGTAGATCACATATTTGAATGTAAGCAACTCGGTAGATCCCATATTGGATTAGAAACCATTCGGTAGATCACATATTGGAAGAGCACCCAAAAATGTTCATTTCATCGTTATAACTATCCATTTGATTTGCGTTCAAATCATGCTGAATGCACCAGTTTTGGTTTGGTTTCTTTGTGGAGTGAATGAACGTTCAAAAATATCCCACTAATTTTAGAAGTTAGCTACACCCCTAAATAATCTTATGAAAACCCTGTCTCTGGTCTGGCTCTCTTTTCTGTACACAATATATTTTGCTAGGATATTTGTCTTTAGGTTTGACTGGTTTTAACGCTGCTACAATTTATGTGGTAGCATAAATCGTTGACCCTGCAGCGAGAATTCAAAGGGGCAAGTGGAAAACTACCAGAACGGTTATAGGTCTCTGGCCCCTAGAGGCGAGAATCTCGCGCGTAACGTGATTAGTTTCTTGAGAGAATCAGATGCAACCTGACCCCACATGCGACATCTGTGGTCGAGAATATTTTTCTAACATTGGACTTTACAGCCACAGGAGGCGCTGTAACTTCAGGGACACAAGAACTATATTATAGTCTTCCGAGACTGAAATGCCAGTAGTAAAATTCTTTACTTATGGTTGGCGCTAGATATTCTTCTATTTGATACTTAGTTATGAACCTTCTTTCTGCTCTCTTATGTGGAAAAAAAAAAGTTTTCGTTTCTCTAACCAAAGATGAGATATGCAGTCTTTATCAACATGGTATATACATTCCGTATGGAAGCGCGTGGTGTAATGGGTAAAGTCATGGGAAATGGACTCGTCGTCCCGAGTTCAAATCCTGGACGTGGTAATTGCATTTTCACTTAGCGCTAATACCCTTGAGAAAGGTATGAATCCTACTCTCCCTCCAGTTATGGGTAAATAGCAGGGCAGACTGGGCTCTTTAACCATGGCTAGGCAACCAGTCTAGGAGAAGGAAAACTCTGAATTCAAACCTGTTAAACTCCGCTTAAGAAATTGACCTTGTGTCGTATCCTGCTCGTGCGGAGGAGTTGGTAAATATATATATAAATTCCGTATGGCATGTAGGTTGCTCAATCTTGAACTATTGTCTAAGAAGGAGAAAAAAGGACGAGCTCATAAGCGACGTTCTCCTGTGGAAGCCAAGATATGGGCATGCTAATGTGGGCTGCCCAGCAAGGATCTATATTGAGCAACTATGTGAGGATGCTGGTTGCTGCGCAGAAGAGCCCCCAGAGGCAATGAATGATAGGGAAGGGTGGCGAGAGATTGTCATGGATATCCGTGCTACTTGCGCGACATGATAATGATGATGATGATTATATAAATTCCGCCATTCTTTTTGCTCTGTCTCTGAGCTGGACATCCATAAATGTCATTGAAACAGATGCGTTGCTTTGCGGGACACGGCGCATTTAACGTTCGAAGGGGAATTCGTGTCACCAACATGGCGGCGTGAAAGGCAGTGGAACCTGATTTATCTCTAGGCTTATAATGTAATGGTCTTACCATACCCCTCTCTCTCTGTCTCTCTCTCTCACACTATCTCTCTCCCTGTCTCTTTCTGTCTCTCTGTCTCTGTCTGTCTCTCTCTGCCCCTCTCTCTCTCTCTCTGTCTCTCTCTCTCTCTGCCTCTCTCTCTCTCTGTCTCTCTGTCTATCTCTGTCTGTCTGTCTCTCTGCTCTCTCTCTCTCTGTCTCTGTCTGTCTCTCTCCTCTTGCCTCTCTCCCTCTGTCTCGTCTCTCTTCTCTCTATCTCTCCCTGTCTCTCTCTGTATGTCTGTCTGTCTCTCTCTTTCTCTCTCTCTCTCTCTCTGTCTGTCTGTCTCTCTCTCACTATCTCTCTCTCTGCCTCTCTCTGTCTCTGTCTGTCTCTCTCTGCCTCTCTCTCTTTGTCTCTGTCTCTCTGTCTCTGTTTCTCTCTCTCTCTCTCTCTCTCTCTCTTCTTCTTCCTCTCTCCTCTGTCTGTCTGTCTCTCTCTTATCTCTCCTGTCTCTGTCTGTCTCTCTGTCTCTGTCTGTCTCTCTGTCTCTGTCTGCTCTCTGTCTCTCTCTATCTCTGCCTCTCTCTCTCTTGTCTCTCTGTGTCTCTCTTTCTCTCTCTCTATCTCCCTGTCTCTCTGTCTCTGTCTCTCTCTGCCTCTCTCTCTCTCTCTCTCTGTCTCTGTCTCTATTTCTCTCTATCTCTCTCCCTGTCTCTCTCTGTCTCTCTCTCTGCCTCTCTCTGTCTCTGTCTGTCTGTCTGTCTCTGTCTCTCTCTGCCTCTCTCTCTCTCTCTCTCTGTGTCTCTCTGTCCCTGTCTTCTCTCTCTCTCTCTCTCTCTCTCTCTCTCTCTCTCACACACACACACACACACACACACAAATCTATTAAGAAACCTTAATCATCCTGACGTGCTCGTTAGACAGTTGATGATTGCAATACCTGTTGTGTAGTAAACTGATATAATCTAATATAGCAATTCACTAAGCTTAGTCAGGCATAAGGTCATGGGTCTGGATCACTTAATGTATCAGGCTTACTAGTTTAGATTGGATTTGGATTTCATCTCATTCTGCAGATATGACATTACATATACTCATGTAAGCGCATGTGGATTACTTATATATATATATATATATATATATATATATATATATATATATATATATGGACAAACAATCTGTTTGAGATGGCGATAGCCGACAATTTTTTTTTAGATTATGTGCTTAATTGAAGTCATACCTAATTTGTAAATTAATTAGTTATAATTAAATGAATTAGGTGTGCATATCGGTTTAAATGTAAGGCGTAAACAAATCGAGAAAAAGTCAATCTCTGTATGTATGCCGAAATGTACATACAGAGATTGACGTTTTCTCGATTTGTTTACGCCTTACATTTAAACTGCTATACACGCCTAATTCATTTAATTATAACTAATTAATTTACAAATTAGGTATGACTTCAATTAAGCATATAATCTCCCCCCCAAAAAAAAAAATATATATTTACCAACCTCTCCACACGAGCAGGGGGTAACACAATGTTAATTTTAAGCGGAGTTTAACAGGTTTGAATTCAGTTTTCTTTCTCTAGATCGGTTGCCATACCAGGGCTAATGAGCCCAGACTGTCCTATTTACCCATAGCTGGAGGGAGAATAGTTGGATTCGTACCATTTTCAAGGGTATTAGGGCAAAGGGAAATGCAAACAGCCTCGCTCAGGATTTGGATTCGGATCATCGTGTCCATTTCCCACAACGATAACCATTACACAGCCAGCGCTTATATACGCGCGCACTCTCACACACACACACACACACACACATATATATATATATATATATAATATATATATATATATATATCATTGATCGCCCCTGGGAGCAACCAGCATCCTCACATAGTTGGTCAATGTAGATCTTTGCTGGGCGGCCCACATTTTGCATGCCCATATGTTGGCTTCCACAGGAGAACGTCGCTTATGAGCTCGTCCTTGCTTCTCCAGTAGTATCCTGCATGCCTAGTCCGTCTTCCTTGTGGGGTGCTGTTTCTACGACTTGTTCAAGACCGTACGCATCATTTTTGTGCAGCTCCCATCTAGCGTATTCACAAGGCGCTTCGTTTGGGTCCAAGTGGTGCAGCCATACAGCAGCACTGATATAACCACAGCCTGGAAGAAATGTCGCTTTAGCCTGTCAGTGAGATCGGATTTCTGATAATTTGTTTGTGGCCAACCATGCATTTCCTATTTGTGTATTAATATCATATATATATATATATATATATTATATAATATATATATATATAAGTAAATAAATAACAAGAGACTTGGAGATTTTGCATTATAGTCTATTTCAGGGAGCTTAGACAAAGTGAATTCATATCACAGGACTATAAATATCTAAAAAAAATAAAAATCTGTTTTCAAATGCCTTTAAAGTAATAAAGAATTCATCATTCGCATCTGATGAGTCGGGAGAGTTAGACACTTTGTCTAAGCTCCCTGAAATAGACTATAATGCTCAATCTCTAAGTTTTTTGTTATTTCTTTACTCATAAATTTGCTCTGTGACTCTAACATTAAGAACACACATTGAGCTCTCAAACTGCGACAGGTTTTTTAAAAAACTCCTGTGTCGTAAGGAAGATTTCTTCTCTGGACTTTTGGATTATATATATATATATTGTGTGTGTGTGTGTGTGTGTGTGTGTGTGTGGTTGTTCGTATACTGTGATAATTCGATTATTAGAGGACAAGACTTTTATTGATTTTTTCCCGGTCAATAATCTGCAAAGTCACCCTCCACCCGCCACCCCGACCTGACCGTAAAGCGTTGTCCACTCACACGTTTAAGGCGATCGTAATCACAGTTTATGTTAATTGGGCTGTGTTGCCCAACGGGGTAGGACCTCAATGCGGAAACGAGTCATGAAGTTTCAAGATTTATTTCCTGTGTGGCATCTTGACCACCCCCTCCCCGCCCCCGACTCGTGTGGGTGCCGAGAAGAAGAAGAAGAAGAAGAAGAAGAAGAAGAAGAAGAAGAAGAAGAATTTTCCTCGATTTTTTTGTATTTTTTTTTCATTCATAATTTACGGTTAGGGTTAGGGTTAAGGTTAGTATTACTGCTAAGGTTAAGTTTAAATTTAGTAGTAGAAAAAGAAGAAGAAGAAGAAGAAGATGAAGAAGAAGGAAAGAAAGAAAGAAAGAAAGAAAGAAAACACTGATTTCACAAAATCCGTCCAAACTGACCCACTTGAAATTTCATCATTTCTTTGCGTTCGGGTCACGGACGGATTTTCAACAACAACCCTAGCTCAATTCTCTTTTTCTCTTTTCGTTCTTCTGTAGAAGAGGTTAATTGTTTGGCTGTAGGTTCACAGATTGTTTCAAAGGAAATAATTAAACAAAGAGTTGAGCGAAAGATATTTTAAGATGGTCTAAATTCGGTAATCCTTAACTATTTCCTCGTAAATTCCTACCATAAAATAAATTGAACCCTCATTTTATGTCCGTGTTTTTGCAATAAATGTTCTATTTTTCTTGCACCCGTTATTTTACAATACTGAATATATTTTATTTATTTATTTTAATATCCACTTCAATGTGTATATTCTAAAAGTTGTAAAATAACGAGTGCAAGAAAAATAAAACATTTATTGCAAAAACACGGACATAAAATGAGGGTTCAGTTTATTTTATGGTAGGAATTTACGAGGAACAAGTTCAGGATTACCCTAAATTCTGTGTCCCTGGGCTTGTGGAAATGTTATTTAACATACAAATACAAACGTTGGTTTCAGCTGATATGATCGGTTTGATTTGTTTTGTTTTACGGCATATCAACCTCAGTGGGTCATTTAATGCCGATAAAGTTTTGAAATAAATTCATTCTTTATGAACACACATTTTTTTTATATATACATTTTTCTATTTAACCCATTGATGGGACCCTAACAGGTACTACCACTCCGGGTCAGATTGGACCAGGGAGAAATGGTGATGATGGGGTGCTCCACATTCCCCCAAACCTCCAGAACTGGAACCTTACCATCAGATAGAGTTTAACGTCATTCCCAAAACAATGTAGACCCTCAGTCAACGCCTTCTAGCATCCATATGATTAAATGGGCTGGGGCTTACCATAAGAGCAATAGGGTTGGGGCAATTATATAGGTGCTAGGGTTTGACGTGACCAGCCGATTGATCTAATGGGGCCTCTCCGACCGACCGTCTAGCCTAAGTAAGGGTCTAAGTGGAGTGTTGCAGGTCATGGACTGCTCATCCACCATGATTCCATCCTTAAGCATCACAGGTCGCCATTAATACTGTTGTATACCCCATTGAGGGTACATACATGAGAGAGATGGAAGCGCGTGGTGTAATGGTTAAATTCATGGGAAATGCACTCGTCGCCCCAAGTTCAAATCCTGGATTAGGTAACTGCATGTCACTTAGCGCTAATACCCTTGGGAAAGGTATGAGTCCTACTCTCTGGGCTCTTTAACCTCGGTTAGGCAACCGGTCTAGGAGAAGGAAAACTCTGAATTCAAACCTGTTGAACCCCGTTTAAGAAATTGACCTTGTGTTACATCCTGCTCGAGCGAAGGGGTTGGTAAATATGAGAGAGATAACTCGGCGATAGAGAGAGAAAGAGAGAAATAAAGAGAGAGACAGAGTAGAGTTGTTTTTCTTTCTTCTTTCTACGTGTAATGGCCGTTTCCTTTACTTCTTTGACCGTCATGTCGTATAGCTTCTAGTTGCTTTATTTTTTACTTCTACGGGCTTCTTCTGGGCTAATTCTTTTGTGATGCAATTAATCAACTACAAGACATTTATTTTCTAGCAAGATTTATTTCTGCCCATGTTCATTCGCCGCGCGGTTGAGGTTCAACCTCAGCAGAGCACGTCTACTCTGCTTCCATGTCGGTTGAAAACTAATTTCCTAACTAACTAAATCACGTGACGTGCGAGATGCACGCCTTTGTGGTCAAGGTTACCAACGGTCTGGTATTTTTTCACTTGGCCCCCTTGAATTTTCACTACAGGGTCTTGTCAATAACCCACGTCACCACACAATTATGTAACAATACAAGTCAACTAGCAAGACCTGTAGATATACCTCAGTAGGATAATTTAATTATTACATTTGATATTTTTACTTATCAAAATAGTTCAATGTGTAAAATGTATAATAATCTTGATTCAACTCTCTTCTCTCTCTCTCTCTCTCTCTCTCTCTCTCTCTCTTTTCATTATGTTCGATTGAAACAGATTAGCGTTATCCCTTCCGTGCTCACCCGCTCTCTCTATCTTTTCTATACTCTCTTTCTTTCATTATTTAATATATCTGTCTATTGCAATTATAATCACTTATTGGTTATTTTCTATAAGTTTAACATGATCAAAGGGGAACCACTCTTGACTGATAAATTATTTATTTATTTTCCCATTAAACTAACCATAAACCCTAACCCTAACCCTAACCCTAACCCCTAACCCTAACCCCATCTTCTTTTTTCCTAGTAGATCAATAAATAAATGAATAAATTATCAATCGAGAGTGGTTCCCCTTTGATCATGTTAGACTTATAGGAAATAACCCACTTAATAGTCTCACTGTAAATCTACAATGTCTAAACTGATATGAAAGTTTTTTTTCGTACACTGCGTCGCAGATCAAGTGGTTTCTTCTGAAAAAAAAAGGAAAAAAGAAAGAAACTCCCCTTTATCTTTCCGAATAACTTCACTTGTTTCCATCTTTGATTTTTCTCACGTTTCTTCACTGTTCAATGAATTCTTTAAAAGGTGAATAAACTCAGTTCAGATCGATTCAAATGTCTCGCTGATAAGTCACTTCCGCCATCTTGTTTTGAGTGCACGTTTCACGGTAAAGTTTTCAAAGGAGACACCGGAGATTTTCACTCAAGAACATTTATTGACAAGTCTGACTGTCTGTTGTACTTTACCTTCTTTCTTTCTTTCTTTCTTTCTTTCTTTCTTTCTTTCTTTCTTTATTTTCTTTCTTTCTTTCTTTGACTGTTTCTCTCAAACATTTTCAATGATTCTTTTATTATTTCCTCCCTATCAATATTTTCTTTCTTTCCTTCTTCTTTCTTTTCTTTCTTTTTTTTTCTTTTTTTTTTCTCTTTCTTTTTTTCTTTTTTCTTTCTTTTTTTTTCTTTCTTTCTTTCTTTGACTGTTTCTCAAACATTTTCAATGATTCTTTCTTTCTTCCTCTCTATCAATATTTTCTTTCTTTCTTTCTTTTTTTTTTCTTTCTTTCTTTTTTCTTTCTTTCTTTCTTTCTTTTTTCTTTCTTTTTTTTCTTTTTTTCTTTCTTTCTTTTTTTTCTTTCTTTCTTTCTTGACTGTTTCTCTCAAACATTTTCAATGATTCTTTTATTATTTTCTCCCTATCAATATTTTCTTTCCTTCTTTCTTTCTTTCTTTCTTTCTTTCTTTCTTTTTCTTTTTTTTTTCTCTCTTTCTTTTCTTTTTTCTTCTTTCTTTCTCTCTTTCTTTCTTTTTCTTTTTCTTTCTTTCTTTTTTTCTTTCTTTCATTTTTTCTTTCTTTCTTTGACTGTTTTCTCTCAAACATTTTCAATGATTCTTTTATTATTTTCCTCCCTATCAATATTTTCTTTCTTTCTTTCTTTTTCTTTCTTTTTTTTTTCTGTCTTTTATTTTTCTTTCTTTTTCCTTTCTTTCTCTTTTTTCTTCTTCTTTGACTGTTTCTCTCAAACATTTTCAATGATTCTTTCTTTCTTTTTATCCCTATCAATATTCTTTCTTTCTTTCTCTCTTTCTTTAATTGTTTTTTTCTTTCCTCTCTATCAATATTTTCTTTCTTTCTCTCTTTCTTTTTTTCTTTCTTTCTCTCTTTCTTTTTTTCTTTTTTCTTTCTTTCTTTTTTCTTTCTTTCTTTCTTTGACTGTTTCTCTCAAACATTTTCAAGATTCTTTCTTTCTTTCCTCTCATCAATATTTTCTTTCTTTCTTTCTTTCTATTTTCTTTCGCTCTTTTATATTTTCTTTCTTTTGATACTTGTTTTTTTTCTTCAGTTCCTTCTTTCTTTTTCCTTTGATATATTTTTATATTTTCCTTTCGATATTCTAACTTTTCTCAACTCTTATTGTAAATATTATTTTATATTTTTTTAAATTTTGTCTTCCTTCCTCTCCTCTTCTTCCTTTCCCTCTCTCTCTCCCTCTCTCTTCTCTCTTCTTCTCTCTCCTTACTTACCTTCTTTCCTCTCTTACTTTTCCTCCCCCTTCCCTCTCTCCTCCTCCTTCCTTTATCTCTCTCTCTTCTCTCTTCTTACCTCTTTCCCTCTCTCTCTTCCTTCGTTTCTCTCTTTCTCTTCTTCATCCCTCCCTTCTCTCTCTCTCTTCTTTATTTCCTCTTTCCCGCCTCTCTCTCTTCTTCTTCTTCCTCTTCTCTTTTCTTCCTTCCTTCCTTCGTATTTTCCCTCTCAACATTAAATATATAAAATCTCTTGAAATTTTCTTCACCCTCAAAAGGTAAAAAAAAAGATTCACTTTTTTCAAAAGGATGATAACCTTTCTGATTCGTCATGTACAGTGCCGCCATTCCAAGAGCCAGAGAAAATGTTTGTCACTGTGAATTGACAATACATTGATTTTTAATGCATGTCAACCCGTCTGGGGTTATTCTATGCCTAGAGATCAGGAAATCACTTACATCGTACGTTCATATTTCCATTTTTATTCATTTAATTATTACAACGTTTGATATGTTTACTTAAGAGCTAATAGTTTAATATATAAAAAGTATAAAGTATGTAAAGTCATCGGGCGCCCTTATGTCGGTATCAGCCAGACAGCGAGGGAATCTATTCCCTTTTCACTAGCGAAAAAGATTGTTTTCCTCATACGTTGAGTTGGCGAGGGCCGGTATCGAACAGGGAACCTTGTGGTTCCTAGTTGGATGCTCTAGTTGGTTTTTAATATTGTTTTCTTAGTTATAAGTTCATAAGGGCCGGTTTAGCTCAGTCAGTAGAGCGTCGGACAAGGAACCACAAGGTTCCGGGTTCGATACCGGCCCTCGCCAACTCAGCGTATGAGTAGCACAGAGATTTGTGCGGTAATGTGAGGAGCTGATGGTATGTGTTGCGCTCCATCTCACAAACAATATCCTTGGTCTAGCGCTAATGAAAAGGGGATAGACTCCATCACTGTCTGCGCTGATACTGACATTAGGCTACCCCGACGACTTTACTTACTTTTTTATACTGTTATGATATCAAGGTTTCGGTTTCTTGGCTTAATATATCATATCAAATTTCGTGGGTTATGTAATTCCGAAGACAACCTTGTAGAATAACAGTATTTAACCTATAGCTGAGCGGATGAGAAAGTTCATACGTTTCCCCAAGGGTATTACTCTGAAAGTAACCGTAATAGCGCGACGAGGGTTCGAACTCGATGACTACGGTATCGCAGTCCAGCACGTTAGCCACTGCACCACGATAGCTATTCTTTTACAAATTATTTACATATAGTTATATAGTATCAAGAATTTCTAAACTTAATCATGAAATCTGTTTAAAAAAATGGAAAGTGAAAACAACTGAAGGAAAAGAACTGACCAATCAGGAAAACACCAGAACATTTGGAGAAAAGAAAACTGCAAATATCTGGGAAGATTGGAAGTGGACACCATCAAGACTGCATCATGAAAAAAAAGTAAAAAACGTATATCTGAGAAAAACAAGAAAACTTCTTGAAACAAAATCCTGCAAAAAAAAATCTAAAGGAATACCAGAGCAGTCTCTTTTGTAAGATACTCTGGACTCTTCTTAAACTGGACAAGGGAGAAACACAAAATATGGACCATAATACAAGAAAATTGATCACGGAAGAGATGACATACCGTAATGTTGCGGCACTCATTTGCAACGGAGTAAGGATGTGTCATTAGAAATAATCGTGGTATAGTTATCTCATGTTTTGTTCTACTTGGAGAAGCTCGAATCTGGCAGTTGGATCTGATGTTGTGCCGATGTTGAGTTGAGAGCGTGGAGACCAGTTTGGAACGAGGCGGTCATTGAGTGAGACGTAAGTCTACCACCAGGTCAGAAGTATGGGGCGCCCAATGAGAATCGAACTCATTAACAATGTTATGCGGATCTAACTTGCTAACCATTACACCACGTGACGTTCTCCAACCAAACGAATATCTATATTTACCAACCCCTCCGCACGAGCAGGATGCCGACACAAGGTCAATTTCTTAAGCGGAGTCTAACAGGTTTGAATTCAGAGTTTTCTATCTCCTAGACTGGTTACTTTATCCAAGGTTAAAGAGCCCAGTTGGTATATATATAATATATATATATATATACTATATATATATTATATATAATATATATATATATGAATTTTAACAGTTTTTTGAAAAAACAAAAATGATGTTATTAGTTTGCTGACAGAATCTGTTTCGACCTTTTAATAGAGCGGTCTTCATCAAGAGCAACATATGAAGGAAAGGTCGAAACAGATTCTGTCAGTAAACTAATAACATCATTTGTTTAAAAATGTTAAATTTATACTGTCGGATTAAACTTCCATTTACTTCATATATTAATATATATATATATATATATATATATATATATCCCGCACGAGCAGGATGTGACACAAGGTCAGTTTCTTAACAAACAGAATCTATTCTTGAAAAGTAAACGCAAAAAATTATCGAGGACTTTCAGATACAAAGGGGTCACACAATCCCGACCAGACGACCAGAACTAAGGTTGATTGATAAGAAAATAATTTTTCATTTAATAGATTTTGCCGTTACAGCGTATCACAGAATTAAAATAAAAGAAGGTTAAAAATGCACAAGTACCAAGACTTTGCTAAAGAGCTGAAAAAAGTTGTTGAACATAAAAGTTACAGAGATACTCATTGTGGTTAGAGCTATTGGGTTGGTCTTGAAGAACCTGGAAAGAGACTGAGTTATCTGGTGTTGCACAATTAAAGTTGTAGAAGTAGTCGTTTAGTAGTAGTAGTCCTCGTTAGTTCAGAAACAAAACTCGCAAGTTGTATAGTCACAGGGGGTCTGTTTATTTCTTCCTAGGCTCGTGGGTTCTTTTCAAAGAGAGAGGGGGAGAGAGGAAGAGAGAGAGAGAGGGGGAGTATGGTCAAACCATTCTATCGCAAGTCATGTTCAGTACTACTATTCTAAACCCATACGGGGAACCGGAAGCCACTTCTGACTCCCATCAGAACCCAGCCGAAAAAGAAAGATTTCCCTCCTATTCCGTTTCTCATTCCGGGGTCACGTGCGTTTTCAGTCAAAACCCAGAACTTCTGTTTTTATTTTAAAATCTATTTCCGGACTCATTCTTCGGTCAATTACTGACACTCTGTTGAGTGTTTACCCTTATAAACTTTAACCTTTGTTCTTATTTCTTTTTCTTTTCTTCCCCCTTTCAATCCCCAAATTCCCCGTAGGCCACAATAATTACGCTACACTCGAAACCAGAGGAAGAGCATCCAGACCACAGCACTTCTAAAATCAGCTGAGAAGGCTTGGAATGAATCCTGATGATCTGTGGAGACTTGTTGTCACTTAGACATCAGTGAAAAACTTTAGAGTAATTCCATGTCAAATCCTCCAGGCCATGTCACCCGCCATCTGAAATTTTGTCCAAGGTGGATTATGATAAAGTTAGCCATTCCCCAAAATTTGAGCTTCAAATTCCAAAGATTGGCGCAGTTGGGTCGATTTTTAGCTCTCCAAATTTGAGAAAAAAATGGCGACTTTTCGTAACCTATTTGTGTGTACAGTGAATTCTAGCCTAAGTAAGGGTTTAAGTGGAGTGTTGCATGTCATGGACTGCTCATCCACCAGAATTCCATTTCTAAGCATCACGAGTCACCACCCACAGGTTGGGGGAGTCTTACCCCTCTGCAGAGGTGCAGTCGGTGTATTCTAAAATCTCAGCTGATAGGGCTTTTTGTTAGTAAGCTAGTTTTTCTATCATATGGAGTTATTTCTTTTTTTTTCTTTGTTGTTTTCTTTTTTTTTTTCTTTTTTTTTTTCTTTTTTTTTGTTTACATTAATGATCTGGGAGAACAAGATTCCTAACTATGAATATGCGCTTTATTATTTATTTATTTTCTAGCAGGACCTCTGGATATACCACAGTAGGATTATAATCTAATTATTACAACGTTCGACATTTTTTCTTAAAAGGAAATTAATTCAATATGAAAAAAAAATAATAATCTTGATTAATCTCTCTCTCTCTCTCTCTCTCTCTCTCTCTCTCTCTCTCTCTCTCTCTCTCTCTCTCTCTCTCTCTCTCTCTCTCTCTCTCTCTCTCTTCTTTTATGTTCGATTGAAACAGATTAGCATTATCGCTTCCGCACACCCATCCCCTCTCTCTCTTTCCCTATTCTCTTTATATATTTATATCTGTAGCATGTCCTTTTTCTTCCCTTTCTTTATACAAAAAACGGAATGATCCATTATCAAGCTGAGGGGAAGACACACATATGAAATAAGAATTCGGCGGAAAAGCAACACGAGAGTTACGTTTTTGCATTTTAGCTTGGACGATTCGGGCGGTGTTTTGTTTTTTTCTTTCTTTTTTATTTTTTTTTTTTTTTTAGCATATAGGCCAAGTAGATATTTCAAAAAAAAGTTTTGCGTGTGACTAAATCAAGTTGTTAAATTTGGGAACAAAAGAAATAATAAAAACACATGAGATTAAGATGAACGTTTGACTGTCATTGAATGAAAAATAAAAATGTGGGTGGAGGTCAAGGTTATTTCGATGACAAAACTTATTGTTCTACTCATCATCAACCAAGTGGAACATTATATATATATATATATATATATATGTGTGTGTGTGCGTGTGTGTGTGTGTGTATAAGGTATAGAAAATTGGACACCAAAATTGAGAAAATAAAACAAAACACAAAAAGCAAACATGTGATATCAAAATGAATTTCATTATTGTTAGATTTAACCATTTAATGTTTTGGGTATAAAAAGGCGACATTACTTTCCAAACAATCTAACATGACCTCACTGGGTCAATAAGGTCGTAGCCTAATGGTAAACAAGTTGGATTTTACAACAATCTCTTTCCGTCCTTGTTAATGCACTTAATTCAAGTGGTGGATAGTAATAAAATAGATTCAAGATCATACAATAAAAAAATTCAGATCAAGCATCTTATTTCTCTGAATGTTTGAGATGAGGCTTGAAGATTAGTATTATTAGCGTTATTCTGACTATTGTCCCCATCTTCATTGTTATTTGTACAAGGTTTCGGCCGATATACCCTCCGGCCTTCTTCAGGTATTTCTTGTCGGACTCGGGAACCTTCTCGGACTCGGGAACCTTTTTTTCGAACTCGGGAACTTTCTTGTCGTATTTGGGAGAAGGTTCCCGAGTCCGACAAGAAATACCTGAAGAAGGCCGGAGGGTATATCGGCCGAAGCGTTGTACAAATAACAATGAAGATGGGGACAATAGTCCGAATAACGCTAATAATACTAAGCATCTTATTGATCTACTTTTGTATATCTATCTTCTATACATATATAAAGGGCAGTTGTGTGTATGTATGTCTATCTATACATATATAAAGGGCAGTTGTGTGTATGTATGTCCATCTATACATATATAAAGGGCAGTTGTGTGTATGTATTCCATCTATACATATATAAAGGGCAGTTGTGTATGTATGTCTATCTATACATATATAAAGGGCAGTTGTGTGTATGTATGTCTATCTATACATATATCTAAAGGGCAGTTGTGTGTATATGTATGTCCATCTATACATATATAAAGGGCAGTTGTGTGTATGTATGTCCATGTATACATATATAAAGGGCAGTTGTGTGTATGTATGTCGATCTATACATATATCTAAAGGGCAGTTGTGTGTATATGTATGTCCATGTATACATATATAAAGGGCAGTTGTGTGTATGTATGTCCATCTATACATATATCTAAAGGGCAGTTGTGTGTATGTATGTCCATTTATACATATATAAAGGGCAGTTGTGTGTATGTATGTCTATCTATACATATATCTAAAGGGCAGTTGTGTGTATGTATGTCTATCTATACATATATAAAGGGCAGTTGTGTGTATGTATGTCCATCTATACATATATAAAGGGCAGTTGTGTGTATATGTATGTCCGGAGGAAACTTCGAAAATAAAACAATTAACGACAAAGTAAATATATATACACATTAAATATCAGCAAGGCTTGGTTTTTGAGCAAAAATTATAGAAATTTGATTTATATTCGTGAAGATAATTAAAGAAATAAGATTTAAATGATAACAGCATGCAATTTTTTTGTATTTAATGTTGTAAATAGTAGACATTAATTTTTCTTTTCAGAATGGCTGGATCAGCACAAGGCATTTTTACGTGGGGATTTTAATGGGACACCCTGTGGGAAACCAACTCACGATTCAATAATAATGGATCTATGAGACTAATTTTTTTTTAAATCCCCCCTCTACCCAGGCGATTCTGGGTAGCCGCTTCTAGTCTTATATAAAGTGACGTCACTATGTACCAGGAAGTGTTTTATGATAGGTAAAAAAAAAAAGTGGGGGTTAACAAATTATGAAGGCTTGGGATTATTCAAGTCAATCACCGAGCGTGCCGGCCGTTTTTATGGCGCACTTGCGGGATGGTTGAAAAAGAAATGCCAGAAAGAAATTAAGATAAATGTATTCACTGAACTGTTGTGCATCTACCGCAGAGTATTACCTAACAAAGTAATCCCGAGGCTGGTTAATTATATTTTACGGCATATCAACCCTTGTTGGGTTATTTTAAGCTGAAACACTAATACCATCGATCGCCGCTTTTTAGCACATAGTCTATGTGCTAAAAAGCGGCGATCGATGTTTGGGCTCTTTAACTTTGGTTAGGCAACCGGTCTAAGAAAAGGAAAACTCTGAATTCAAACCTGTTGAACTCCGCTTAAGAAATTGACCTTATGTCACATCCTGGTCGTGCGGAGGGGTTGGTGAGTATATATATATATATATATATATATATATATATATATGATAAAAGGAGTCGGGAGTTTGACATAAGGACAATATGGTAGGAACAATCATACAGGTGTTTGGGCTTGACGTGACCAGCCATTTGCCTAAGTCAGAGCTAAAGTGGACTGTTGCATGTCATGGACTGCTCAGCCACAGGATTTCGTGCTTAAGTATCCCGGATCGCATCTTACAGCCAACAGGTGAGTGTGTGTGTGGGGGGGGGGAGTTACACCTCTACAGAGGTGCAGTCGGTGAATTCTACAGCCCCAGCCCCAGCCCCAGCCGACCTCAGATTCAGTATCGTTAGCCTATAGAAGGTAAGAATAAGAATCTTTAATGAGCATTAGATATCTACGAGGATTCCGCCCTTCAGCATCATGGGTCATACGGCCAATAAAAATAAAAATAAACAAAACAATTTTTATATAAAGTTTATAATTAGTAGAAACAATCCATTATTTAAGTTCGAAAATGAAACAATTAAAGACAAAGTAAATATATATACACATTGAATATCACCAGGGCTTGGTTTTTAAGTAAAAATAATTTGATTTATATTCGTGAAGATGATTAAAGAATAACATTTAAATGATAACAGCATGGATTTTTTTCATTCAATATTTTAGATAGTAGACATTAACATTTCTTTTCATAGTAGCTGGATCAATGCAAGGTCTATCTTTTTTACATAGGGATTTAAATGGGGCATCCCACGAGGATTCAACTCACGATTCAGTAATAATGGATCTGCGGGACTAACTTTAAAAAAATCTATCCAGACGACGCCGGGTAGCCACTGCTAGTAAATAAATTAGTAAAGTTGGTGGAGTGTCCTATTGTCGGTATCAGCCGGACAGCAAGGAAGTCTATCCCTTTTTCGCTAGCACTAGACTAAGGAGATTTTGTTGTTGATGTGGAGCGCCATATCTACCATAAGCTCCTCATTTTACTGCACAGATCAGAGTATCCAATCTGTACTACTCATGCACTGAGTTGGCGGGGACTGGTATTGAACCAGGAACCTTGCGATTCCCAGAAGAAAAGATATTATTGCTACTAGTAGTCTCGAACCTCAGCCACATTCGATCCGTCTTCAATAAAAACCAAATCAAAAGAAACATTTTTGTATTTTTTAGCTGCACCATCAGCGATCAGATTACCCAATCAATAATTCGGTTGATTCACAAAGTGCAAAGCTGCCTCGTTTGTATTTCTTTGTTTGGAGTTATTAGGAATCATACACTCTTAAGTTGCTGACGTCACAAATCACTCATCCAATCAAATTATTTTATTTTTATTTTTCCTTTTCTTTCCATTTTTTTCCTTCTTTTTTTCTTTCTTTCTTTCTTTTAAATCACTCATCCAATCAAATTAGTTTATTTTTATTTTTCCTTTTCTTTCCATTTTTCCTTCCTTCCTTTCTTTCTTTCTTTTTTTTCTTTCTTTCTTTCTTTTAAATCACTCATCGAATCAAATTTTTTTATTTTTATTTTCCTTTTCTTTCCATTTTTTCCTTCTTTCTTTCTTTCATTCTTTTTTCTTTCTTTCTTTCTTTCTTTTAAATCACTCATCGAATGAAATTGTTTTATTTTTATTTTTCCTTTTTCTTTCCATTTTTTTTCCTTCTTTCTTTCTTTCATTCTTTTCTTTCTTTCTTTCTTTTAAATCACTCATCGAATCAAATTGCTTTATTTTATTTTTCCTTTTCTTTCTTTCTTTTTTTCTTTCTTTCTTTCAAATCACTCATCCAATCAAATTGTTTTATTTTTATTTTTCCTTTTTCTTTCCATTTTTTCCTTCTTTCATTCCTTCTTTCTTTCTTTCTTTCTTTCTTTTCTATCTTTCTTTTTTGTAAAGCCTTTTTTTGTGCATTATTATAGTTAAAGCATTTTGGACAACCGGCTACCAACCGACAGCCTGCATAGCTCAGTCGGTAGAGCATCAGACTTTTAAGAATTGTAAGTGGGGGTCATCTGGGGTTCGAGCCCCCATGTAGGCTTAGCTATATTTTTTCTTTTCATTATCTCTATCTTTGTTTACTGAACCAGACATCAATTGCCCTGCCCCTTTAAATCGAGGGTGCAGGTGGCCCCCTGGGATCGTCGCTGTTAATTATATCAATGGTCCAGAGGCCGAAGCCAATGTTGACCATATCAACATACTAACAACATGCAATTATATTTATATATACAACAAAGTAGAGGTTTACAGTGTGAATGGGAAGGCTAATTTGCATATTGATATTAAAAATGTGATTTTAATAAATATGTGCTTAGTATTATTGATTTCTAATTGTTTGGTTTTATTTTAATGAATATAAGCAAAAATCTCTTCAATGAATCTTAAATGAAATCCATTAACAAGAAAAAAAACTGTCATTTTATTCTTTACTTCCTCTTTTAACTAAATACTTAAATTAGAAAAAATAACAATGAAAGACGAGAGTGATAGAAGAGTAAGTTTCAGTTGTTCTAATTTTCCATTATACCCACCTCTGTTTCAAATCTTTTTATCTGCATTCTTATTTAGTTTTATTAGCCTTTCTAATTTAATATAATATTTTATTACATTAAAACTTAAATACTTGCACCCGGAGGGTGCATATATTTGCTAGTATATATAATAAAATAAAACGGTGATTTTTCTAATCATGTTTCGTCTATAAGGATCACTTTGTTTATTATAATAACTAGCAAGACCTGTGGATAAACCACAGTATGATAATTTAATTATTACAAATTTAAATTATTACAACATTTGGTAAGTTTAGGGCTGAGTTAGTTCAGTCGGTAGAGCGTTCGGCTAACAAACTACAAGGTTCCTAGTTCGATACCGGCTCTTCGCCAACTTACTTCCTAACCGTTAAGCATGACATAACACCAGACGGGTTGATATGCCGTTAAAATCAATAAACAAACAAACATAGAACATTGTTAGGGGGACTTATTAATTGGCAGGGTATGACACAAGATCAAATTCTAAGGGGAGCACAATAGGCTTTACCTTCAGTTTTCCGACAGGTTACCATAGTAAGGCTAAAGATCCCAATCTGTGTGGTCTTGTGATAGATAGTGTAAGCTTCCTAAAAAACTTGTCTAAGTTCGCACGTCGATCGGGGATCGGTACGTACAAGGTCAAGCCAGTGTGGACAAGATAAGAGCTTTACTCGTGGGGGTCATGTCGTGGCAGGTTGATAAAAAAAAGTTCATCCACAAGTCAGATCGAATCAGCACGTGACTACAGACATGTCTGTGTGTCGTGAGGAGGTGCGAGTTGTTTTCACCAGATCTAAAAGTTAGATACCAAAAAAAAAAAAAAAAAAAAAAAGATACCAAATTGAGGCTGGGCGCAAAGAAAACGGATTGGTTAGATAATATGCATTTATTCTGTGTCGATCTTTGATTGGCCAGAGCAAATATAGGTTAGAATTCACTAATTATAAATTTCCTTAGGGATTGTCATTTAATCTTATGTCTACGTCGTAGGAGCACCTCGTGGTGTAATAGTAAGCAAGCTAGATTCATATACCATTGTTAGTGAGTTCGATTCTCACTGGGCGCCCCATATTTCTGACTTGTGCCACATCTAAGCTAAGCTTAGTAAATCACTATATTGTAGATATGTCCAACATATCGAACTTCCGGTTTCGACCGGGCGTCCAGTAAGCTTCGGCCGCTGGACCTTATAAGTCAATAGCGTCGATCCCAGGGGGCTATCCCTCCAGGCAATACCTGCCCCCTTGATTTAAAGGGGCAGGGCTGGGTTTATTGCCCAGCACCTGAGGCGCCCCCTTGAGGGGGAATGCCGAAGGGATCGACGCAATTTTTGTTCTTTCCCACCCATGAGCTTCGGCTTGTGGGTGGGCCCACGTTAGAACGAGGCCTTGTGCCCAGCCCATACACGTGGGGTATGAGGCAAATACCTCAAACTTTGGTTTCGACCGGGGGTCCAGTAAGCTTCGGCCGCTGGACCTTACAAGTTGGGCACCTCACGTGGTGTAATGATAAGCAAGCTAGATTCTCAGACCATTGTTAGTGAGTTCGATTCTCACTGGGCGCCCCATATTTCTCGCTTTGTGCCAGCTAAGCTTAGTAAATAACTGTAACCCAAGGGCACCTCATGTGGTGTAATGGTTAGCAAGTTAGATTCGTATATCACTGTTAGTGAGTTCGATTCTCACTGGGTGCCCCATATTTCTGTCCCTGTGTCACATCTAAGCTAAGCTTAGTAAATAACTATATCCCAAGGGCACCTCATGTTGTGTAATGGTTAAGCTAGATTCGCAGACCATTGTCAGTGAGTTCGATTCTCACTGGGCACCCCATATTTCTGCTTAGCTTAGTAAATAACTAGGACATCTCACGCGGTGTAATGGTTAGCAATTTAGATTCGCACACCTTTGTTAGCGAGTCCGATTCTCACTGGGCGCTCCATATTTCTGGTCTTGTGCCACATCTAAGCTAAGATTAGTAAATAACTATGTCTACGTCGTAGTAAAGTTAGTCGGGGTAGGGTTATATCGTCGCCGGGGTCGGGTTAGGCCGGGGTCGGGTTAGGCTGGGATAGGGTTAGGCGGGTGTAGGGGGTAGGGGGCAATACTCTGCCCATATTTCATTTCATTTGTCG
>CM042160.1:47028685-47043685 GCA_023376005.1 Doryteuthis pealeii | reverse complement strand
TAGGGTGCACTGAGCTCTTTAATCTTCGTTATGCAACCGGTCTAGAAGAAGGAAAACTCTTAATTCAAATCTGTTGAACTCCGCTTACGAAATTGACCTTGTGTCACATCCTGTTCGTGCGGAGGGGTTGGTAAATGTATATATTTATCCAACCTCTCTACACGACCAGGATGTAACACAAGGTCAATTAGTTGAGTTTAACACGTTTGAATTCAGAGTTTTCCTGATTCTAGACAATTTTTCGTACCATGTTTAGAATCCAGTCTGTCCTGCTGTTTATCCATAGCTGGAGGGAAAATAGTTGGACGTATTCTGAAAATGAAACTAAAACAGTCATTATTTTCCAATCTTGTTAGCACTACAATCGGCTGGTCGCTTCAAGCCCTAGCACTTATATGATTGTCCCAACCCTATTGCCCTTATAGCAAGCTCCAACCCCTTTTCATCATATGGGTGCTAGAAGGCAGTGGCTGAGGGTCTTCATGTCCTGGGTTTGACGTTAAACTCTATCTGATGGTGAGGTTCCAGTTCTGGAGGTCTGGGAATATGGAGCACCCCTTAATCACCATTGCTCCCCGGTCCACTCTGACCCCGAATAGTCGTGCCTGTTAGGGTCCCATCTATGGGTTAAATAGAAAAATGTGTTTATAAAAACAAGTGAGTGTCAATTAAGAATGAATTTATTTCACAACTTTGTCGGCATTAGATGACCCACCGAGGTTTATATGCCTTAAAAACAAAACAAAACAAACTAAATAAAATGTCAAATCGCCAAATTTTGAGAGAAGAAATTCTAAAGGAAATTATATTTTAGTTTCATATTTGCAAATGAAATAAAATTCAAATAAAAGAACCAATTATTCTTGAAAAAAAAAAATTGGGCTCGTCCGGGATTCGAACCCGGGGCCTCTCGCACCCAAAGCGAGAATCATACCCCTAGACCAACGAGCCAGATGAAAGTGTCTTTTATACAATATGTATATATACTAAATATAAAGTAGGTCAGTTTGTGCTGTCAACCAATGGACGTCCATTTCTTTGATTTGATTTTATCCATAATTTCAATCTGTTCCGTCCGAATCGTTTATGTAACATTTGGCGGGAATAGTTGACCTTTAGCGCAGGAGAAAGAATTGAAAAAAATCTCTGAATTTTTTAGATGAAGCTTGATAATTTGGATTATTTGGATTATTCGGACTATTGTCCTCATCTTTATTATTATCTTTATTAAGGACCGATTTAACTCAGTCGGTACAGCGTTGAACTAAAAACCACAAGTTCACGGGTTCGATACCGGCCCTCACCCACTCAGCGTATGAGTAGCACAGTGAGGGAAAATGAGGAGCTGATGGTAGGAACGATGCTCCGCCTCAGACGCTAAAAAAAATCTCCTTGGTCTAGCGCTAGTGAAAAGGGGAT
The DNA here is from genome assembly GCA_023376005.1 of Doryteuthis pealeii. Lineage (NCBI taxonomy): Eukaryota > Metazoa > Mollusca > Cephalopoda > Myopsida > Loliginidae > Doryteuthis > Doryteuthis pealeii. The sequence continues at coordinate 47,042,266 of CM042160.1, read as the reverse complement.
AAACTCCCTCACTGTCCGGCTGATACCGACATTACACCTCCCCGATGACTTTACTTAATTATCTGTACAACGGTTCGACCGATGTGACCCCCGACCTTCTTCAGGTACTTCTTGTCGGGCTCGGGAACTTTCTTGTCGTTATCGGGAGCCTACACGGAACTCTGAACCCAATCCTTTATTCAACCCACGGAGTAGACAGTACTCATTCCGCTAAACATGACTGGGCACAAGTATTAAACTGTGTTAATTATTATTCTGTTAAAGTCGCCCTTTGACCAGGATTGAACCTGCAGCCTAGAGGTAACTGTCGCTTATAACTGTATTCTCAAAACCTATACCCAGTACGCCTTGTGTCTAATTGGGTTCCAAGTTTTACTTTTAATCTCACTTTTCTACAAACTTATATTTTTTACACGGGTTTAGCTCAGTCGGTAGAGCGTTCGGCTAGAAACCACAAGGTTCCTAGTTCGATACCGGCCTTCGACAACTCAGCGTATGAGTAGCACAGGGTTCTGTGCGGTAAAGTGAGGAGCTGATGGTAGGTGTGGCGCTCCACCTCAGACGCAAAAACAATCTCCTCGGTCTAGCGCTAGTGAAAAGGAGATAGATTCCCTCGCCGATTGGCTGATACCGACTCTAGGCCACCCTGACGACTTTACTCTTTTAAAGATTTCATCCCAGTTTTAACTGGGAGTTAACAGTTGGGAGTGTTTAGACTGTCGATTGGAACCTTGAGTCAGACTTGACTGCCCCCCCCCCCACCCCACTGATTAGAATTTTCTTTGTCTCACTTATAAATTGACACTGTCATTTAAAGCGACCCTCGTTTTAGCTAACAACGATAGACGGTCGTCAAGTCTCACTTAAAACACCAATTCTCGTGAGATCATTATATCTGCAATCCGAGACTTGTCGGCGGTGACAGGCGAAGCAAAACGTTCAGTATAAATTCGAACAAAAGACTTAACCGACCCCTGATGATGACATGGTCGAGTTATCAAGTACAAGACACAAAAGAAAAAGTCGATTGATATATGAACTAGCAGCGGCTACCCGGCGTCGCCTGGGTAGAGGGGGATTTTTTAAAGTTAGTCCCGCGGATCCATTATTACTGAATCGTGAGTTGAATCCTCGTGGGATGCCCCATTTAAATCCCCATGTAAAAAAAAAAATAAATAGATCTTGCATTGATCCAGCTACTCTAAAAAGAAATGTTAATGTCTACTATCTGACATATTAAACGAAAAAAAAAATCCATGCTGTTATCATTTAAATTTTATTTTTTAATTATCTTTACGAATATAAATTAAATCTCTATTATTTTTGCTCAAAAACCAAGCCCTGGTGATATTTATTGTGTATATATATTTACTATGTTGTTAATTGTTTTATTTTCGAAGTTTCCTCTGGACATACATATATACACAACTGCCCTTTATATATGTATAGATGGATAAAGAACGACAGTGATGGCGGCCTACATAGCTCAGTCGGTAGCGGATCAGACTTTTTAAATACACATGCACAGAAACTGTTAGGATACTATTTATGGGTCAAACCTTGCTACCATATAATAGCGCATTATTTGTACTAGCAAATATATGCACCCTCCGGGTGCAAGTATTTAAGTTTTGATATAATAAAATATCATATTAAATTAGAAAGGCTAATGAAACTGACTAAGAATGCAGAAATCGAAAAATAGAACAACTTTGAAACTAACTATTCCATCATTTTCCATTACTCCCCTCTTTCATTGGTAAATTTTCCTAATTTAACTATTTAGTTAAAATAGGAAGTAAAGGATAATATTACAGTTATTTCTTCTTGTAAATAGATTTCTTTTAAGATTTATCCACGAGATTTTTGTTTATATTTCTTAAGATAAAACCAAACAATTAGAAATCAATAATACCAAGCACATATTTATTAAAATAAAATGTTAAATATCAATATGCAAATTAGCCTTCTCGTTCAAACTGTAAACCGCTATTTTGTTGTATATATAAATACAATTGCATGTTATTAGTACGTAGATATGGTCAACAATATTAATAATGTAAAACAATTTTTATTAATAACTGAAGGTTTAAAAGAATGAAATCATGGAGAATTTGACGTAAATAATTAAGGGAATTGTGACTTGAGTAGTAATATAGTTTCGGTTACAGACAGAAGAACACACAATCTCCATTATAATAAGAAGATTAATAGTCATTTGAAACAACATATTCTACGTGCAAAAGAAAGATTTCAACAAGCTCTATTTAATAATATAATTAAACTAGCAATAACAACTTTATGAGTAAAACACAAAATAGACTTCGATGGTGTTGCGGACTGTCAAAATAAAAATCATAAAATCACGAATAAGCAATCTGCGTTTCGAGCAACGTACTTATTTTTTTAAATGAGTTTTATTGTTTGTGTTGTTGTATCAATGAAAAGTGAATTCACCACGAACTGTTTCAATTTTTATTTTTTTAAATTTTATAATTTCCAAATAAACTAAGATTGATATAGGAATTAATAGATACTGACGCAATCGGCCGGTATCATTCGTTCGGTAGAGCATTAGTCTCCTAAAATTATTTTCCTGACCACACGCCGGATAAACACAAGATCTTTTTTGACCAGGGCAGCTACACACAAATTTTAGCTCATACGATGGCCAGTGAAAAGATCTAGGATTATGCGATTTATTTGACATCACTTACCGCCCTAGGGGAGGTGTAACATAATTATTATGGTCTACGGGGAATTTGGGGATTGAAAAAAAAAACGGTATTCGGATTTCTGGAGAAAGAGAAGAAAAAGAAATGAAAACAGAGGTTAATGTTTAGAAGGGTAAACACTCAACGGGTTGCCAGAAACTGACCGACGAATGACCCCGGAAATAGATTTAAAAATAAAAACGAAAGTTCTGGGCTTTGACCAAAAGGGTGAGTGGGTGACCCTCCCACTCGCTGGGACAAGAAACGGAAGAAAAGAAAAGTCGTTCTTTTACAGCTAGGCTTCGTGGGGGGAGGGGGCAGACTGGGGCTTTCTGGGTTCCCCCGTATGGGTTTCGCATAGTCGTACCGAATATGGTTTATGATAGAGTAATTTGACCTTAACCCCTCTCTCTTTCTCTCTGAAAAGAACCCACGAGCATAAAAAGAAAGAAACAGCCCCCTTGGTACTATACGACTTGCGTATGTTGTTCCAGAATTAATGACCACTTCTACAGCTAACGACTTATAATACTATTCGAATTTTCTGTATCCAGCACATGTGAAATTGGCGCATTTTTTTTATTATATCTAATAATTTTTTTTTCAAATTTGGTAAGAATTTTCGACTACTTTATATCGACCTTAAATTTTTTTCGGTTTAATAATTCATATAAGTTATCTTAGTTACCTTACATCGAGTTTAACTGCACATGGTTTAAATTATATAATATCTTTCCTTAACTAAAATCGAGATATCAACGATAAAACTAAGATTTTGGCGCTGGCAGCTGATTGGAAAAAAAGTGAGGCTTGTCCGGGATTTGAACTCTAGTCCACTCGAACCCAAACCGAAAATCATACCCCTAGACCAACGAGCCGACTTCTGACGGAAGCCACATACATTCTAATTTTATTTTATATTAAATCAGTCATTTTGGCGCCGTCAGCTGATCGAAAAACAACATTGGGCTCGTCCGGGATTTGAACCCGGGACTTCTCACACCCAAAGCGAGAATCATACCCCTAGACCAACGAGCCGACCACTGTTGGATGCCACATACATTCAAATTTTATTTTATATTAAATCAGTCATTTTGGCGTTGTCAGCTGATCGAAAAACAACATTGGGCTCGTCCGGGATTTGAACCCGGGACCTCTCGCACCCAAAGCGAGAATCATACCCCTAGACCAACGAGCCGCCGCTAATGGATGCCACATACATTCAAATTTTATTTTATATTAAATCAGTCATTTTGGCGTTGTCAGCTGATCGAAAAACAACATTGGGCTCGTCCGGGATTTGAACCCGGGACCTCTCGCACCCAAAGCGAGAATCATACCCTAGACCAACGAGCCGGCAGCTAATGGATGCCACATACATTCAAATTTTATTTTATATTAAATCAGTCATTTTGGCGTTGTCAGCTGATCGAAAAACAACATTGGGCTCGTCCGGGATTTGAACCCGGGACCTCTCGCACCCAAAGCGAGAATCATACCCCTAGACCAACGAGCCGGCAGCTAATGGATGCCACATACATTCAAATTTTATTTTATATTAAATCAGTCATTTTGGCGTTGTCAGCTGATCGAAAAACAACATTGGGCTCGTCCGGGATTTGAACCCGGACCTCTCGCACCCAAAGCGAGAATCATACCCCTAGACCAACGAGCCGGCCGCTAATGGATGCCACATACATTCAAATTTTATTTTATATTAAATCAGTCATTTTGGCGTTGTCAGCTGATCGAAAAACAACATTGGGCTCGTCCGGGATTTGAACCCGGGACCTCTCGCACCCAAAGCGAGAATCATACCCCTAGACCAACGAGCCGGCCGCTAATGGATGCCACATACATTCAAATTTTATTTTATATTAAATCAGTCATTTTGGCGTTGTCAGCTGATCGAAAAAAAACATTGGGCTCGTCCGGGATTTGAACCCGGGACCTCTCGCACCCAAAGCGAGAATCATACCCTAGACCAACGAGCCGGCCGCTAATGGATGCCACATACATTCAAATTTTATTTTATATTAAATCAGTCATTTTGGCGTTGTCAGCTGATCGAAAAACAACATTGGGCTCGTCCGGGATTTGAACCCGGGACCTCTCGCACCCAAAGCGAGAATCATACCCCTAGACCAACGAGCCGGCCGCTAATGGATGCCACATACATTCAAATTTTATTTTATATTAAATCAGTCATTTTGGCGTTGTCAGCTGATCGAAAAACAACATTGGGCTCGTCCGGGATTTGAACCCGGGACCTCTCGCACCCAAAGCGAGAATCATACCCCTAGACCAACGAGCCGGCCGCTAATGGATGCCACATACATTCAAATTTTATTTTATATTAAATCAGTCATTTTGGCGTTGTCAGCTGATCGAAAAACAACATTGGGCTCGTCCGGGATTTGAACCCGGGACCTCTCGCACCCAAAGCGAGAATCATACCCTAGACCAACGAGCCGGCCGCTAATGGATGCCACATACATTCAAATTTTATTTTATATTAAATCAGTCATTTTGGCGTTGTCAGCTGATCGAAAAACAACATTGGGCTCGTCCGGGATTTGAACCCGGGACCTCTCGCACCCAAAGCGAGAATCATACCCCTAGACCAACGAGCCGGCCGCTAATGGATGCCACATACATTCAAATTTTATTTTATATTAAATCAGTCATTTTGGCGTTGTCAGCTGATCGAAAAACAACATTGGGCTCGTCCGGGATTTGAACCCGGGACCTCTCGCACCCAAAGCGAGAATCATACCCCTAGACCAACGAGCCGGCCGCTAATGGATGCCACATACATTCAAATTTTATTTTATATTAAATCAGTCATTTTGGCGTTGTCAGCTGATCGAAAAACAACATTGGGCTCGTCCGGGATTTGAACCCGGGACCTCTCGCACCCAAAGCGAGAATCATACCCCTAGACCAACGAGCCGGCCGCTAATGGATGCCACATACATTCAAATTTTATTTTATATTAAATCAGTCATTTTGGCGTTGTCAGCTGATCGAAAAACAACATTGGGCTCGTCCGGGATTTGAACCCGGGACCTCTCGCACCCAAAGCGAGAATCATACCCCTAGACCAACGAGCCGGCCGCTAATGGATGCCACATACATTCAAATTTTATTTTATATTAAATCAGTCATTTTGGCGTTGTCAGCTGATCGAAAAACAACATTGGGCTCGTCCGGGATTTGAACCCGGGACCTCTCGCACCCAAAGCGAGAATCATACCCCTAGACCAACGAGCCGGCCGCTAATGGATGCCACATACATTCAAATTTTATTTTATATTAAATCAGTCATTTTGGCGTTGTCAGCTGATCGAAAAACAACATTGGGCTCGTCCGGGATTTGAACCCGGGACCTCTCGCACCCAAAGCGAGAATCATACCCCTAGACCAACGAGCCGGCCGCTAATGGATGCCACATACATTCAAATTTTATTTTATATTAAATCAGTCATTTTGGCGTTGTCAGCTGATCGAAAAACAACATTGGGCTCGTCCGGATTTGAACCCGGGACCTCTCGCACCCAAAGCGAGAATCATACCCCTAGACCAACGAGCCGGCCGCTAATGGATGCCACATACATTCAAATTTTATTTTATATTAAATCAGTCATTTTGGCGTTGTCAGCTGATCGAAAAACAACATTGGGCTCGTCCGGGATTTGAACCCGGGACCTCTCGCACCCAAAGCGAGAATCATACCCCTAGACCAACGAGCCGGCCGCTAATGGATGCCACATACATTCAAATTTTATTTTATATTAAATCAGTCATTTTGGCGTTGTCAGCTGATCGAAAAACAACATTGGGCTCGTCCGGGATTTGAACCCGGGACCTCTCGCACCCAAAGCGAGAATCATACCCCTAGACCAACGAGCCGGCCGCTAATGGATGCCACATACATTCAAATTTTATTTATATTAAATCAGTCATTTTGGCGTTGTCAGCTGATCGAAAAACAACATTGGGCTCGTCCGGGATTTGAACCCGGGACCTCTCGCACCCAAAGCGAGAATCATACCCCTAGACCAACGAGCCGGCCGCTAATGGATGCCACATACATTCAAATTTTATTTTATATTAAATCAGTCATTTTGGCGTTGTCAGCTGATCGAAAAACAACATTGGGCTCGTCCGATTTGAACCCGGGACCTCTCGCACCCAAAGCGAGAATCATACCCTAGACCAACGAGCCGGCCGCTAATGGATGCCACATACATTCAAATTTTATTTTATATTAAATCAGTCATTTTGGCGTTGTCAGCTGATCGAAAAACAACATTGGGCTCGTCCGGGATTTGAACCCGGGACCTCTCGCACCCAAAGCGAGAATCATACCCCTAGACCAACGAGCCGGCCGCTAATGGATGCCACATACATTCAAATTTTATTTTATATTAAATCAGTCATTTTGGCGTTGTCAGCTGATCGAAAAAACAACATTGGGCTCGTCCGGGATTTGAACCCGGGACCTCTCGCACCCAAAGCGAGAATCATACCCCTAGACCAACGAGCCGGCCGCTAATGGATGCCACATACATTCAAATTTTATTTTATATTAAATCAGTCATTTTGGCGTTGTCAGCTGATCGAAAAACAACATTGGGCTCGTCCGGGATTTGAACCCGGGACCTCTCGCACCCAAAGCGAGAATCATACCCCTAGACCAACGAGCCGGCCGCTAATGGATGCCACATACATTCAAATTTTATTTTTATATTAAATCAGTCATTTTGGCGTTGTCAGCTGATCGAAAAACAACATTGGGTCTAGTGGCGGGGGTATGATTCTCGCTTTGGGTGCGAGAGGTCCCGGGTTCAAATCCGGACGAGCCCAATGTTGTTTTTCGATCAGCTGACAACGCCAAAATGACTGATTTAATATAAAATAAAATTTGAATGTATGTGGCATCCATTAGCGGCCGGCTCGTTGGTCTAGGGGTATGATTCTCGCTTTGGGTGCGAGAGGTCCCGGGTTCAAATCCCGGACGAGCCCAATGTTGTTTTTCGATCAGCTGACAACGCCAAAATGACTGATTTAATATAAAATAAAATTTGAATGTATGTGGCATCCATTAGCGGCCGGCTCGTTGGTCTAGGGGTATGATTCTCGCTTTGGGTGCGAGAGGTCCCGGTTCAAATCCCGGACGAGCCCAATGTTGTTTTTCGATCAGCTGACAACGCCAAAATGACTGATTTAATATAAAATAAAATTTGAATGTATGTGGCATCCATTAGCGCCGGCTCGTTGGTCTAGGGGTATGATTCTCGCTTTGGGTGCGAGAGGTCCCGGGTTCAAATCCCGGACGAGCCCAATGTTGTTTTTCGATCAGCTGACAACGCCAAAATGACTGATTTAATATAAAATAAAATTTGAATGTATGTGGCATCCATTAGCGCCGGCTCGTTGGTCTAGGGGTATGATTCTCGCTTTGGGTGCGAGAGGTCCCGGGTTCAAATCCCGGACGAGCCCAATGTTGTTTTTCGATCAGCTGACAACGCCAAAATGACTGATTTAATATAAAATAAATTTGAATGTATGTGGCATCCATTAGCGGCCGGCTCGTTGGTCTAGGGTATGATTCTCGCTTTGGGTGCGAGAGGTCCCGGGTTCAAATCCCGGACGAGCCCAATGTTGTTTTTCGATCAGCTGACAACGCCAAAATGACTGATTTAATATAAAATAAAATTTGAATGTATGTGGCATCCATTAGCGGCCGGCTCGTTGGTCTAGGGGTATGATTCTCGCTTTGGGTGCGAGAGGTCCCGGGTTCAAATCCGGACGAGCCCAATGTTGTTTTTCGATCAGCTGACAACGCCAAAATGACTGATTTAATATAAAATAAAATTTGAATGTATGTGGCATCCATTAGCGGCCGGCTCGTTGGTCTAGGGTATGATTCTCGCTTTGGGTGCGAGAGGTCCCGGGTTCAAATCCCGGACGAGCCCAATGTTGTTTTTCGATCAGCTGACAACGCCAAAATGACTGATTTAATATAAAATAAAATTTGAATGTATGTGGCATCCATTAGCGGCCGGCTCGTTGGTCTAGGGGTATGATTCTCGCTTTGGGTGCGAGAGGTCCCGGGTTCAAATCCGGACGAGCCCAATGTTGTTTTTCGATCAGCTGACAACGCCAAAATGACTGATTTAATATAAAATAAAATTTGAATGTATGTGGCATCCATTAGCGGCCGGCTCGTTGGTCTAGGGGTATGATTCTCGCTTTGGGTGCGAGAGGTCCCGGGTTCAAATCCCGGACGAGCCCAATGTTGTTTTTCGATCAGCTGACAACGCCAAAATGACTGATTTAATATAAAATAAAATTTGAATGTATGTGGCATCCATTAGCGGCCGGCTCGTTGGTCTAGGGGTATGATTCTCGCTTTGGTGCGAGAGGTCCCGGGTTCAAATCCCGGACGAGCCCAATGTTGTTTTTCGATCAGCTGACAACGCCAAAATGACTGATTTAATATAAAATAAAATTTGAATGTATGTGGCATCCATTAGCGGCCGGCTCGTTGGTCTAGGGGTATGATTCTCGCTTTGGGTGCGAGAGGTCCCGGGTTCAAATCCCGGACGAGCCCAATGTTGTTTTCGATCAGCTGACAACGCCAAAATGACTGATTTAATATAAAATAAAATTTGAATGTATGTGGCATCCATTAGCGGGGCTCGTTGGTCTAGGGTATGATTCTCGCTTTGGGTGCGAGAGGTCCCGGGTTCAAATCCGGACGAGCCCAATGTTGTTTTTCGATCAGCTGACAACGCCAAAATGACTGATTTAATATAAAATAAAATTTGAATGTATGTGGCATCCATTAGCGGCCGCTCGTTGGTCTAGGGGTATGATTCTCGCTTTGGGTGCGAGAGGTCCCGGGTTCAAATCCCGGACGAGCCCAATGTTGTTTTTCGATCAGCTGACAACGCCAAAATGACTGATTTAATATAAAATAAAATTTGAATGTATGTGGCATCCATTAGCGGCGGCTCGTTGGTCTAGGGGTATGATTCTCGCTTTGGGTGCGAGAGGTCCGGGTTCAAATCCCGGACGAGCCCAATGTTGTTTTTCGATCAGCTGACAACGCCAAAATGACTGATTTAATATAAAATAAAATTTGAATGTATGTGGCATCCATTAGCGCCGGCTCGTTGGTCTAGGGGTATGATTCTCGCTTTGGGTGCGAGAGGTCCCGGGTTCAAATCCCGGACGAGCCCAATGTTGTTTTTCGATCAGCTGACAACGCCAAAATGACTGATTTAATATAAAATAAAATTTGAATGTATGTGGCATCCATTAGCGGGCTCGTTGGTCTAGGGGTATGATTCTCGCTTTGGGTGCGAGAGGTCCCGGGTTCAAATCCCGGACGAGCCCAATGTTGTTTTTCGATCAGCTGACAACGCCAAAATGACTGATTTAATATAAAATAAAATTTGAATGTATGTGGCATCCATTAGCGGCCGGCTCGTTGGTCTAGGGGTATGATTCTCGCTTTGGGTGCGAGAGGTCCCGGGTTCAAATCCCGGACGAGCCCAATGTTGTTTTTCGATCAGCTGACAACGCCAAAATGACTGATTTAATATAAAATAAAATTTGAATGTATGTGGCATCCATTAGCGCCGGCTCGTTGGTCTAGGGGTATGATTCTCGCTTTGGGTGCGAGAGGTCCCGGGTTCAAATCCCGGACGAGCCCAATGTTGTTTTTCGATCAGCTGACAACGCCAAAATGACTGATTTAATATAAAAAAAATTTGAATGTATGTGGCATCCATTAGCGGCCGGCTCGTTGGTCTAGGGGTATGATTCTCGCTTTGGGTGCGAGAGGTCCCGGGTTCAAATCCCGGACGAGCCCAATGTTGTTTTTCGATCAGCTGACAACGCAAAATGACTGATTTTAATATAAAATAAAATTTGAATGTATGTGGCATCCATTAGCGGCCGGCTCGTTGGTCTAGGGGTATGATTCTCGCTTTGGGTGCGAGAGGTCCCGGTTCAAATCCCGGACGAGCCCAATGTTGTTTTTCGATCAGCTGACAACGCCAAAATGACTGATTTAATATAAAATAAAATTTGAATGTATGTGGCATCCATTAGCGGCCGGCTCGTTGGTCTAGGGGTATGATTCTCGCTTGGGTGCGAGAGGTCCCGGGTTCAAATCCCGGACGAGCCCAATGTTGTTTTTCGATCAGCTGACAACGCCAAAATGACTGATTTAATATAAAATAAAATTTGAATGTATGTGGCATCCATTAGCGGCCGGCTCGTTGGTCTAGGGGTATGATTCTCGCTTTGGGTGCGAGAGGTCCCGGGTTCAAATCCCGGACGAGCCCAATGTTGTTTTTCGATCAGCTGACAACGCCAAAATGACTGATTTAATATAAAATAAAATTTGAATGTATGTGGCATCCATTAGCGGCCGGCTCGTTGGTCTAGGGGTATGATTCTCGCTTTGGGTGCGAGAGGTCCCGGGTTCAAATCCCGGACGAGCCCAATGTTGTTTTTCGATCAGCTGACAACGCCAAAATGACTGATTTAATATAAAATAAAATTTGAATGTATGTGGCATCCATCAGCGGCCGGCTCGTTGGTCTAGGGTATGATTCTCGCTTTGGGTGCGAGAGTCCCGGGTTCAAATCCCGGACGAGCCCAATGTTGTTTTTCGATCAGCTGACAACGCCAAAATGACTGATTTTTAATATAAAATAAAATTTGAAATGTATGTGGCTTCCATTAGGCCGGCTCGTTGGTCTAAGGGTATGATTTTTCGGTTGGGTTCTTAGTGGACTAGAGTTCAAATCCCGGACAAGCCGCAGCTTTTTTTCCAAATCAGCTGCAGCGCCTAAAAATCTTTAGTTTTTATCGTTTGATATCTGATTTTAGTTTAAGGAAAGATATTATATAATTTAAACCATGTGCAGTTAAACTCGATGTAAGGTAACTAAGATAAACTTATATGAATTATTAAAACGAAAAAAAAATTTAAGGTCGATATAAAGTAGTCGAAAATTGCCTTACGCAAATTTGAAAAAAAATTATTAGATATAATAAAAAAATATGCGGCCGCAGATTTCACATGTGGCTGGATACAGAAAATTCGAATAGTTTATAAGTCGTAGCTGTAGAAGTGGTCCATTAATTCCGGAACAACATTACGCAAGTCGTTATAGTACCAAAGGGGCTGTTTCTTCTTTTATGCTCGTGAGGTTCTTTCAGAGAGAAAAGAGAGAGGGGTTAAGGTCAAATTAACTTCTACATAAACGCATATTCGGTACGACACTAATGCGAAAACCGCATAGCGGGGGAACGCCAGAAAGCGCGCCAGTCTTGAGCGGGTAAGGAGCAGAGCCTGGCGTAGATGGGATCATCGGTACCCCCTCCCTCCCCGAAGCCTAGCTGTAAAAGAACGACTTTTCTTTTCTTCCGTTTCTTGGTCCCAGCGGAGTGGGACGGGGTCACCCACTCAACCCTTTATTGGTCAAAGCCCAGAAACTTTCGTTTTATTTTTAAAATATATTTCCGGGGTCATCGTCGTCAGTTTTCCTGCACCCGTTGAATGTTTACCCTTCTAAACATTAACCTCTGTTTTCATTTCTTTTTTTCTCTCTTTCTCCAGAAATCCGAATACCGTTTTTTTTTTTCAATCCCCAAATTCCCGTAGACCATAATAATATGTTAGCACCTCCCTAGGGCGGTAAGTGATGTCAAATAAATCGCATATTCCTAGATCTTTTCACCTGGCCATCGTATGAGCTAAATTTGTTGTAAAGACTGCCCTGGTCAAAAAAGATCTTGTGTTTATGCCGGCGTGTGGTCAGGAAATAATTTTAGGAGATCTAATGCTCTACCGAACGAAATGATACCGCCGTTGCGTCAGTAATCTATTTAATTCGCTATATCAATCTTAGTTTATTGAATTATAATTTTAAAAAAAATAAAAATTGAAACTTCGTGTGAATTCACTTTTGCATTGATAACAACAACAAAACAATAAAACTCATTTAAAAAAATGAAAGTACGTTGCTGCGAAACGCAAGATTGCTTAATTCGTGTTTTTATGATTTTTATTTTGACAGTCCGCAAACCATCGAAGTCTATTTTGGTGTTTTACTCATAAGTTGTTATTGCTAGTTAAATTATATTATTAAATAAGCCCTTGTTGAAATCATTTCTTTTGCAGCGTAAAGAATATGTCTGTTTCAAATGACTAATTAATCTCTTAATTATATGAGAGATTGGTGTGTTTCTTCTGTCTGTAACCGAAACTATATTACTACTCAGAGTCAGCAATTCCTTAATTATTTACGTCAAAATTCTCCATGATTCATTCTTTTAAACCTTCAGTTATAATATTTTTTACATTATTAATATTGTTGACCATATCTACGGTACTAATAAACATGCAATTGTATTTATATTATACACCAAAATAGCGGTTTAAGCAAGTTTGAACGAGAAAGGCTAATTTGCATATTGATATTTAACAATTTTAAATTTTAATAATATGTGCTTGGTATTATTGATTTCCTAATTGTTTGGTTTTATCTTAAGAAATATAAACAATCTATCGTGATATCTTAAAAGAAATCTATTTACAAGAAGAAATAACTGTTAATATTATCCTTTACTCCTATTTTAACTAAATAGTTAATATTAGAAAATTTACGCAATGAAAGAGGGGAGTAATGGAAAATGATGGATAGTTAGTTTCAAAAGTTGTTCTAAATTTTTCGATTTCTGCATTCTTAGTCAAGTTTCCATTAGGCCTTTCTAATTTAATATGATATTTTTATTATATCAAAACTTAAATAACTTGCACCCGGAGGGTGCATAATAT
>CM042160.1:47018344-47028585 GCA_023376005.1 Doryteuthis pealeii | reverse complement strand
CGTAGAGAATTAGCTAGAGAAATTAAGAAACAAAGGGCTATTTCCGGTTTTGATTTTGAAGAGTTAGTTAAGTCAGTACTGGGCAAGCCACGAGATAGCAAGTCGCGATCAGCGCGCTCCTGGTGGGGCCATACCCACACTCTGCGCAGTTAGTCTGAATGGGGATTTCTAAATGAAATATAAAATAAAGAAAATCTAAGTTTTGGGTTATTTATCGAAAAACTACAAATGGCCCAGGGCTTCTGATAGACGAGAAATCCCTAATGGAAGACCAGACATGAAATCGCCAAATGAAAAGTTCCAGACGCTAGAAGAAGAACTCACAGCTACATAAGATATCAAAGATGATCAGAAGAATATAACATATATAACATATATAAAGATGAGAATAACAGTCCGAAAAATCTATTAATAATGGAGATTGTCTGTATTTCTGTCTAAAACAAAAACTACGTCATAGCTCTACGTCACAGCTTACATCACAATATTCTTATGCACCCAAAATTTGAGTAAGCAATTTCAAAAATTGTGGTTTTACTCTCGTTCCTTTTTTTTTATTTTTTTATTTTTTTACAGTAACAAGAAGTTAACTAAAAAGTTTACAAATAAATAAATACCTACGATTTTGTGTAAAATTGATGTGGAAAATATTCAAAATAATTGTTTGATTATTACATGCATGCAACATTTTATTAGAGAGGGATGGGGCTCAGTTTTCATTTCAAATTGTTTTTTTTTGTTTTTTTGTTTTTTACTCCTTTAATAAATATGAGGATTTGTCTTACTTATGATACAAACCCTCTGACATTGAATTTTTTAAACTCCTACACTCTCAGGCAATGTCTTTCAAAAATTAAATCTTACGACGCCCGGAGGGTGTTTTCTGTTGCTAGTCAATATAATTGGTATTATCAAGTCTTGTCTAAAAAATACAGACAAATAACAATCAATTCTTGTTTTAAAGCTGTTGCCATGATTAAAATCGACTAATCAAGTATTATTTGATCAGCTCTGCAAGGATACTGGATGCTGCGCAGAGGACCTCCCGGGGCAATGAATGATAGGGAATGTTGGCGAGAGATTGTCATGGATATCCGTGCTAATTGAAATCGACTAATCAAGTATTGTTTGATCAGCTCTGCAAGGATACTGGATGCTGCGCAGAGGACCTCCCGGGGGAAATGAATGATAGGGAAGTTTGGCGAGAGATTGTCATGGATATCCGTGCTAATTGAAATCGACTAATGAAGTATTATTTTTTGAAAGAAAATTGACTACAGTTTCTTAACCCTTTGCCAAACAAATTTTCTTGGTATTCCTGGAGACAGAACCCCACAAGGAAGCAGCTGTACGGCTACCTGTCTCCTATCTCACAAACCATCCGAGTGAAACGGACAAGGCATGCTGGACACTGCTGGAGGAGCAAGGACGAACTCATAAGTTATATTTTCCTGTGGAAGCCGTCTCATGGACATGCTAGTGTGGGCCGTCCCGCAAGGACCTACATTGACCAGCTCTGCTAGGATACTGGATGCTGCACAGAGGCCCTCCCAGGGACAACGAATGATAGGGAATGTTGGCGAGAGATTGTCATGGATATCCGTGCTAATTGCGTGACATGATGATGATGATGATGATGATGATGATGATGGGATATTTAAAAAAAAGATTCTTAAAGAATTCGATATTTGATAAAGAAAAAGAAAAAATACACCAAACTGAAAAAATACTAAACTTCATACAAATTTCATTTTTTTTAAACATGAGAAGCCAATCCTCAACTCATCGCCTACTTAAAACCGCTCACAGCGGCTCTAAGCAAAGTACAAAAACTGATGGCTAGTTCCTTATAATTGAGGAGAATGAGTCAGATTGAAATACTGATGAGTTCAGAGGTGAATATTCTTGCTAGTATTACTAATGGTTGGTTGGTTGGACTTTATGGCACGTCAACCCTTGTTGGGTTATTTTATGCCAAAGACATTTTGTTTTATTCATTTTTGGTTGGTCATTGGATTTTATGGCATGTTAACTCTTGTTGGGTTATTTTATGCCAAAGACATTTTGTTTTATTCATTTTTGGTTGGTCATTGGATTTTATGGCATGTCAATCCTTGTTGGGTTATTTGACGCCAAAGACATTTTGTTTTATTCATTGGATTTTATGGCAGGTCAACCCTTGTTGGGCTATTTTGTGCCAAAGACATTTTTTTTTTCATTTTTGGTTGGTCATTGGATTTTACGGCATGTCAACACTTGTTGGGTTATTTTATACCCAAGACATTTTGTTTTATTCATTTTTGGTTGGTCATTGGATTTTACGGCATGTCAACCCTTGTTGGATTATTTTATGCCAAAGACATTTTGTTTTATTCATTTTTGGTTGGTCATTGGATTTTACGGCATGTCAACCCTTGTTGGGTTATTTTATACCCAAGACATTTTGTTTTATTCATTTTTGGTTGGTCATTGGATTTTACGGAATGTCAACACTTGTTGGGTTATTTTATACCCAAGACATTTTGTTTTATTCATTTTTGGTTGGTCATTGGATTTTTACGGCATGTCAACCCTTGTTGGGTTATTTTATACCCAAGACATTTTGTTTTATCATTTTTGGTTGGTTATTGGAATTTACAGCATGTCAACCCTTGTTGGGTTATTTTATGTCGGACATGTTTTGTTTTATTCATTTGTATAGGTACGCACTTTCTTTTAAGACACGTTTTTTAACATTCACTTCTGTTTAATTCATGGATGGGACCATATCAGGTAGCCCCACTCCGGGTCAGAGTGGACTTGGAAGGAATGGTGATGGTGATGATGAAAATTTGATTCAGCCATGGGGGAGGTTTGGTAGGCAAAGAGTTAAGGAAAAAGCCGAAAGGAATCACCTGGTAGAACTCTACAAGTTTGGGACAGTGTGTTCTTGGTGGCAAATTGCAGACAGCTTGGCAGATCACATCGACCCAGACGGAATAATAAATCCGGAATAATCGAAGAAAACAAAAACTGATTAATGGTCAAAGAAAGAATGGAAGGAAGGAAGGAAGGAAGGAGGAAGGAAGGAAGGAAGGGGGAGGGAGGGAGGGAGGAGGGAGGAAGGAAGAATTGAAGAAAGGAAAGAAGGAAGGAAGGGAGGGGGAAAGAACAAAGGAAGAAAGAAAGAATTGAAGGAGGGGAGGAAGGAAGTAAGAATTGAATGAAGGGAGGGAGGAAGGAAGAATTGAAGGAAGAAAGAACGGAAAGAAAGAAGGAAGAATTGAAGAAAGGAAGGAAGGGAGGAAGGAAGAATTGAATGAAGGAAAAAAAGGAAGAATTGAATGAAGGAAGAAAGAATTAAAGAAAGGAAGGAAGGTAGGAATAAAGAAAGAATTGAATGAATGAATGAAGGAAGGAAGGAAGGAAGGAGGAAGAATTAAAGAAAAGAAGGAAGAAAAGGAAGAATTGAAGGACGGAATAAACAAAGAATTGAAAGAAGGAATAATGAAAGAATTAAAGAGAGGAGGGAGGGAAGGAAGGAAGAATTGAAGGAAGGGAGGGAGGAAGGAAAAATTGAAGGAAGGAAGGGAGGAAGGAAGATACATAGATAGATAGAAGTGAGGGAGAACGAAGAGAAAATAGAATAAGAGAGGGTAGGTGAAAGAGGGGAAAACAACTGTGAGGAAATTAAAGAGAAGAAAAAAAAAGATCTACGGTGAACAGAATAGTGATTATAGTGATTATTGTATGAGAGAGAGAGAGAGAGAGAGAGAGAGAGAGAGAGAGAGAGAGAGAGAGAGAGAGAGGGGGAGAGAGGGCGATAAAAGGAAGAAGAGTTAAAAGAAAGAGAAATAAAAAAAGAGCGGGAAGAGTTGATTGGTCTGAGGTGTGTTGCAGCAAATCTTGAAACATTGCAAAGTAATAACAATCAAGAAGAGAGAATGGCAAAAGCAATTGAGTTTTTGTATCGTCTTGTTGGGAAATGATAGAAAATAGTCTGTTATTTTCTATAAGTCCAGCATAAACAAAGGGGAACCACTCTTGACTTATAAATTATTTATTTATTTATTGATCTACTAGGAAATAAAGAAGACGGGGTTAGGGTTAGGTGTTAGGGTTAGGGTTTAGGGTTAGTTTAATGGGAAAATAATGTGTGATTAATTAATAGATAAAATTCATTCAGAGTGGTTCCTTTTTTAGGTTGGAGTTATAGGAAATAACCAAATTTGGGCCTCGCCTTCTTTGGTGAATGCTGGTTTTTAAAAAAAGCTGTGTCAACACGTCTTCTGGACAAATAGAAAAAAAATCGCAGATATTTTACGCCCACACACACGCACACACACACACACAATCCCCTATCTCTCCCTTCCTCACACACATATATACACAATACCTCCGTCTGTATTTCTCAATCCCACACACAATCTCTCTGTCTCTGTCTTTGTCTATCTCTCTCTCTCTCTCTTTGTCTCTCTCTCTCTCTCTCTATCTATTTATCTATCTATCTATCTCTTCACACGCATACACACAACACGCAATGTATATCTGTCACACGAGCACACATGCATATATATACACACACACACACTCTCTCTCTTCTCTCTCTCTCTCTCTCTCTCTCTCTCTCTCTCTCTCTCATACACAATACCTCTTACACAAACACACATACTTTCTCTCTCTTTTCACACACACATACACGAATAATGTATATCTGTCACACGTACATACATACATATAGACACACACGCACTATCTCTGTCTCAGTCTGTCTGTCTGTCTCTGTCTCTGTCTCTGTCTCGTCTCTCTATCTCTGTCTCTCTCTTTCTCTTTCTCTCTCTCTCTCTCTCTATCTATCTATCTATCTATCTATCTATCACACACACACACACACGCACATCTATATGGCCAGACTATTAGATAAATGTTAACGTAACACAGCAAAAAGAGCACAGGAAAAAGAGCACATCGTAGCGTGATATTTCTTTGCGCAATTTCATGTGTAGAAATAATCTTTCTGTTGGATGTTTCATTAATAACAGTAGTACAAATAAAAAATAAAAATAGATTTTTGAAATATATTGCCTGAGGGGTGGGAGAAAAAATTCAATGTCAGCAAGTTTGTACCCTAAGTAAGTAAAATCATCAAATTCATTAAAAGATTAAAAAATAAAACAATTTGAAATGTAAACTTTAAATATGTATTAAAATAAAACAAACTATATATAGATATATAATACCAGTCATGTATTTATTAAAACTTGTTTTAAAAAACAATGAGGATTGCATGTTCAAATTTTAGTGTATTTATTCTATGTTATGACGATTTTGGTAATGTGACGTAAGCAGTGACATAATTTTTGTTACAGACAAAAACCGGAAGCGAATCTCATTATTAATAGATGTGTATTAATTGGTAAAAATGATTTTGTTTTGTTATTTTGTTTAATAACATATCAACCCATACGGGGCTATTTAATACCACATATTTTTGTATCTATGATTTACGAGCGAATAGCTTGTAGGTAAATACTTTTGTTTAGTTTGTTTAAAAAAAAATTCTTTGGTTTTTATTACCGGCACGTGTACCCTTGTTGGGTTAATTTTATGCTGTATCCTTGTTTTTTTTTCTTTTGTTTTTGTTTAATGGCACATCAGCCTTTGTGGGTTATTTAATACGAAATCTTATTTTTATATATACATATATGATTTTCAAGCGAGTAGTTTGTAGGTAAATATCACTGTTTGGCTTGGTTTTATAAACTGGTAGAAATAGTTTCATTAACTCAATGTGTATCAATATAATGGTAGAAGTAATTTTTATGTTAGCTCTTTCATTAACTTCATGTGATATGCAGCAAACAGATCTATTAAACCCATAGATTGGACCCTAACAGCTACTACCACTCGGGGGGGTGGACATGGGAACAATACTAGTGAAGATGTACTACATGCTCCCCAAAGTTCCAAAATTCAAACCTAGAGACTTTTTTAAGTTAGTCCCGCAGATCCATTATTACTGAATCGTGAGTTGAATCCTCGTGAGATGCCCCATTTAAATTCCTATGTAAAAAAAAAATAGACTTGCATTGATCAGCTACTTTGAAAAGAAATGTTAATGTCTACTATCTAAAATATTAAATGAAAAAAAGATCCATGCTGTTATCATTTATATTTATTTTTTAATTATCTTCACGAATATAAATCAAATCTTATTATTTTTGCTTAAAAACCAAGCCCTGTGATATTTAATGTGTATATATATTTACTTTGTCGTTAATTGTTTTATTTTTAAAGTTTCCTCCGGACATACAGATTCATACAACTGCCCTTTATATATGCATAGAAGATTTTTCATGCATATCAACAAATTAGTAGAAATAATTTTCATTAACTTCATGTGTATCAATAAATTAGAAGAAATAGCTTCATGAGCATTAATGAATTAGTGGTTGACCCTTAGCCACTGCATTCTAGCACATATGATCCGCCGTTGGCTTGGGCGTTAGAATACACCGACTGCACTCTGCAAAGGGGTAAGCCCCCCCAAAAGGGGCCACTGTTGGCCATGGGAGGCGACCCGTGATGCTTAAGGATAGAATCCAGTTGACTGAGCAGTCCATGACATGTAACACTCCACTTAGGTCCTTACTTAGGCTAGACGGGAGGTCGGAGAGACATCCTTCGATCAATCGGCTAGTCAGGTCAAGCCCTAGCACCTATATGATTGTCCCAACCCTATTGCTCTTATGGCAAGCCCAACCCTTTTTATCATATGGGTACTAGAAGGCGGAGGCTGAGGATCTTCATGCCCTGGGAATGACGTTAAACTCTATCTGATGGTGAGACTCCAGTACTATAGTTTGGGGAATGTGGAGCACCCCTTCATCATCATTGCTCCCTGGCCACTCTGACCCGGAGTGGTAGTACCTGTTAGGGTCCCATCTATGGGTTAAATACAAAAACATGATTTTGATTTTTAAAATTGGAGTATGCCATTAAGAGATGAATTTATTTCAAAACTTTTATCGGCATTAAATGACCCACTGAGGTTATATGCCTAGATAAACCAAACCAAACAAACCAAACGTATATGATAAAAAAGGGTAGAGTGGTTAGGCAGCCTATTGATTATTTCGGGCCTCTCCGACACCTATCTAGCCCAAGTAAGGGTCGAAGTGAAGTGTTGCAGGTCATGGCACCACTTAGTATCCGGTTCACGAACCGCTCGACCCCCATGATCCCGTCATTAAGTATTACGGGTCACCCACCACAGTCAATAGGGAGAGTATTACCCCAATGCAGAGGTGCATTATAGGGGGGGGACACGCGTAGGAAGCGCGTGGTGTAATGGTTAAAGTCATGGGAAATGGACACGTCGCCCCGAGTTCAAATCCTGGACGTGGTAATTGCATTTCACTTAGTGCTAATACCCTTGGGCAAAGGTATGAATCCTACTCTCCCTCCAGCTATGGGTAAATAGCAGGGCAGACTGGGTTCTTTAACCATGCAAGGTTAACCGGTCTAGGAGAAGGAAACTTTGAATTCAAACCTGTTGAACTCCGCTTAAGAGAATTGACCTTGTGTCACATCCTGCTCGTGTGGAGGAGTTGGTAAATATATATAGGGGGGAACTTAAAACATTTTTTTAGCTGTAAATAAACTAATAACATAAGGATATTTAATAGCTGAACATTCTGGCTTCATAAAATAAATGGCTTTGATGGAAAATATCATTAATTTGAATAATTTAATCAATTTTGTCTAAGGAATATTTTATGAAGCCAGAATAATCAGCTATAAAGGAAAAATGTTTTGTGGTCTTATCTGTTATAGTTGATTTACTGCTAAATAAAAAGAAAACATAAATGAAAATACTTCAAGTGTACTAATTCCATTGATTTTCCAGGAGTTGTTAATTTTTAGAATCCCTCCAAATTGTTGTTGTTATTAGTTTATTTACTGCTAAATAAAAAAAACCCTTAGTTGAGCATCTTATAAATGTGCAAATTCCATAATTTTTTCCAGGAGTAGGAAGTAAAGTAAAGTCGTCGGGGCGGCTTAAAGTCGGTATTAGCCAATCAGCGAGGGAGTCTATCCCCCTTTCACTAGCGCTAGACAAAGGAGATTGTTTTTGCGTCTGAGATGGTGCGGTACACCTACCATCAGCTCCTTACTTTGCGCCACGATCCCTGTGCTACTCATATGCTGAGTTGGCGAGGTATCGAACTAGGAACCTTGGTGTTTTAGTAGTATATGATATTAAGATAGCTCAAAATATTTATTCTTCACTACTTTGAATGATACGTTGACGCAATCATCAGGTGAGCTCTAAAAAGCAGAAAAAGTTGGGATTTAAAAAAAAATAATTTTTTTAACAAACTAGTTTTAGCACTAATTTTGCATTATATACACATATATAACGAGAAAAAGAATTGAACAAAAGTGATAAAAGAAATGAAAATTTTTTTTGTTTATTTTTTTAATTGTTTTCAACTAGTTTCGACCTTTAGGTCATCGTTAGGACAAAAAAAAATTTTTAAGAACTGTTTTGTAAAGAAAGTTTTTAAAAGAATTGATCTCCCACAAAAGAAGCGACTATAAATGAACCGGTAATGTTGTTCACAAAATATACGTGCACGTGTGTGTGTGTGTGTGTGTGTGTATGTGTGAGTGTGTATATGTATGTGTGTATATGTGTGTGTGTATACGTGTCCATGTTGTGTGTGTGTATGTATGGCATGTGTGTATTGTGTGTGTGTGTGCATGTGTGCGTGTGTGTGCGAGTGTGTGTATGCGTGTGTGTGAGCGTGTGGTGTGTATGTGTGCCCATGTGTGTATGTGTGTGTATGTGTGTCCATGTGTGAGCGTGTGTGAGCGTGTGTGTGTATGTGTGTATGTATGTGTATGCATGTGTATGTGCATGTGTATGTGTACGTGTGTATGTGAGTGTGTGTGTATGTGAGCGTGTGTGTGTGCATGTGTGTTGCATGTGTGTGTATGTGTGTCCATGTGTGTATGTGTGTGTGAGCGTGTGTGTGTATGTGTGTCTTGTGTGTCCATGGTGTATGTGTGTGGTGTGTGTGTGTGGTGTGTGGTGTGTGTTTTGCAAATTATCTCTATTGGTGACAATAATTCCAATAAAATAATAATCAGAACAATAGTCATTTATGGGCTTCATCATTACCAGCATTTAGAAAAGAAGCTTCCGTTACGTCATATCCGCCCAACAAGAAATGAATCAGACAAAGAAAGTTAAAAAAGTGGGGGCGGTAATCTTTTGTTCAAATTCTTGAAACATTTCTTTTCGAAATCTTTTAATTACGTTTTATTTTTTTTATTTTTTTTTTTTAAATTTTGTTTTTGTTTTCTAAAGGTCCAGTTTTTTTTTCGACTTGTACATTGACCGTCTACAAACAAGGTCATTCTAATCGATGCTAATCTCAAGAGGAAGTCAATTCTTTTAGAAGAAGAAGAAGAAGAAGAAGAAGAGAAGAAGAAGAAGAAGAAGAAGAAGAAACAAACAACAACAACAACAACAACAACAACAACAACAAAGAGTTCCCTGGACTGGTTACCTAACCAAGGTTTAAGCGCCCAGTCCACCCTACTATTTACGACTAAGTCACCAATAGGCACCCCAGCCAGATCAGTTTTGAAAGGAACTGAATTTTGCTTTTCACCGGTTGTTAGTAAACAAAATCAGCAGCCGATACAAACGAAAAAATTTTGCTATCAAATTTTAATTCTAAAATATTCTAAAATTCGGAAATAAGGTTAGGGTTAGGGTGGGAGTTAGGGTTAGGTTAGCATTTATATTATAACCTTATAATATACTTTTTATAAATACTTTTATATTTAATTATATCGTAGAGGCACTATGGATCTCTCTCTTTTNAAGTCCTGTTATGGAATCTTTGGTGATCCTTTGGTAAGCGTATAAGTCCTATCCTGCGTATTGGTAAAGGTCCAGGATTAAATCCTGATGTCGTCGTCCAGAATGATACAGAAATTATGACGGTAGGGGGGGTTAAGTATGTATCAGCCTCAGAGTACTGCCAGTGATGTGCGCCAAGGAAAAGATCACATATCTCGCCTAGTCTATAGTATGGCGAGGATCAGCACACGCCTTATATACTAAAATTCTCAACAATATAAATCAAACCTTCATTATTTTTGCTCAAAAACCAAGCCTTGGTGATATTAATGTGTACATATATTTACATTGTCGTTAATTGTTTATTTTCTAAATTCCTCCGGAC
>CM042160.1:46983344-47013344 GCA_023376005.1 Doryteuthis pealeii | reverse complement strand
GGTGTAGGTTTATCAATGAGTATTTAATTTATAGTCAAAATGTATAGATAAATTTGATTTATTAATGATGTCTTTATGAAAATCTGAGTCAGATTTGCCTAAAAACAGCCCATGTTATTAGTGCATTTAAAATCCTGCAATGTGTCTTATATATCACTAAATAATAAAGGTTTACATAATATATGGTGTGGTTAATTTGCATACTGGTTTTAACAAAACTGGGTTTAATAAATGTTGGAATTATTTTGGTATATAGTTATTTACTAAGCTTTGCTTAGATGTGGCACAAGGCCAAAAGTATGGGGCGCCCAATGAGAATCGAACTCATTAACGATGGTCTGCGAATCTAGCTTGCTCACCATTATAGGTACTAGCAAAATAAAAAAAACGCCCTCTGGGCGACGTAAAATGAATATTGCCTGAGGGAATGGGAGTTGCAGAGAGTTTGTATCATAAGTAAAGTAAAATCATCAAATTTATTAAAGGAGTAAAAAATAAAATAAATTTATTAAAGGAATAAAAAATAAAAAATTTGAAATGGAAACCTAGTTCTGATAACTTTAAATATATATTAAAATACAACAAACTATATATAGATAGATAATATCACGTATGTATTTATTAAAACTTGTTTAAAAAAACCAATGTGGACTGTCTAACATTACATGCTCAAATTTTGAGTGTATTTATAATATTCTATGTTAAGACGATTTTAGGTAGTGTGACGTAAGCAGTGACGTAGTTTTTGTTACAGACAAAAACCTGAAGCGAATCTCCATTATTAATAGATATAAGGTGTGCTCCAATTCTCCACGTGGATTTATAGACTAGCCGGAGTCACGTGGTTTATTCCTTCGCCAATCACCAGCCATACTGCGTGGCTGATACACTACTTAAACACTGATACTGGCCATAGTTCTACTAGCACTCATTGAGGAGGGACTTACAATACTGAGGACTCTTTACCAGAAGAAGCAAAGGATTCTTTATCAGAGGATCCAAGGATCCAATTCCACTGGACAAACGCTCTTGCTTTAAAGCCTAGAGGATGGCCCATAAGATTGTAATTACTTGGTGTTATTGATCTCTGTTGTACCGACCGTTCCTACAGTGGAGAATATACACCGGTTCTCACTATAAATGGTGAGACACCGAGTGAAAAGGTTGTACTGTTACCGTTAACGACAAACTAGTCGTTCCTGTACCATTATTGTAAATACACTTGTCTTATTTTACCCTATCTCGACTTGACTTCTTTTTTACTGTTGGACTAACATCACAACAATCTCTAATATTGTTTTATTCACCAACATATTAAAATCAATCCTATGAAACCAATTAAATTATTAAAATAAGTATAATCTTTTTATATGCGTTCTTGTTTAATTTCGTTAGTCTTTCTAATTTAATATATTTCATTACATTACAACTTAAATACTTACGCCCGCTGGAAGGCGCATATTCTTGCTAGCATAGAGTAAGAAGTTTATATGCAAAAGTAAGCATTATTTTCGGATTGGGGTTAGAGTTCACGAGGTCTTATGGCATCGACCAGTTATGTAGGTATGAAATTTTGACAAAGATGTCAATTTCAATTATTTATTATATGAAATTTAATTTGTGTGTATTTCTTTTTAAACGTTGTCTTCCTAAATAGAATTGATCTTGTAATCGTCCAGTGATTCTTTTTTTGTTCGTGCCAATTTGATAGAGACGTGACTAATCGATATCCTGTTGACGCATCGTAAAAACTAATACACTAAAAATATATTTTTATTCGAATCGCTAGACTGTTTCCTATTTAATATTCACAGAAGAAAGTCCCAAAATACGTAAGTATTTATTTTTGAAATGGTCTCAACGGTCCTTGATGCGTTCAGCCATCCCCCATCTCTGTCTCTCTCTCTTTCTCTCTCTATATATATATATATATATATATACACTTTAATGCGGTACCAAGTTTCTTGGTACAAGGTGATTCTAGGCTGGTCCTAATTCTCTACGCGAGTATGCCCACGAGCTTCTTCAGACCACTGATATCTTTTATTTAGGTAAATAAAATATATCAGTGGTCTGAAGAAGCTCCTGGACATACTCGCGAGTGGAAATGGTCCATAACCACGATACCCATGGTATTTAAGGCCTTTTATTCCCAAATATTATATATATATATATGTATAATATATATATATATATATATATATATATATATATATATATATATATATATATATATATATTATATCATTGGCAATTCAGTCTCGAAAGACTATGATAAAAGTTTTTGTGTGCCCCTGAAGTTGCAGCGCCTCCTGTGACTATGAAGTCCTATGTTTGAGAAACATTCTCGACCACAGATTTTGCATTTGTAGGTTGTCCCTGTAGATGATGATGTCCCGATGCTTTGTTGTCGTTGCTTTCTTATGGACCTCTTAGCTTCATGATGTTGTATCAGGGTGAATTCTGACGTGTACAGGCCTCTATGGAGATTCTGCCGCCACTATAATAATATATATATTAGTTGTAGAAAAGTTATTTCCTACCATGGTTTCGGTTTTCTTAGTACACCGTCTTCAGGGGAACTAAGTAAATTTGTAGCTAATGAAATATATATTCGCCTGATTTAAGGTTATTTTTATTCTATATCTCCTAAAGGTCAATTAACTTTGGTCCCCAAAACTTGTTACTTTGAAGTTAGTGCTAAGTCAAACCTATGTTGACAGGCAGAGGGGATTAATGATTCTATCTAGCTATGCCCTCCCTCTCCCTATCCTATATTTTTATTGCCTCTTCCTTCTATACTTCTTACTTATTCGAACTTTTGGAATTCTAGTACTCTGGTGAGTCTATTAAGCTAGTTTATATATATATATATATATATATATATATATATATATATATGTATTTATATAGATAAAGAGTGGCTTACCGGTGAATATGGGCACGATCATTGGAGGTGCGTCTTCCTATAACGAAACATTTTATTCAATGAACACACGTGTAATCGGCTGCAATTAATCGGTACCTCGATTAATTCAGTGGATTTAACCCTGAAGATCCTTATGGTGATACTCGAGTAGGTTTCTATTGTATCCATTTCTTTATATATATATATATATATATATATATATATATATACTTGGTGCATTTATTATATATCTAAATTAATTTTAGTGATACATTAATGCGTTACGTAAAAAGCCCTTTTGGATTAACTACTTATGCTACTATAATGTTTACATTGTAGTAACCCTTTGATATATATATATATATATATATATATATATATATATATATATATATATATGAGAGTAAGTAAACAAACAATGTGTTTATTTTTTATATGACCTTTTTTTTAGCCGATATATATTCAATAAGAAAGAAAAACTTAACAAACTGTTATTTGGCTATTATAAATTTATTTTGACCGGTAACTCAATAAATGAGTCTAGTTTCGTCAGATAGCCATTACATAATAAATCCAATAAATAAAGATTTCCTTCTTCTAAATCGGTTGCCATACCAAGGTTAAAGAGTCTTTAATGTCTTTTAGTAGAAAAAGTCTCGAGTACTTGATATGTTGCTGGTAGAAAAGGAATGTATAAAGACTTACTGTTATATACCCACATGTTGGGTTTATGCACAATGAAAGTTCTTTTGATAGAGAGAAAGGAGAGTGAGGTGTAGACAGATAGAGAGATGCATAACTTAACTTTCTTTCTTCTTCGTGGCCATCAGACCGCCTAGGTCTATTCTTTCTCGCCACGGGCGCCATGTTGACTTCTATCTTGTTGGTTCTTCATTTCTTGATTCATTTTCTTTCTTGGCCGGTCTTCTAACTGAAGCATGCATCAACCAACAACGCCATAGTGTTCTTTTAAAAACCTTTTATTTACTTAACTAAATTTCTTTTCTTACTAACTGACACACAACGCTGAGTTGAGTCCAACTAAGCAAGAAACATCTTTCTTGCTTAAGATCTTCGTAGGGAACTGAGTAACTAATTCAAAATCACGTGATGCGCGAGACTTCAACTGTCAGTAATGTTCCGTCAGTGATATGAAAGGGACCATCCCTGCAGAACTACAGGGGGTTGCCAATAATCTATGCCACCACTTAGATTATGCAACATTACATGGTAAGCATGTTATCAAGTGCCATGCGACACTAATCCCTCTTTCCGTAGAAAGGAGACGCAATTGGTGAACCCTACTTCTCTAGAGGCTAGAAGGTAAAAGAGGGGTTTGACCAAGCTGCTTCTCTTTTTATCATACTGCTTGTTACACCACCTAGTGTCTACTGGCAGACACGGGAGGTAATGACCTTTCGTGTTCCCAAGCGTCATACAGTAGAACCGTGGAACGTAAGAAGATGAAATCCCTACAACGCGAACAAAGACCACATAAAATTATTTTTTCGTTACAACTTGGATTGGAAATTGCTCTATTTTCTAAGTTATAACATTTTAAGTTTATTGCGCTAACAGAAATCTTAGTATAAGGTGATATTTAAATTAGGTTATGGTCACACACACACACACACACACACACACATATATATATATATATATATATATATATATAGAGAGAGAGAGAGAGAGAGATTTGTTATAGTGTACAATACATTGAAGGTGTGATTGTTACCATTGGTTTCAAAGCAGCATGTTAGCCACTTATCGTCAAGACAATTCACCCGTAAAGAAATACAGGGAATTTCAATTCATTTATGTATGTGTCTACTTGTGTGAGCCGAATTTTTGTAAGTCTCCGCATATGTACATGATGAGTCTCTTCTTATATATATATACATATATATATATATATATATATATTCTTTGGTGGGGTACCAAGTCATTTGGTATTAGGATGATTCTAAGCTGGTCCTTTCTTCCAACGGTACGGTGTTGAAAAGTTCAGGTCTGATTCCATATTTCGGATACATATATATATATATATATATATATATATATATATATATATATATAGTAAAGACAAAACGCTTAAAAATTATTATCCATTTCCACTCATGGGTATCTGAAAACCCTCTGAGTTTCGTCAGATCACGTTCTTTATTGAAAATGGTATACAAATAAATTTTGCTTGCTTTTATACATTCCCTCCTGATCCCAGTGATGGTATCGGGTTTCAATTCATCTTATCTTTTTCGGAGTGGCAGTGCTTTGATCTTGTGGAAGTTCTTTTTTCTGGGGGCTTGTGACATTCCTTTTTTCCTGGGTGCTATCGCATGGACTGGCCGTTTTCAGTTCAAATTTCCCCTTTTGCTTATTTCTCTTCTAATATTTCTTATCAAATATCCTCATCTATTTTTCCTTATGGGTGTTTGTTTTTAGTATATTCAAGTAAGGTGACCACTGTTGCTAGCTGGATGGATTCCTCACTTCTCCAAAGGTAATCAGGCTCTCTAAGCCCTATGTATCCCGAAATATGGAATCAGACCTGAACTATTCAACACCGTACCGTTGGAAGAAAGGACCAGCTTAGAATCATCCTAATACCAAATGACTTGGTACCGCACCAAAGAATATATATATATATATATATATATATATATATATATATATATATATATAGACTCATCAGATATACCGACAAAAAATTATACATGAACTCCACAAAAACATCACACACACACGCACACACACACACACACACACACATATATATATATATATGTGTGTGTGTGTGTGTGTGTGTGTGTATGTGTGTGTGTGTGTGTGTGTGTAATTAAACAAAAGGCAGGTCTCCTGTTTAACGATGTTATTGATGATCTTTTCAAGCTTTCTGGCCAACTTTTTAAAATATATTTGGATGGAATTCGTGGATTAGTCCACCAAAGTTCATATCCCAAGTACTTTCGGCACTTCGAAGTGCCATCATCAGGGGTGATGTGTTCCAGTGTTTTTTCAAAGCATATTAATGGATGGAGGCTGGAAGTAGGAGAATTGATAGGAAAAGTGTTATAGGTATTTTTTAAATTATAAAATTTATACTTTAAACATACGCTCATTTCTTTTTGGGCGCCGGTGGTTGTCTTCAGTGATGTTTTTATGCAAAGTTCATTGGGATGTTTCGGGTCTTACAACATCATACATCCCTCGCATTGCAGACCCCACCAGAGGCGATCTAACTCTGGTGCAACCACCTTTTCTTAACCGCTAAAAAGACATGATGGGGAAAATCTTTTTTTTATACTGGACGGTTGTTGACCTCATCCCAATCAAATACAAAGCACCGCGCTTCCGATTGGTTGTTAGAACCAGCCAATCAGACGCGCGGAACTCCATATTTAAATGGGATACGTAGCCAAAAACACTTTTCTTTTGTACGGAATACTAAGCTTGTAACGAGGTAAGTCAAACATTTTCTTTAGTCATGCTAAAAGAGGAATTACTTTAATGATTTTTCTGTATCTAAGTACCATTTTTGTTCACTTTTTTTTTTTGAGCCCCCCTTTTTTTTTCTTTTTTTTTTTTTTTTAATTTTTTTAATTTTTTTTAATATTTTTTTTTTTTTTATTTTTTTATTTTACATAATTACACTTGTGTACGTATTGCATCAAACGGCCGTGACTTTTAATTTTATTTTTGTTTCATTTTACTTATAATTTTCTATTTACATGGTGATATTTGCTTTGTAATTTGCTTTGCCCCCCCCCCCCCACGTTACGACGTGTTAAAGATTAAATACTAATTTTAAAATATATAAACTTACATTCTATTTAAACACAAATATATATATATACATTTACGTTTACTAAAATTTAGATTAACATGTTTCAACTATTGATTAAATATAAAATAAAACAATTCGTTTATCCCCACACGCACCTAACGACGTGTCGAAGATTATTTACTAATCACAAAAAAAAAAAAAAAAAATTAAAAAAATAAAGTAAAATTTAAAAGGAAGACTTAATACAGACTACATCCTGTATTTGTCAATAAAATGTGCTAATAGAATCCGCTCCTATAAAAAAAAAACAAATAAAAAATAACTAACCGAGGTTTAACAGAATATAACTAAAACTACATATTCCATCTACCACTGAGAGTAAAGAATATTCTATTTAAAACTAATCTTATTTATCTGTTCGGCTTCAATTTGTCTATATTCATATGTCTGGAAGGAAATTATTTATCCATTAAATCCCTTTATCCCCCTCCTTTTAAAATTATAGCCGCTATTTTAAGTCGAAATGAAGTGACGAAATGAAATAGCGAGTGAAAAAAGAAAGGGGGAAAAAAAAAAAAAAATCCAATATTGTCACCCCCCTTTCAAACTGAAAACTAAAAATCACTAAAAACCCTTACGAAACTGCATTAAGCAAAATTAAAGCATTTTTTCCCTCTCCACTCGATAACAATCGATGGTGACTTAAAAAAAAAAATTTTTTAGATAATTTTTAGAATACTTAATTCCAAATTAAAACATTATCAATCCATATGAATTAAAAAAATAAAAATAAATAAAATAAACAAAAATTACGATGACGAAATAACCGAAATCAAACCAACGAAATTTTGCGTTTAAAAGATTATTTGTCATGGCAAAAGAGAAAGAAAATATAAACAATTTTTGGAACAAATGTAAGACAACAATTAGGATTAAAATTAATTTACTCTATATACCATTACGACGTTAAAAGTAAACAACACTTATTTATAACAAGTGAAGCTTAAAATAACTGGAGAACAACTCGCGCTTAAAATACGAAACTAAGCAGAATTTTACACTAAAAAAAAAAAAAAAAAATTAAAAACGCTAATCTTTAAATGGTTATAAATTAAAATAAAACGAGTGTAACTCACGTTTAAAATACGAAAAGTACGGGAAATTTTACGCTTAAAGAAAAAAAAAGAATTAAAAACGCTAATCTTTAAATGGTGATAAATTAAAATAAATGGTGTGTACCTCACGTTTAAAATACGAAAGTAAGGGAAATTTTATGTTTAAAAAAAAAAAAAAAAAAAAAAAAAAAAAAATGCAAGTTTTCCGGGTGATCAATTAAATAATTGGTGTGTAACTCACGCTTAAAATACGAAAAAAAAAAAAAAATGAAGTTTTACTAGCGATAATGAGAGAATAAAACGAAAAAAAAAAAAAAAATTTTTAAATTAACTTTCCTTCCATTTGTTTGTTTTCTTTTTTTTTTTTTTTCTTTCCCTTTCCCTTCTTCTCCCCTTCATATATCTCCCACCGTTCCCTCCCCTTCCTTCCTTCCTATACAGTTTGGAAAAATTTAGTACTTTACATTTACAAAACAAAAGCTTTTAGCGCATTTGTGCACATCATATATCCGGTAGACTTTTTTTTTTTAAATATTTTTCAATTACGCGATGAGGGAATAGAAATAAAATTATTTAGTATTTTGTTTGGTGGTCCAATGGCTTCCTCTTTTCAACCAAAGCCAGTTTGCTGTTCTTTCCGCTGTCTTTGTTATGCTTTGAATTGCTTTTCTTTTATTTGCACCGCTTAGCCCTATGTCATTCAAAGCTTTACACAAAGATCTTGCCACAAATCCCCTCGCGCCAACTTCTATTGGTAGGTATTTTACATTCCATCCTTTGTTTCTACAACTCTCTACCAATTCATCGTATTTTAATTTTTTTCTTTCGTGCGCCTCTTCCGCATGTTCTTCCCAGGGAACTGTTAGCTCCCACATTATTATTTTCTTGATCTTGTTTGAAAATAACACTATGTCTGGGCGCAATGTTGTTTGAACGATGTGTATTGGGAAAATTAGTCTTGTTCCCAAATCAGCCCTTAACTCCCAATCAGCTGCTCGTGACAAATCGTTCGGTTTGGGCTTTTCTTTTTTCATTGTTTTTACTCCGGCCCTGACAAACTCTATTGCTTTTCTATCATCTATCAGTTTATTTGTATGGATGGCTGTATCCACTACTTCGGCAATAATCTTTAGGATCTGATCATGGCGCCATCTGTAGCGACCGTCTGCCAGCGCCGTTTGGCAGCTACTAAGTATGTGTTTCAGAGATCCCATCCTTCCACATAATTGACATAGGGGGTTTTCTGTTTTTTTCCACACAAAGAGGTTCGCAGGGCTCGGGAGGGTGTCATACACGGACTGAATTAAAAATTTTATGGCTACGTTAT
This sequence comes from Doryteuthis pealeii, assembly GCA_023376005.1. Taxonomy (NCBI): domain Eukaryota; kingdom Metazoa; phylum Mollusca; class Cephalopoda; order Myopsida; family Loliginidae; genus Doryteuthis; species Doryteuthis pealeii. The sequence goes on along the minus strand of CM042160.1, from coordinate 47,004,210 downwards.
TATTCCACACATCGGACCATGTTATTCTTCGATTTTCAATGGATTCCCATTTGGTCCATGCCCCTGTTGTCTTAGCCCAATCATTTTCTCTGTCCTCTTCTCTTCTTCACCTGTTCGTATTTCCTCTTGTAGAAGATGGTATCTTTCTTTTCCAGTCGCCTTATCCACCCTGATGGAGGGGAAATAACCCAATCCCGCTCGGCCAGTTGCTACTACACCCAATAGCGCCTTTTCACGTAGTCTTTCTTCTGCTATTTTTAAGGCCTTAGTCGCTTTCCACTTTCTTCCTGTGTATATTTCAACGTTTGCACCGCAAACCTTGGGATCCTTGGAATACTTGTATTGTATTGATGATCTGATTTTTACGACTTTATACTCTTCCACAAGGCTCTTAAACGGGAGCTGCAATGCATTTGAATTTGCATACAACGCAGCACTGCTCAGACATTTTGGCAAACCCAGCCATCTGCGCAGTTTGGAATTGATTTTCTTTTCCAGCTGCTCTACGTTAAAGGCTGTGAATTCGTAGATGGTTAATGGCCATAATACTTTTGGCAGAATAGCATGCTGATATATCCAAGCTTTAAAACGGCCCGGGAGGCCTGATTTATCTACCTTATTCAACCATCTCTCCAGACCTTCTCTTGTTTCCTTGATAGCCGCAGCGTCTCTTAAGGAATTATCAAAACGCTTTCCCAGACATTTTACGGGATTCTGCTTTATTGTAGGGATGAATTCTCCAGAAAGCTTAAATCGCTCCTCCAATGGTTTCCCTTTTTTTAACACTAAGGAACGTGATTTTGTCGCGTTGAAACTCATCCTGGCCCATGTTATGATCTTTTCAATTCCCTTTAGCAGCCATCTTGCGCCAATAACAGACGTCGATGTAATCGTCATGTCATCCATGTACGCACGAATTGGGGGTTGTCTTAGTCCAGATCTGGTGATCGGGCCTCTACACTCTCCCTCTGCAGCTTTTATTAGCATATTCATAGCTAAGGCAAAAAGTGTCGCGGAGATGGTACATCCGGTTATAATTCCCCTCTCCAGCTTATGCCATGTCGACGCAATATTTCCGATATCGTTCTTATCCGAAAGTTGTTATAGTAGTCGACAATTAGTTCGGTAATTTTGTTGGGAATATGATGGTGTTTAAGGGCTTTCTCAACTAATCTATGGGGGATTGATCCGTAGGCATTTTTTAGGTCCAGCCATAAGACAGCCAAGTCACCTTTGTTTGTTTTTGTCTCTTTTAGCAGCTGTGTAATAACTCCTGTATGTTCAATACACCCGGCATCCCAGGTACTCCTCCTTTCTGTACTGAGGTGTCGATGTACTTGTTTTTTATAAGAAAATCCGCTAACCGTCGGTTCAGTAAACTGAAGAAGATTTTCCCTTCGACGTTTAACAGGGATATGCACCTAAATTGATTTATCTTCTTTGCCCTTCCTCTTTAGGGATCCAGATGCCTTTAGAGTGCTTCCATTGCTCTACAATTTTACCCCTTCTCCATATTATCTTTATTAATTTCCATAGCCTACCCAATAGCTTTGGGCAACGTTTATAGACTATGTATGGGACTCCGTTTGGTCCCGGGGCAGAGGCGGACCTGGCTGACTTTATAACTTCTTGGAGTTCCTTCCAGGTTGGTTCCTTCAAATCAAAGTCCTTTACCGGGGAAGTAGTCGCAATCAGTGAGGTGTTTTCTCCCAACTCCTGATGTATATATGGGTCTTTTAATGTATCGTGGAGGAATGTATTTATTTCATCTGCAGTGGTCTCTCTAGATGTCCACTCCTATTTTTCTCCAATAATTTTTTTGTGAACAAAAAAGGATTTTTAATGAAAGCCATTCTCTTTCGCGCCCTTTCTTTCCGTCTTCTCCTGTGACATTCTGCTTTACGAATGGACCTCAATCTTGCTCGGATGGTGTCACGGAGTTCCTGCAGAGCTACTTTCTCCTCTGGTTGTGATTTCTTAAATTGCTTCGTTAAAGCTTTCAGTTCTTTCCTATAATGTTTGATTTTTTCCTCTCTTCGATTTTCCCTGCCTGCCCCCCTACTTTTCCTCTCCTCGTATCCGTAGCGTTCTGCGGCATAGCTGTAAATTATCTTGGATGTTGTTATAATCCGCTTGTCAACAGAACCATTTGCAGTTGTTTCTAAGATTCCGCAAATGTCTTTATCGAACTCTTGCCACGCCTTGATGTCCACGGCTGCTGGCCATTTTATTTTCCCCAGTGTTTTTATTGTGTCAGGCGGATCTTGAGCCTCAGCTTGGGGGGTATGGGCGCTGTGGTGGGCTTCCCGGCCCTGCACCTCCTGCGTCTCACCAGGAGAAATTCCTGTGCGCTGCGTCTTGCTTATTTCCCCCTGACACTTCATGCGCGCCTGGTGTATTCTTAAGCCGCGTATATTTTTACATTTTTTTCCACAATTGCATATGACCGTTGTCCGTGATTGAGAAGCCTGGGTCGATTCCGAGATATCCGTCCTGTTGGGGATCTCATTCTCCCCCCCTCTATATATATATATATATATATATATATATATATATATATGAGGATAGGAGGGTTGGAGTAAATCCAACAGAATGTGGTAAAGAATAAAGGAAAAAGTGGACGAAAACAGAGCAAAACTCAAACAAGTAGATGTAGGAGATATATTTCGTTTTGCATTGAGCAGGACTTCATCAGTCAATTTATTAAAGTATCAGTGCAGCATACATTTGTATTTATAGATGAGAAAGTGATATATATATATATATATATATATATATATATATATATATATATATATATATAATAATTTCATTAGCAGATATCTTTGATTGTGTTTTAGATTTTTGATAAGATTACAGGAGTGAAATCTGTAATTTATTTCCTCAGCCAATTTCACATCTGGAAGAAAAAATGACGCCTCAATTTTATAAACCGATTCACTATTTATATAGTTCTGCCTCTTGGCACCTCACGTGGTGTACTGGATAGCTAAATTAGCAGACCATTGTTAGTGAGATCGATTCTTGCTGGGAATTTAATACTTCACCGTACGCTTAGTAAATAACTTATATATGTCGGGTTGGTGCACCACAGGAGTGTTCATCCACACGGCCGTCTCATTCCTAATTCAAGTCATCAGATATCTCCTTTCCTCGAAACTTTTGTTCGTTTTCCCAAATCGACTTAGACTCTAAGTCCCACCCTCCTTGGCCACTGTCATGATTTTCTTTTAGTTCTGGTATGGCGGGGGTGGGGGATAATTCTTCGTCGTTAATCACCGAGAAGTTAATTCTTTTATGACCGATGAATCGCATACACATCTTGGTGGAGAAACTATCATTGCTTTGTTTGCTGCTATTTACACCTCACACACACACACACACACACACACATATATATATATATATATATATATATATATATATATGAGGTGAAATATAAGGAAAGAAATAACAAACTCAGACAAATTAAAATAAAATAAAAGCTGATGAAGCCGTGTTCAAAACTCCAGCGAAATATACTACACATTTTTGTCTGAATTTTTATTCTTTCATTCCTTATATTTCAACTCATTCTGTCGGATTCATTCCAACCCCCTTTTCTTCATATATATATATATATATATATATATATATATATATATATATATATATGGGTAATTCCATGTTAAATCATCCAGAAAAATGTAAAATTGTCACCCACCCCCTTTAATTTTTCTGAAGTTTTGTACAGGTGTGGACAGTATTAAAGTTAGATATTTCCCAAAATTTGAGCTTCCAATTCCAAAAATTGGTGGAGTTACGTCGATTTCTAGCTCAAATTTTGGGGATTGTCTAACTTTGATATGGTCCACACCTGTACAAAATTTTAGACAGATTTTACAAATAAAGGGAATTTATTATATATATATATATATATATATATATATATATATATATATATTCTAGAGTGATAAAAACGCTATTTGATGCCAATCTTTCAAGTAGTGAGTTCATTAATTTTGAGGCATCAGTATTTTAAATTGCGGACATCTAGGATCGAACCCCAACTACGGTCATCTAAACTGAATACGCAACACCTCAATCAGAAAAAAAACGCTTCTCAATTTGTTTATCTGTAAACTTTATCTGGTTATTTCCTATAACTCCATCCTAAAAAAGGGGAACCACTCTGAATGAATTTTATCTGTTAATTAATCTACCCATTATTTTTCCCATTAAACTAACCCCAAGCCCTAACACCTAACCCTAACCTCTAACTGTAACCCTAACCCCGTTTTCCCTTTTCCTAGTAGATCAATAAATAAATGAATAATTTATCAGTCAATCAGAGTGGGTATTTGCCTCATACCCCACTTGTATGGGCTGGGCACAAGGCCTCGTTTTAATGTGGGCCCACCCACAAGCCGAAGCTCATGGGTGGGAGAGAACAAAAATTGCGTCGATCCCTTCAGCATTCTCCCACAAGGGAGGCGCCTCAGGAATCGACGCTATTATTAAACTCTCGACGAGACCAGCGGCCGAAGCTCGCTGAACCCCCGGCGTTAAACGGAAAACCGTACGTGCAATAAGTTTATAATAATAAAAAAAAAGATTCAGAGTGGTTCCCCTTTTTTAAGTTGAAGTTATAGGAAATAACCCTTTATCTTATGTTTAACAATTCTAAGTAGAAGGTGAATTTTGATGGGAAAATCCTTCTCAAAGTTTGGATATCTTCTCATTAGATTGAAATTGACTTGTTTACGACAAACTGATTCTTAAAATAAACTGGTTTCTAAAAATAGTAACAACGCTGTGATGGGAATAAATCAGTTCAAATAGAAAATGGGAGATCAATAGAATCGATGCTATGTTTTTTATTTGATTTTTTGGGTTTTTTTTTTTGTTTTGTTTTTTTGAACGTCTTATATCATTAAAGATTTATTCTGAAGTTAGAAACAAACGTCAAATGTCCAAACAATAAGACAAAGAGAAAAAAAATATAATTGAAAATCTAACGGGTAACGTTTTATATCTATCTATCTATCTATATATAAATATATATTTCAAAAATATATTTCAAAAATATATTTCAAAAATATATTTGAAAATCTAACGGGTAACGTTTTATATCTATCTATCTATCTATCTATCTATCCATATATAAATATGTATTTCAAAAATATATTTCAAAAATATATTTGAAAATCTAACAAGTAACGTTTTATATCTATCTATCTATCTATCTATCTATCTATCCATATATGAATATATATTTCAAAAATATATTTCAAAAATATATTTCAAAAATATATTTCAAAATCTAACGGGTAACGTTTTATATTATCTATCTATCTATCTATCTATCTATCCATATATAAATATATTGTGTGTATATATATGTCCAGAGGAAACTTCGAGAATAAAACAATTAACGATAAATTATATATATATATATATATATATATATATATATATATATATATATATATATATATATATATATATATATATATATATATATATATATATATTAAATATCTCCAGGGCTTGGATGTTGAGCCAAAATAATGAAGATCTGATTTATATCTGGGAAGATATTTAAGAATTATAATTTGTAAAGTAACAGAAGGTAATTGAAATATGATGTTGATTGAATTAATCGCCTCATTTATATTATTGTTGTTTTTTTTTAATTGTAAATTATTGAATTGATATTTCTTACTATATTGTTATATATTAACGTGGGGATTTTATGGCGCATCCAGTGAGGATCTAACTTGTGATAAGTAATAATGGATCTGCGAGACTAACTTTTAAAAAACAACCTCTACCCAGGCGACGCCGGGTAACCACTTCTAGTGCATATATAAAGGACAGTTGTGTATATATGTACGTCCGAAGGAAACTTCGAAAATAAAACAATTGACGACAAAGTAAATATATATACACATTAAATATCACCAGGGCTTGGATTTTGAGCAAAAATAATAGAGATTTGATTTATATTCGTGAAGATAACTAAAAAAATAAAATTTAAATGATAACAGCATGGATTTTTTAAAATTTAATATTTTAGATAGTAGACATTAATATTTCTTTTCAGAGTAGCTGTATCAATGCAAGGTCTATTTTTTTTTACATAAGGATTTAAATGGGTCATCCCACAAGGATTCAACTCACGATTCAGTAACAATGGATCTGCGGGACTAATTTTTAAAAAATCCTCTACCTAGGCAACGCCGGGTAGCCACTGCTAGTTATCTATATGTCAATACTCTTGTTGCTGAATCTTCCGACCCTTATCATCTTTCAACACCCTTTGGTTAAAAATGAGACCGTCCATATTGTCCAAGATGGAATGCAAAAATGTAAATACTGATTATCTGGTGTTGCTTATCTACAGAATTCTTATTTCTTATGAGTGTTGTCACCTCAGCTAAATAATGGACCATTCCGTTTTTATTATAAAGAAAGAAAGGGAAGAAAAGGACGTGTTACAAATCAGCATGTTTATGGTTTGATTAAATTTAACAGTTTTATATACCAAAATAATCCATTGGTATCAATTCATTTTACAGTCCACAGTTCACAGCAATAGAAAGTATTCTGCCCACTTAGATTTTTGCTCTCTCTCTCTCTCTCTCTCTCTCTCTCTCTCTCTCTCTCTCTCTCTCTCTTCCCACCATCTTTCTCTCTCCTTCCCTTTCTCTCTTTCCCACCCACTCCCTCCCTCTCCCCACTCTCCCTCTCCCAATCTTTGCCTCACCTCTCTCTCTCCTCTCTCTCTCTCTCTCTCTCTCTCATTTTGTATATATATATATATTTATAGTATATTTATATTGGTAGAGTAGTATATATATCTATAGAGTAGGATGCGACCCAAGGTCAATTTTTAAGCGGATATTAACAGGTTCAGAGTATCCCTTTTCCTAGACTCGATGCCGAACCAAGGTTAAACAGCCGAGTCTGTCCTACTATTCATCCATAGACGGAGAGAGAATAGTTGGATGCATACCTTTCCCAAGAGTGTTAGCGCTATCTGAAATGATATCAGCCTCGTCAAGGGTTTGAAGGTCCGTTTCCCACAAATATAACCATTACACCCCACGCCTCCATTTTGTATATAAGAACTAAACATTGTGCTTTGAAAAAGGAATCAAAAACTTTTCGTTCGTTTATTTGACTAGAAGGAATATGGGCCCTACGCCGGGCGCAAGGATTTTAAGTTTGGTTTCTATATAAAATCATATGTAGGATTGATTTTAATATGTTGTGAAATAAAACAATAATATTAGAGACCAATAATACCAAGTAATTATTTATTAAACGCAGTTTTGTTAAAACCAGTATGCAAATTAACTACACCATATATTATGCAAACCTTTATTTCTTAGTGATATATAAGGCACATTGCAGGATTTTAAATGCACTAATAACATGGGCTGTTTTGAGGAAAATCTAACACAGATCTTCATAGCGACATCCTTAATAAATAAGATTTATTCTGTGTATTAATATTTTGACTTTAGATTAAATACCAATTGATAAACACGCAATTCCTGAGGACATTGTGACGTTGTTTCAGTTACAGACATATACCGAATGTCCATTATAATAAGAAGATGAGATTGCGGTTCTTCAACGTCTTCCGTGTTGTCGTGTTGCCATAAACTTTACTGATCTAACCTCTTCTGGTGGAGTCGCATACCGGAAGTTGATTCCCGCACATGCATCGACTTCATCCATCAAAACATTTACAGCCGTTCTTGTATCAGCAGGAAGTTCTGTGCCAAGTGAATAAAACAGCGTGTGTGTGTGTGTGTGTGTGTGTGTGTTGTATTGTATGTATGTAAGCGTGTATATATATGTATATGTGTGTGTATTTGTATGTATGTAAGCGTGTATATATATATATATATTGTGTTGTGTGCGTGTGTGTGTGTGTGTGTATGTGCGTGTCAGTGTGTGTGTGTATGTGTGTATGTATATATGTGTGTATATATATATGTGTGTGTGTGTGTGTGTGTGTGCGCGTGTGTGATAACGCCCCGATTGGAAGTTTTATTTGGATCACTTCAGTAGATTGGATGAGTCATATATATCTATCAATCTGGTAGGCTGGTTGGTTTTTACGACATGTCAACCTTTGTTGGGTTATCTAATGCCGAAGACGTTTTGTTTTATTCATTCTTGACGGTATTCAATTTTCGATACTCATTTTTATCTATTCAACCCATAGATGGGATCCTAAAAGTTACTACCACTCCGGGTCAGAGTGGACCTGGGAGTAATGGTGATGAAGGAGTACTTCACATTCCCCAGAGATCCAGAATTGGAACTTTGACATCAGATAGAATTTAATATCATATCCAGAACATTAAAACCCTCAGCCATCGCCTTCTTGCACATATATGATAAAAAGGGTTTGGGCTTGCCATAAGAGCAGTCGAGTTGGGGCAATCATATAGGTGCTGGTCACATCAAGCCCTAGCATCTATATGATTGTCCCAACCCTATTGTCCTTATAGCAACCCTTTTTATCATATAGGTACTAGAAGACGGTGGCTGAAGGTCTACATGTCCTGGGAATGACATTAAACTAAGGGGCCGGGATAGCTCAGTCGGTAGAGCGTTCGGCTAGAAACCACAAGGTTCCTTGTTCGATACCGATCCTCGCCAACTCAGCGTATGAGTAGCACAGGGATCTGTGCGGTAAAGTAAGGAGCTGATGGTAGGTGTGGCGCTCCACCCCAGATGCTAAAAACAATCTCCTTGGTCTAGCGCTATTGAAAAGGGGATAGACTCCCTCACTGATTGGCTGATACCGACTTTAGGCCGCCCCGATGACTTTACTTACTTATTTAATATTAAATTGACCGCTTTATTTTCAAACAACAAACATTTTATTATTATGAAGGACGTTATTCTTTGTATACTTAAAGATTTTGTACTTTTCTATTATTATTATTTTATTTTATATTTAAAATAATAATAAATATAATACATGTGTACATGAATAAATTCCCGGCCGAAACACGTGTTAGTAAAGTAAATCTATTTTATCCATTCAGCATTTTCTTTCCTTTGTTTATTTTTCCTTTCAACATCGTTATCCTGTGACCGTTAATTAATAATGTTTCATACAAGAAATGTCAGACTCTTACATCGAATGCTAGTCAGACTAGCAAGAATATGCGACCTCCACCGGGTGTAAGTATTATGGGGTGGCAAAGAGTTTTGGTGTAGGGTGAGGTTTGGGTGTTTTAAGGTTTACTATAGCTGGATATTCTTGGCGCGTGTTCCTCGGGTTTTTCTTTTACCCCATCTCATTTGGTCGTCATGCTGAAAAGAAGGAATTTAAAAAACGAAAAAGAGACAGAGACAGAATCTGTTTTATGATTTAGGCTTTATTGGCCGGATCATAGTCGCCTGTGGCAAGGGAATATCTCCTTGGCTAGTAGGAGCGACCAGCCCTAGTTACGGCCTAAGTTCGAATGGCCGAGAGATTCTTTTGCGGGTCGGTGGACAATCCTTTTTGTTAGACATGCGCGGAGGATTCTTCCGGTGAAGACCCCATGGGAGTTTGTTGTCTTTTTTTTAAAATTCTAATTTTATTTTCGTTTTATTTTAATCCCCACAGTATTTAAGTTTTAATGTAATGAAATATATCGAATTAGAAAGACTAAAGAAATTGAATAAAAACGCATATAAAATGATTACACTTATTTTAATGATATTTTAATTGATTTCTATATAAATTCATTCATAGGATTGATTTTAATACATTAGAGAATAAAACAATAATACTACTTATAAAACGCGGTTTTATTAAAACTAGTATACAAATTAACCGTACCATATATTATATAAACATTTATCACCTTGTCACGAAGTGTCTGTTGATATATTCAAACACTTTCGCTAAGTCATGTGGATCCTGAGTGATTAGGCAATTGACTCTCCAAGAAAAAAAATATTTCAGGAAAAAAATACAGAATGTTTTTCTTTCAAGCAAAAAAAAGAAAAAGAAAAAAGAAATTAGTCAATAAGACAATTTATAAGTGATAAATAATTATTTTTATTTTATGAAAATAATTATTATTTACTTTTTTTATGAAACAGACGGGTGCAAAATATAAAGTTCATGAAACAGTCCAATAAATACCTTCTTTTTTCCGTTAAAACATAAGTTGCTCTTTTGTTATTATTTTTTCTCTCCTTATTTTTCAATAAATATAAGTTCCTCCTTTATTTTTATTTTTTTCTTTAAATCCATTTCCAAAATCAATTACTTCTTTTCGTTTTCTTTCCTTTTCCAAATTAATTCAGTTTTCTTCAACAAATCTCTTTCTACAAACTTCTCCTCCTTTTCTCCTTCTAATCTCCTGATTCAACCGTCAACTTCCAAAACCAGTCCTCAACTCTCATCTAACTGTCGTCTGTGTCTCTTCTCCAATCTTTCTAACCGTCTATTCCTTCTCCTGTCCAATTCGTCTCTGAACTCTGTCGTCGCTGAACTACCGTCTGCTTCTTTCATTTTTTCCCGGGTATTTTTCAAAACAAACCTAAGGGAATTAACCCATTTTTTCTGCCAAGGGCAGCAACTCTTACCTTTCCCTTTATTTATTTAACTTTTTATATTTTTTTCGTTTTCTTTTCCAACAAATAGTCAACCCCCCTTGCTATTATTAAATTATATTCTGAGAAATCTCAGAATATCATGACACACCTAGGGATATAAAAAAAACACATTGCAAGATTTTAAGCACACTCATAACATGGGTTGTTTTGAGGCAAATATAACTCAGATTTTCATAGAGACATCATAAATAAATAATATTTATTATATGTATTAATAGTTTTGACTACAAATTAAATACTCATTGATAAACTTACGCAATTTCTGAGGGTATTGTGTCGTAAGTAGTGACGTAGTTTCGGTTACAGACAGACCCCGAATCTCCACTATAATAAGATAAATACGTTGAAAACAATGATATGAAGAATTTTTGTCATTTGATTATTTGTCTAACTAGAAGATTGAAAAAAGAAACAATTATGAAACGAGTTAAAACTAAAAATGGTAATAATTTTGATACAAGGCAACGTGTATTTGTTGTATACCCTTTTCATTACCGCCCTGTCGGCTGGGGCGTTAGAATGCACCGACTGCACCTCTGCAGAGGGGTAACACTCCCCCAATGGGGCCACCTGTTGGCCGTGGGTGGCGACCCGTGATGCTTAAGGATAGAGCCCAGGTGGATGAGCAGTTCATGACATGCAATACTCCACTTTGGCCCTATCTTGGGCTAGACGGGCAGTCAGAGAGGCCCCCTCCGATCAATCGGCTGGCCACGTCAAGCCCTAGCACCTATATGATTTTCCCAACACTATTGCCCTTATAGCAAGCCCCAACCCCTTTTTATCATATGGGTGCTAGAAGGTGGTGGCTGCGGGTCTACATGTCCTGGGAATGACGTTAAACTCTATCTGATAGTGAGGTTCCAGTTTTGGAGCTTTGGGGAATGTGGAGCACCCCTTCATCACCATTGCTCCCTGGTCCACTCTGACCCGGAGTGGTAGTACCTCTAAGGGTCCCATCTATGGGTTAAATAGAAAAATGTATTTATAAAAAAATGGTATTATCCATTAAGAATTGATTTATTTCAAAACTTTATCGGCATTAAATGACCCACTGAGGTTGATATGCCATAAAACAAAACAAACAAACAAACCTTTTCATTACTTCTTACTTCTTCTTCTATTCTTCTATTCTTCTATTCTTCTTCTGGCGTCTTGACATCTTACGTCTTCTTCTATTCTTCTGACATCTTAAGTTCTTCTATGTCTCTTATAACGTCTGGACTTCTCTTGGGGACTTCGTGTTTGGTCTTCCATTGGGGATTTCTCTTTATCAGAAGCCCTGTGTCATTGTTAGTTTTTAGATAATAACACAAGACTTCGATTTACTTTGATCATATTTTATTCTCGAAATCCCCCACCAGACTACCTGCGCAGATCGAGTCGGAGCGTGTATAACACGACTCACCACCGTCGTGGTTTCTCGCCGACTGACTAAAATCTATTTCTAATCCAAACTGGGAGAGGGTCCTCTCCACTGATTCTCACGGTATCCACCGGAAGGAAGGGTCAGGACAGGTCAAGCCCTGTCATTCAAATCCTTCAAGGTCGTGGGCTGCAGCTTATAACGGCCATTTTGATTTCTACACTATTGCACATAAATATTAGGTATCTAATAACTATGTAACATATTTACCCAACCCCTCTAGCAACAAGAATTTTTTTTTATTAAAAAATATTGTTAGGGAGTTTTCTTATTATTTACTAGCAGTGGCTATCCAGCGCCACTTGGGTAGAGAGGATATTTTTTAAAGTTAGTCCTGCAAATCCATTATTACTGAATCGTGAATTGAACCCTCGTGGGATGCCCCAATTAAATCCCTATGTACAAAAAAAGTAGACCTTGCATTGATCCAGCTACTCTGAAAAGAAATGTTAATGTCTACTATCTAAAATATTAAATGAAAAACAAATCCATGCTGTTATCATTCAAATTTTATTCTTTAATTATCTTCGTGTATATAAATCAAATCTCTATTATTTTTGCTTAAAAACCAAACCCTAGTGATATTTAATGTGTATATATATTCACTTTGTCGTTAATTGTTTTTTTTTGTTTTTTTTCGAAGTTTCCTCCGGACATGCATATACACACAAGTGCCCTTTATATATGTATAGATGATCGATAGTAAATCTTCGACTGCTGAAACAATTGTGGGTTAATATTTCTCAACCTCGATTATTTTCCTCCGCTGATCTCTTCTTATCTATGAGCGAAACCGATACAACTCACTAATGCATAAAACCTGGGGATTCACTTCTTAAGCAGAACCTCCCCACTGTTCTAATAGGTGTGGGGTCAGTGCACATGCCCTGACGCCCGCAGAAATTGCCTGATGAAAATAGACCATTAGTCGGTAGAACGTTCGGCTAGAAACCACAAGGTTCCTAGTTCGATACCAGCCCTCGCCAACTCAACGTATATGAGTAGCACAGGGATCTGTGCGGTAGTGTAAGGAGCTGATGGTAAGTGTGGCGCTCCACTTCAGGCGCAAAAACAATCTCCTTGGTCTAGAGCTAGTGAAAAGTGGATTGACTCCCTCGCTGATTGGCTGATACCGATTTTAGGCCACCATGAGGATTTTACTTACTTACATATAAATGTTGGTCATGTATTACATTTCTTCCGTATAAATAATTTGTTCTGATTGCTATGAGCATTGAATGTCCGTCCCCGGGGCAAATGAATGTTTTGTTTTGATTTCCCAATGATATATTCCTGTCTATGAAGACAAATGTAAAAAAAAAAAGACGACAGCCTAATCAGATATGGATTCAAACCAGACAGACTTTAAAGCAGTGATTCCCAACGTGGGACCTACGCTCCACTGAGGGGGGGGGTCAATAATAACAGGGGGGCAATATGAAAAATATAGTAATATCAACATTTTTTATTATTTTACCCTATTGTTGTATACCTCTTTACTTACTTCTATTCTTCTATTCTTCTTCTGACGTCTTTTCTATCTTACGTCTTCTTCTAACATCTCTTCTAGCGTCTGGACTTCTCGTGGGGACTTCGTGTCTGGTCTTCCATTGGGGATTTCTCTTTATCAGAAGCCCTTTGTCATTGGTAGTTTTTAGATAATAACACAAGACTTCGATTTACTTAGATCATACTTTATTTCTGAAATCCCCACCAGACTACCTGCGCAGATCGAGTCGGAGCGTGTGCATAACACGACTCACCACCGTCGTGGTTTCTCGCCGACTCACTAAAAATCTATTTCTAATCTAAACCGATACTCACGGTATCCACCGGAAAAGATCAGGATAAGGTCAAGCCTTGTCACTCATCCTTCAAGGTCGTGGGCTGCAACTTATAACAGCCATTTTGATTTCTACACTACTGTACATAAATATTAAGAATCTAATAGTTATGTAACACTATATGGGTAAAAATTATAAATTTATCGAGTAAAATTGTAATTACGACCTAGCTGAGCACAACAGCTTTGTGCAATCTAGTTAAGTGTTCACCCACTAATGTTATTGTGCATCTGGCACCAGCTATATGCCTGGCTTCTGACTTGTTTAACTTTGCAGTTCTTCATCTGTTGCCCTCCCCCGCAATAATACACATTATACATTGGATTTTATTTGATTAAATTTGAAGTTAAACCCTTTAGTTTTATTTGAAAGATACAATATTTGGTTATTTCTTATAACTTCTACCTAAAAAAGGGGAACCACTCTGAATGAATTTTATAAGTTATTTATTTATTTATTTATTGATCTACTGGGGAAAAAGAAGGGTTAGGGGTTAGGGGTTAGGGTTAGGGTTTCGGGTTAGTTTAATGGGAAAATAATGGTAGATTAATTAACAGATAAAATTCATTCAAAGGGGTTCCCCTTTTTTATAGGAAATAACCCAATTTTTTATGTTATACTTCTTCAAAACTGATATTGTTATTTTTCTGAATGTTTGAGATGAGGCTTGATGATTAATATTATCTGCGACTATTGTCCTCATCTTCATTGTTATCTGTACAACGTTTCGGTCGATGTGCCCTCCGGCCTTCTTCAGGTATTTCTTGTCGGACTCGGGAACCTTCTCGGACTCGGGAACCTTCTTTTAGGACTCAGGAACCTTCTTTTATGGTTAAAACAGTTCTAAGTGACAGTTATCTTTAGATTGCAGGTTCAATCCTGGTCAAGGGCAGCAGTAACATAGAATAACAATTAACACAGCTTAACGCCCCATCCCAGCTATGGTTAGCGGAATGAGAACGGGATAACCCAGTGGACTGGTTAGGTTCAAAGTTCCGTAATGGCTCCCGATTACGACAAGAAGGTTCCCGATTACGACAAGAAAGTTCCCGAGTCCGAGAAGGTTCCCGAGTCTGACAAGAAATACCTGAAGAAGGCCGGAGGGCATATCGGCCGAAACGTTGTACAGATAAAAATGAAGATGAGGACAATAGTCCGAATAGCGCAGATAATACTGATATTGTTATATCATACTAAACAATTAACGGGTGGGGACATGAAGCAATTTGTGATTGAAAAAAAGTGGGTCATGGTACTAAAATGTTGGGAACCACTGCATTAAAGCAATCAGATTTAGTCAGTCGAGTTCGGCAGTCGGAAGGATTTTCACTATCAGGTATTGTAGCATCATTTGTTTAAATTACTAACAGAATAAAATTGAACTTGCAAAATGGTTTCTCTGAAATGAATTTGAAATGATTATACTATAAATTTATATTGGAAATTGTTTTGCTATAAATATACACTGGAAATGATTTTACTATAGAAATACATTGGAAATGATTTTACTATAAAATACATTGGAAATGATTTTACTATAAATCTACATTAGAAAGGATTTTACTATAAAAGTACATTGGAAATGATTTTGCTATAAAAAAAGCAAATTCGGCTGCTTAACACCAAGTCGTTTGGCCATCTTAAAAACAATTTCTTCCAAATGATTAATATCGATCAATTAAGTGCACAAAAGCCGATCAGACTTGAGTATAATCAAATTGATAATCGTAATATGGCAATGCACTTGTGGGAACATCGTCAGCTTTTGCATCATTAGATTCTATGCTTCATCCGAACCAAAACCACTGACAATTCCTTTTTGTTGCAGTTTTTGTTTTTGACGTTCACTAATCAATAATCAATAATCAGCTTAATCAATATCTTTCGATTACATTATTTGTGTATTGCAGTAATTCCCAATTGGAATGAATCCGTAGAGAAGAAATGTTTCGGTTTATTGAGAACTTGGAATAGTGGAGAGTGGGGTGGCTTAGATCTATGGAAGAATGAATAAAACCGAAAAATAGAGTATTAGTCTGACTGACTGAATTAGAAAATATATGGGTTACTTCGGTACTTTAAGAACGGCGGCAACTGCGCACAATACTAAAATTGACTAGTATTGTGATATACAAGATTTGGTTTGGTTTGATTTTGTTTTACGGCATATCAACCTCGGTGGGTCATTTAATGCCGACAAAGTTTTGAAGTAAGTTAATTCTTAATGGATAATACAATTTTGTTTATCAACTCATGTTTATCAACTCAGGTGATATACAAGAGTATATATTGTATAATATATTAGACAGAGAGTAGGTCGCTTTTGTTAGACTACAGTGTCGTCTTACAAAATAGGCCTCTCCCATATCTGTGAGGAGTAGAATACTGGGAAGTGTCCTGGAGATCTGAGGGGACTTGTTGTCTCTTGGTCAACAGTTATTAGTCTGGAAACTTGAAAAAACAGAAAAACAACAAAAACTAAAAAACAAAAATAGGAAGAAAAGCAATTATATGGACACTTCAACGACAAATCGGAGAGGTTACACATGAAAAAACTGGACATGGTTAAGAAAAGGAAACCTCAAAAGAGAAACTGAATTACTAATAATTGCTGCACAGAATAGTGCCATAAAGACAAACTACATTAAAGCAAAAAATTGATACGACCCAACAAAATAGTAAATATAGACTATACGGTGACAGAGATGAGACTGTAAACCATGTACTATGCGAATGTAGCAAACTAGCACAACGAGAATACAAAACTAGGCACGACTGGGTTGGAAAGGTGATCCACTGGGAATTGTGCAAAAAAATTTTGACGATACAACAAAATGGTATATGCATAAACCAGAATCTGTTCTTGAGAACGAAACGCATAAAATTCTCTGGGACTTTGAGATAAAAACGGATCACATTATCTCAGCAAGAAGATGAGACCTAGTGTTGATTAACAAAAAAGAAAGAACTTGTCAACTGGTGCATTTTGCAGTTCCAGCAGACCACAGGGTGAAGCTGAAGGAAAACGACAAAATGGACAAATACCCGGACCTTGCCAGAGAACTGAAAAAGTTATGGAATATGAAAGTGAAAGTGATACCAATTGTAGTTGATGCACTTGGAACGGTCCCAAAAAAGATTGGAAAAAAGATTGGAAAATCTGGAAATCAGAGGAAGAATTGAGACCATCCAGAATACTGCACTGCTGCAATCTGCCAGAATACTCAGAAGAGTCCGGGAGATCTGAGGAGACTTGTTGTCACTCAGCCTCCAGTGAAATACTATCAGCTAATGCTGATGGGAAAAACTCAATGGGGAGTGAAAATAATAATAATAATAATAATAATAATAATAATAATAATCTATATATTAATACTCATTTTCCCTAATCTTCCGACCGTTATCATCTTGCAACACCCTCTGGTTAAAAATGAGACCGTCCAAATCGACATTGATGAAATGTAAATCCTAATTATTTGGTGTCACTTATCCGCCAAATTCTTATTTTCTCATGAGTGTCGTCACCTAAGCTGAACCGAACCCGGGTAGATTCTTCTCATTCCGTTAACCATGACTTGTCGAACTCGGTTCGGAATTCTGTAAAGGCTTGCAGTTACGACATGAAGTTTCCCAAGTTCGACAAAAATGTTCCAAATTCAACAGGAAACATTCGAAAAGGCCGGAGTATATAACAATAAAGATAAGAAAAAACAGACCGAAAAATCTAAATAGTACTAATACCGTAGAGGAAATATATTTTGAATTTAGAGACTTTTATGAGTACTAACAGGACCTGTGCATATACCACAGCATGAGAATTTAATTATTACAATGTTTGATGTGCATATACCACAGTATGAGAATTTAATTATTACGATGTTTGATGTGCATATACCACAGTAAGTATGAGAATTTAATTATTACGATGTTTGATGTTGTATGATGTGCATATACCACAGTATGAGATTTAATTATTACAATGTTTGATGTGCATATACCACAGTATGAGAATTTAATTATTACAATGTTTGATGTGCATATACCACACATATACACAGTATGAGCACATGTTACGATGTTTGATGTGCATATACCACAGTATGAGAATTTACCATATACACACTATGAGAATTTAATTATTACAATGTTTGATGTGGAGCTATTAGTAAATAGTTCAATGTGTAAATTTATAATCTTGATTTAACACACATACACCCATCGTCTCTCACTCTCTCTCTCTCTCTCTCTCTCTCTCTCTCTCTCTCTCCTCTTTTCATAATGTTCGATTGAAACAGATTAGTGTTACCGCTTTCGCGTACTCACCCTCTATTTCCATCTTTCCCCTACCCTTTTTCTTTCTTCTTATATTTTTCTGTGTTTCATGTCCCTTTTCTTCTCTTTCTTTCTTTCTTTCTAATAAAAACGGAATGGCCCATTATTTAGCTGAGGTGATGATCATTATCATCATGTCGCGCATGTAGCACGGATATCCATGACAATCTCTCGCCAACCTCCCCTATCATTCATTGACCCTGCAACCGGCATCCTCGCATAGTTGGTCAATGTAGGTCCTTGCTGGGCGGCCTACATTAGCATGTCCATGTGTTGGCTTCCACAGGAGAACGTCGTCTATGAGCTCATCCTTGCTTCTCCAGCAGTCCTGCATGCCTAGTCCGTCTCACTCGGATGATTTGTGAGATGGTGGGCAGGTGGCCATACAGCTGCTTCCTTGTGGTGTGTTGTTTCTACGACTTGCTCAAGACTGCACGCAGCATTACAAGAATTCGGCCGTAAGCAATACCCGATAATCAGGATTTATATTTTTGCATTTCATCTTGGGCGATTTGGACGGTCTCATTTTTAAACAGAGTGTGTTGCAAGATGATAACGGTCGTACTAATAAGGAACATAGTATTAATACATAGATATTTATCCAAGACTTCATGTGCATTGATTCAAATCCATTCCTTTGCAGTAACATGATGTCATGGGCATAACGTCAAACTGCATCTAATGGTGAGGTCCCAATTCTTGAGCTCTGGGGAATGTGGAGTACCCCTTCATCACCATTGCTCCCAGGTCCACTTTGACCCGGCGTGGTAGTACCTGTTAGGGTCCCATCTGTGGGTTAAATAGAAAAAACCGAGTTTATAAAAATGTTTTTAAAAAATAAGTTTTAAAAAAACAGTACCTATAAAGAATTTATAAAACAAACGTATTCGGCATAAAATAACCCAACAAGGGTTGACGAGCCGTAAAACCCAACCAACAATCAGTTGTAGAACCCTTGTCGCTTGGGCGAATGAACAAAAAGGCTCTTATTGACTCAAATCGATGATTTTCTTTTTGTAATGAAAGTTGATTTGGTTTGTTTGTTTTCGGCATATCAACCTCAGTGGGTATTTAATGCCGATAATGTTCTGAAATAAAGTCATTCTTAATAGACAATCAAATTTTGTTTATAAACTCATGTTTTTCTATTTAACCCATAGATGGGACCCTAACAGGTACTACCACTGCCGGTCAGAGTGGACCAGGGAGCAATGGTGATGAAGGGGTGCTCCACATTCCCTAAACCTCCAAAAGTGGAACCTCACCATCAGATAGAGTTTAACGTCATTCCTAGGACATGTAGACCCACAGCCACCCGCCTTCTAGCACCCATATGATAAAAAGGGGTTGGGCTTGCTATAAGTGCAATAGGGTTGGGAAAATCATATAGGTGCTAGGGCTTGACGTGACCAGCCGATTGATCGGAGGGGGCCTCTCCGACCGCCCGTCTAGCCCAAGATAGGGCCAAAGTGCAGTTTTGCAAGTCATGAACTGCTCATCCACCTGGTTCTATCCTTGAGCGTCACGGCAACAGGTGGCCCAATGGGGGAGTCTTATCCCTTTGCAGAGGTGCAGTCGGTGCATTCTAACGCCCCAGCCGATAGGGTGAATTGAAGGTTGGGCAGTTGATGACAAAGTGTACAGATCTCCAAAATCATTCATTGTTAGTTTGATTCTCCAATGAGGGTTATTTCCTATAAGTCCAATATAGACAAAGGGGAACCACTCTTGACTGATTAATTATTTATTTATTTTCGCATTAAACTAACCCTAAACCCTAACCCTAACCCCGTCTTCTTTTTCCTAGTCGATCAATAAATAAATAAATAATTTATCACTCAAGAATGGTTCCCTTTGTTTATGTTGGACTTACAGGAAATAGCCCCAAATGAGTATATCATAAAGTTCACTACGTGGTGTTTGACGAGTTTTTTCCTCGAATCCATTGAAGCAAACATCCATTTGAAATAAAAAGAAACATACATTGCTCATTTAGAAGTAATGGAAAGGATTGTTCATAACAACAGCACTTTTCGCTTTCCTCAAATGGTAATTCTCTGTGGGGATTTTTTTTATTGTCTTTCAAGAATTGGTTACTCATTCCAAACCGATTCTCTTTTGTACACTTTTTTATTTTTTTTTTATTTTTATTTTTATTTATTTTTTTTTCATTTTTTATTTTTTCTATTTTTTTTATATCTGCATTATTTATTATTTATTTTATTTTTTATTTTTTAATCTTTATTTATTATTTTTTATTTTTATTTTTTTATTTTTATTTATTTATTTTTATTTTTATTTTATTTTTTATTTATATTATGAATATATTATTATTATGAATATATATTTTATTTATTTCATATTATTTATTATTTATTTATTATTTATTTTTAGATCAGCAAGCAAAATTCTTTTTTGTTTCTTTCACTTCTGAGCCTTTTATGTTCAATCCATTCGTACACTTTTTCTGCAAGAATCTTTTCGGAATAACCATTTCTTTTCTTTCGTTTTTCTTCCGTAAGTTATTTTTTCTTTTTTCTTTTTGTTGTTCATCTTCCTTTCGTTATATTCAAAGCTGATTTCAATTTCCAAAAAACAAATGAGTTTAAAAGAATTGAATAACCAACAAGAATTGAATAAA
>CM042160.1:46976439-46983244 GCA_023376005.1 Doryteuthis pealeii | reverse complement strand
GAGAGAGATCAAGATGATAACGTCGACTAATAAGGACAATAGTATTAATACATAGATATTAAATCCAAGACTTCATGTGCATTGATTCAAATCCATTCCTTTGCAGTAACATGATGTCAATGGGCATAACGTCAAACTGCATCTAATGGTGAGGTCCCAATTCTTGAGCTCTGGGAATGTGGAGTACCCCTTCATCACCATTGCTCCCAGGTCCACTTTGACCCGCGTGTAGTACCTGTTAGGGTCCCATCTGTGGGTTAAATAGAAAAACCGAGTTTATAAAAATGTTTTAAAAAAATAAGTTTTAAAAACAGTACTATAAAGAATTTATAAACAAACGTATTCGGCATAAAAATACCCAACAAGGGTTGACGAGCCGTAAAACCCAACCAACAATCAGTTGTAGAACCTTGTCGCTTGGGCGAATGAACAAAAAGGCTCTTATTGACTCAAATCGATGATTTTCTTTTTGTAATGAAAGTTGATTTGGTTTGTTATTGTTTTACGGCATATCAACCTCAGTGGGTATTTAATGCCGATAATGTTCTGAAATAAAGTCATTCTTAATAGACAATCAAATTTTGTTTATAAACTCATGTTTTTCTATTTAACCCATAGTGGACCCTAACAGGTACTACCACTGCCGGTCAGAGTGGACCAGGGAGCAATGGTGATGAAGGGGTGCTCCACATTCCCTAAACCTCCAAAATGGAACTCACCATCAGATAGAGTTTAACGTCATTCCTAGGACATGTAGACCCACAGCCACCCGCCTTCTAGCACCCATATGATAAAAAAGGGGTTGGGGCTTGCTATAGTGCAATAGGGTTGGGAAAATCATATAGGTGCTAGGGCTTGACGTGACCAGCCGATTGATCGGAGGGGGCCTCTCCGACCGCCCGTCTAGCCCAAGATAGGCCAAAGGCAGTTTTGCAAGTCATGAACTGCTCATCCACCTGGGTTCTATCCTTGAGCGTCACGGCAACAGGTGGCCCAATTGGGGGAGTCTTATCCCTTTGCAGAGGTGCAGTCGTGCATTCTAACGCCCCAGCCGATAGGGTGAATTGAAGTTGGGCAGTTGATGACAAAGTGTACAGTCTCCAAAATCATTCATTGTTAGTTTGATTCTCCAATGAGGGTTATTTCCTATAAGTCCAATATAGACAAAGGGAACCACTCTTGACTGATTAATTATTTATTTATTTTCGCATTAAACTAACCCTAAACCCTAACCCTAACCCCGTCTTCTTTTTCCTAGTCGATCAATAAATAAATAAATAATTTATCACTCAAGAATGGTTCCCCTTTGTTTATGTTGGACTTACAGGAAATAGCCCCAATGAGTATATCATAAAGTTCACTACGTGGTGTTTGACGAGTTTTTTCCTCGAATCCATTGAAGCAAACATCCATTTTGAAATAAAAAGAAACATACATTGCTCATTTAGAAGTAATGGAAAGGATTGCTTCATAACAACAGCACTTTTCGCTTTCCTCAAATGGTAATTCTCTGTGGGGATTTTTTTTATTGTCTTTCAAGAATTGGTTACTCAATTCCAAACCGATTCTTCTTTTGTACACTTTTTTTATTTTTTATTTTTATTTTTATTTTTATTTTTATTTTTTATTTTTCATTTTTATTTTTTCTATTTTTTTTTATTTATCTGCATTATTTTATTATTTTATTTTATTTTATTTTTTAATCTTTTTTATTTATTTTTTTATTTTTTATTTTTTATTATTTATTATTTATTTATTTTATTATTTATTTTTATTATTTTATATTATATTATGAATATATTATATTATGAATATATATTTTATTTATTTCATATTATTTTATTATTTATTTATTTATTTATTTTTTAGATCAGCAAGCAAATTCTTTTTTGTTTCTTTTCACTTCTGAGCCTTTTATGTTCAAATCCATTCGTACACTTTTTCTGCAAGAATCTTTTCGGAATAACCATTTTCTTTCTTTCGTTTTTCTTCCGTAAGTTATTTTTCTTTTTTTCTTTTTTGTTGTTCATCTTCCTTTCGTTATATTCAAAGCTGATTTCAATTTCCAAAAACAAATGAGTTTAAAAGAATTGAATAACCCAACAAGAATGAATAAACAAAATGTATTCGGCATAAAATAACCCAACAAGGATTGACACGCCGTAAAACCCAACCAACCAATTTCACATCATTTCTCTTTTTCATTTGGTGGCTTCGTGTCCTGGGAATGACGTTAAACTCTATCTGATGGTGAGGTTCCAGTTCTGGAGCTCTGGGGAAATATTTAGAAGAGGAATTTAATATTATTGAAAAGCCTTATTTATATATATATATATATATATATATATATTCATCTCCCAGGTCCACTCTAATTTGGAGTGGTAGTACCTGTTAGGGTCCCATCTATGGGTTAAACAGAAAAATGAGTTTTGAAAAGTGTTTAAAATTTAGTTTAAAAGAATTGAATAACCCAACAAGAATGAATAAAACAAAATGTATTCGGCATAAAATAACCCAAAAAGGATTGACATGCCGTAAAACCCAACCAATCAATTTCACATAATTTCTTCTTTTTTTTCTTTTTCTTTTGTGAATATCATATTTACTTTCTCATCTCGAAATTCTTATTTCGACTTTCATTCTTTACGCAATTTATCTTTTCCCCTCAATTCTTTCCTTCTTCCATTTATTTTCCCGCTCTTTTCCCGCTCTTTTTCCCCGCTCTTTTTTTTTCTTTTTCTTTCTACGATTTACAGAATTCCGCAATTTTTTCTTTATCCTCCCTCCTTTTATTTACTTCCCCCCAATTTTGTTTTTCTTTCCATTTTTCTTTTCCTTTTTCGAGACTCTTCATCAGAATCCATTCTTCTCTAATGCATTTCAATTTATTTCGCTCTTTCATTTCTTTGTTGTTGATTTTTTTAAAACTTTTCTTTTTTGTATATTTTCTTTTCTTTTCTTTGATTTTTATTTGATTTATGCCCCCTTTTTTTTCTTTTACTCTTTTTTTCTTTCTTTTTCTTTCTTTCTTTCTGTCATTGGACAATGTAACGACCCTGTTTTGCTTTCATCATTTTCTTTTCTTTTTTTGTATAATGTGCTAAAAACCCGGTTATCCATCTCTTAAAATCGTGCACTTATAAAGTCAATCATTAACATGATGCTTCAATATCTTGTACTATAATCGGCTATAATACCGTCTTCTCTTCGTTACTCGATCTCAGATTCGGTTTGATTTCTGATACTCTGTTCTCTGCGTTCGTCTACCCCCCCTCTCTCTCTCTCTCTCTCTCTCTCTCTCTCTCTAATCACATATTTTTAAAGTGCTGACTCATCTTCAAAGGGACGTAACTGCGGTATTGTAATGATTTTCTCCAGTTCCTTTATGTTGAGTGATTTTACAAGTATTTTTTTTTTACACCTCGAAAGATTCGGGATGTTTGATTTGGTTTGGGTTTTACGGCATATCAACCTCAGTGGGTCATTTAATGCCGACAAAGTTTTGAAATAAATTAATTCTTAATAGATAATCAAATTTTGTCTATAAACTCATGTTTTTCTATTTAACCCATAGATGGAACCCTAACAGGTACTACCACTCCGGGCCATAGTGGACCAGGGAGCAATGGTGATGAAGGGGTGCTCCACATTCTCCAAACCTCCAAAACTGGAACCTCACCATCAGATAGAGTTTAACGTCATTCCTAGGGTATGTAGACCCCTCAGTCACCACCTTCTAGCATCCGTATAGGTGGATAGACTCCCTTGTTTGTCTGATACCGACTTTAGGCCACCCCGACGACGTTACTTTACTTAGACATTTTCCAACATTATCTTTTTATTGTTTGATCGCTTTTCGTTCAATTAATTATTTCTTCTGTTTTTTTTTTGTCTTTTGTTTGTTTGGGGTTTATTTTGGGGGGGGGGGTCTCAACAACGTTCCTGGTGTGTGTGTCTCCCTTGACTTCGTTTGTGTTTCCTTATCAGTCATCTGCTTACAATGTCCGCGTTTCACAAAGACGAGAGAAAAAAAAGAGGAGAAGAAAACAGAAAAACTCGAATCTCCGGTCAACAAAAACAACAACAATGTACTTATAAGGACACCGAAAAATCCAGCCACAAAAACAGAGCACACGTCTGTCTGTCTGTCTGTCTGTCTGTCTCTGTCTCTGTCTCTGTCTCTGTCTCTCTCTCTCTCTCTCTCTCTCTCTCTCTCTCTCTCTCTCTCTCTCTCTCTCTCTCTGTGTGTGTGTGTGTATGTACCTATAAGGACACCGAAAAACCCAGCCACAAAACAGGCAAAAGAAAACAAAAGAAAATAAAAACAAACAGACAAGGTAGACTAGAGCACACACTCTCTCTCTCTCTCTCTCTCTCTCTCTCTCTCTCTCTCTCTCTCTCACTCTCTCTCTCTCTCACACACACACACACATCAATGCCACACTATTGTCTTTCATCTTTCTTTCCTGAATTTCGCGCCAGTTATTTCGTGCCAAACGTACACATTTCCAAGGCAAAGAGATCAATTGTAAATAGTCCCTTTCTCTTTTTTCCCTTTTTTTTTTTGACGATGTTCTCTTGAGGTCAAATATAAACAAAAAAGTGGGGTGTAAGTGGGTGGGTGGATGAATTCACTCGAGATCAAATAAAGAAAATAGTTTTGACCAAAACCAATGGTTACTAAATGGGGTTAAATTTTACTTAACGGACATAAATTCCACCATCGTATGTCACCAGACCGAAAGAAAAAATAATAAAAATCAAGGAATTAACCAAATTTAATGAAATTTTCAGTGTTGATATATTAATGAATAAACAATATAATGCACTGGTTATTTTATTTGAAAACTCTTGTATTTTTTCAGGTCAGTTAACTTTGAACCACGTATCTTTGAGGCGTAACACAGATTCACAAACATACGGGGTTCAAAGTTAATTGACCTGGAAAAATGTTCAAGTTTTTGAATAAAATAACTGGTGCATTATATTTTTTTAATTTATTAATGTATCAAAACTGAAAATTTCATTAAATTCAGTTAATTCCTTGATTTTTAGTATTTTTTTCTTTCGGCGGGGTGACATACGATGGTGGAATTTATGTCCGTTAAGTAGGATTTAACCCTAAATAGAATGACAAATGACAATTTTCCAAATTGGCTGACCACATACTTGACCGCTCCGTTGCTGAGATTATGGTCAAGTCATGCTAAAAGCACTAGTTCCCACTAGATCATCGAGGTTAAGCAGCGATGAGCCTGCTCAGTACTTAATTGGGTGACTACTCAAGCAACAGCTAGTACTGTAAGCAAACCGAGTCCTTTGTTTATCAACATGATTTTATTCGGAATTCATCATCATCATCATGTCATGCTATTAACACGGATATCCATGACAATCTCTCTCCAGCCGTCCCTATATGTCATTGTTCTCAAGAGGTCCTCTATGCAGCATCCTATATCCGTACAGAGCTGGTCAATGTACGTCTTTGCTGGTCAGCTCACACTGACGTGCCCATGAACTAGCTTCCACATGAGGACGTCACTTATGATTTCGTCCTTGCTTCTCCAGCAGTGTCCTGATGTCTGTCTTACTCGGATGGTTTGGGTGATATGTGGCAGGTGGCCGTACAGCTGTTTTTTCGTGGGGTGTTGTTTCCCCAATTTGTTTAAGACTGCACGGAGCATTCTTGTGCAGCTCCCCGAAAGAAGGTTGATATGCCATAAAAAATAACTAACCAACGTATCTGATTTACTGTGAGTATAAGGAGACCAACACAATTGAAATTACGCCCTGTCGGCTGGGGTGTTAGAATGCACCGACTGCACCTCTGCAGAGGGGTAAGATTCCCCCAAATGGGGCCACTTGTTGGCCGTGGGTGGCGATCTGTGATGCTTAAGGACGGAGTCTTGGTGGATGAGCAGCCCACGACCTGCAACACTCCACTTAGAACCTTACTTAGACTAGACGAGCTGTCGCTGAGGACCCCCTCCGACCAATCGGCTGGTCACGTCAAGCCCTAGCACATATGATTGCCCCAACCCTACTGCCCTATGGCAAGCCTCAACCCTTTTTTATCATATGGGTGCTAGAAGGCAGTGGCTAAGGGTCTACATGTCCTGGGAATGACGTTAAACTCTATCTGATGGTGAGGTTCCAGTTTTGGAGGTTTGGGGAATGTGGAGCACCCCTTCATCACCATTGCTCCCTGGTCCACTCTGACCCGGAGTGGTAGTACCTGTTAGGGTCCCATCTATGGGTTAAATAGAAAAATGTAATTATAAAAAATTGTATTATCCATTAAGAATTGATTTATTTCAAAACTTTATCGGCATTAAATGGCCCACTGAGGTTGATATGCCGTAAACCAAACCAAACCAAACAATTGAAATTCTTATAATGTATCTCGTCTGCTGCTCCTGGACGATCACAGCTTTCCCTTCCTATATCACTATTCATGAATTGTCTTGATATGTAAAAAAAAAAAAAAAAGGAAAAAGAAAACAATCAGCTGTTATTAGTAGAAAAGTTGGTGGAGTGTCCTATTGTCGGATTATTTCATTCATTGTTCATTTCTGTTTTAGTAAGTACACCTTCAGTCTCGATACTTTTTAACACAGGTCGTTTAGCTTAGTCGGTAGAGTGATCGGCTGGGAACTTCAAGGTTCCTGATTCGATACCGGCCGTCGCCAACTCAGCATATGCGTAGTACAGGAGTCTGTGCAATAAAGTGAGGAGCTGATGGTCGGTGTGGCGCTCCACCTCAAACGCTAAAAAACAATCTCCTTGGTCTAGCGCTACTGAAAAG
>CM042160.1:46966439-46971439 GCA_023376005.1 Doryteuthis pealeii | reverse complement strand
GTTATTCGCAGAATTCCGTCCCGGCATCCTGGCTCAAAAAACGCTAGGCGGTGATAGCTGAAAAAACAACCTTCCCTAAATAATACTGATGTTTTTCACATCCGGGCAACACAAGTTGTATTTTGTCTTTTTTTTAATTAATGATTCACTTTCTAATAAAGGGTTAAACCTAACATACATGTTCCTGTGTCGTGCTTGAGAAACCCCTAAATGAACGAACTCAACAATATCTTAACTCCTAACGTCCGTGTTAATTATTATTCTATGTTACTACCGCCCTTGACCAGGATTGAACCTGCAGTATAGAGATAACTGTCACTTAGAACTGTTTTAATCTAACGTCCGATACCACCTCATTCCACCCGGGTGAGTTTTTTACTTAATTGCAAATTACGACTAATTAGAATTAAACAAATTGGATTTTTTCAAATATAACTTAATCCCAACGACTAAAGAATATTTTTGGATGTATTTTGTGCCATTAAATTAAACAGGAAAAAAACCTTTAGCCAACAATCATTGATTCAGTCTGGGAGTTTCTAGTTGTAGAGGGTTCTTTTATATATATATATATATATATATATATATATATATATATATATATATATATATATATATATATATTTAGGCAGTATTTTTTTCTTGTGAGCATATATTGTTAAATAATGCAGCCATTTTTTGTCTGCAAGTTTTGTCCTTTGTTTTTTCTAATAATAATAACAACAACAATAAACACAACCTATATAAATAGAAAATAGAATAGCCCATTGTTGTACGGTTTCAAAATATCTTGAAGATGGCCCACGATAGGGCGAAAAGTACTTGGTCTATGACATATGGCAAATACATCAGCCAATTTTCGCCAGATATTACAAAAATAATCCGGCAATACGAAAAAACAAAGGACAAAACTTGCAGACAAAAAATGGCTGCATTATTTAACAATAATTATTTAACAATAAATATATATATACACGCGCGCGCGCGCGTGTGTGTGTGTGGTATGCTTTCGGCTTTCAAGCTGGAAAATCTTTAAAAATCCGCATTCAAAATATTTTCTTTCCTTTTAAAAGACTTTCCACTGTTACCTTGCCTACCAATCAAAACAATTATGATTTTATTATCTGATGAATCATGAATGGTCCTAGTACTCGCTTTCCCAACCGCAAAAGTCCTGTTACATAATTGTATGGTGGCGTGGGTTGTTGACAGACCATGTAGCGAGAATTCTAAGTGGGCCATTGTTTTTCAGATCAGGGGATGGAAAACTACCAGGACGGTTATGTCCCCAACTGACCCCAGAGGTGGGAATCCTCGCACGTCACGTGGTTTAGTTAGTTAAGAAATACGTTTCAACCAAAGATGGACGCAGTGTAGACGTGCTCTGCCGAGGTTGACACTCCGTGCGGAAGAACATGGGCAGAAATAAATCTTGAATCAAGAAAATAAAAGTCTTGTAGTTAATTAATTGCATGACGAAAAGAGTTAGCCCAGAAGAAGCCCTTAGTTAGAGACAGCAGCAAAAAGACTAGACAAGATAACGACCGGCCAAAAGAAAGAACGAAAGGAAACAACCAGACAAGAAGTTAGCAGACAAACAAGTAAGTCTTAACTCTGTATCTATCTCTCTATATATATCCTGCGAGTCTCCTCTCTTATGTATATACCCGACGATTAGTATTATCTGCGCTATTCGGACTATTGTCCTCATCTTCATTGTTATCTGTATAACGTTTCGGTCGATGTGCCCTCCGACCTTCTTCCGGTATTTCTTGTCGGACTCGGGAACCTTCTCGGACTCAGGACCCTTCTCGGACTCAGGAACCTTCTCGGGCTCGGGAACCTTCTTTTCGGACTCGAGAACCTTCTTGTAATCTGGAACCTTCGTGTCGTAATCGGGAGCCATCACAGAACTTTGAACCTAACCCTTTATTCAATCCACGGGGGTATCTTGTTCTATTTCCGTTAACCATAGCTGGGGTAGAGGCGTTAATCTGTGTTAATTATTATTCTATGTTACTGCCGCCCTTGACCAAGATTGAACCTGCAGTATAGAGATAACTGTCACATAGAACTGTCTTAATTTAACTCTTCTATCCACTATGCCATGTGTCCAATGAAGATGAGGACAATAGTCCGAATAACGCAGATAATACTAATCCTCAAGCCTCATCTCAAACATTCAGAGAAATAATACCCGCCGATGTTCGACGATGGGGTATATAACAAAAAATTATCTCTGTAAAACTATCACAGCAGTCTTCATTGTATCTCCAATATCACGTTCCAAAGCGTCTCTCCTCACTAGCATAAAAATAGTAGTAAACTGGCAATTGTTCCCCAAGCAACAAAAAATACCCCCTCCCCCGAAAGAAACCATCTCGGTCTTTATATCTTTTGAATGGCTTAACCATTCCAACCAACAGGGGTGACAGGATGCTTACTAAGAGACATTACTCATAACCTGGAGGTTGTGAGTTCAATCTCTGTGCTGGGAATGTCTTTTCATTTCACTTATCTCTTATAAGTAGTTGAAGGGTAGGTAGGTATTTTTCTCGTGCCCGCTTACCCTGGCGAGGTAATTCATTTCACCTCTTGCTACATTACTAAAACTAGTACAAAATAAAAAAACGCCCTCCGGGCGATGTAAAAATAGATTTTTGAAACAGATTGCTTGAGGGGTGGGAGTAAAAAATTCAATACCAGTCATTATTTATTAAAACTCGTTTTAAAAAACAATGAGGACTGTCTAATGTTGCATGTTCAAATTTTGAGTGTATTTATTCTATGTTATGACGATTTTGGGTAATGTGACGTATGCAGTGACGTAATTTTTGTTACAGACAAAAACTGAAAGCGAATCTCCATTATTAATAGAGATGTGTGGTATCCTCTACACGAGCAGGATGCGACACAAGGTCAATTCCTTAAGTGGAGTTTTAACAGGTTTGAATTCAGAGTTTTCCTTCTCCTAGACTGGTTACCTAGCCATGATTAAAGAGCCCAGTCTACCCTGCAATTTGCCCATAGCTGGAGGAAGGATTATATTCATACCTTCAGAGAGAGAGAGAGAGAGAGAGAGAGAGAGAGAGAGAGAGAGAGATATTGAAAAGTCACCATCTCCTACTCTCCCCAAAAGAAAATCAGCAAAAGATATCACAAATTTGTAGATGGATGGATAGATAGATAGATAATGAAGTGAATGAGATTGTAGATAGATATAAAAAGTGATTGAGACAGATTGATATAATTATTGAATGAGATAGATATGAAGGTTGAATGAGATATATAGATAGATAATAACGAGTAATTGAGATAGTAGATAGATAGATAGATAGATAGATAGATAGATAGATAAACAAGTAAGTGAAATAAATAGATATTAGCAGATTGATAGATAGATAATATAGATAGATAGAGATAGATAGATAGATAGATAAACAAGTAAGTGAAATAAATAGATATTAGCAGGTTGATAGATAGATAGATAGATGGATAGATAAACAAGTAAGTAAAATAAATAGATATTAGCAGATAGATAGATAGATAGATAGATAGATAGAACAAAAGTGAAGGAAGTTGCTTCGAGGAAAAGACAAAATCTCAAAGGAAATGAAAAATCCCAACGACCTTTTTTGTAATTTACACATCACGATTCTCACAGAGTTTATGATGTCGGCAATTCACAAAGGAAGTAACGTTGAAGCCATATTGTTTTGGCGGCAAATTCCACAACACTCCCACCCACACCCGTATTCTATTGGCGCCAAATGTTAGGCGAGCTATCTTCATTGCAAAGTTGTCTCTTCGTCACTGCAGGTGGCCGTATCAATCGTTTTTGCTTAACCTTTTCAAATTCGTTTCTCCTCTGTGGTTGGCTTTCGAGTAAAACAAGTAACAATATATATATATATATATATATATATATATATATATATATATATATATATATATATATCGCTCGTAAACTGACATGATTAGTACATAGTACTTTTATACACACTTTGGATTTTATATATATACATTCCGTTTCAAATTATCAACGAGGTGATTTTTTTTCAAAAACTACCCGTCAGAATTTAACGAAACTTTCTCAAGGAAATAGATATATGCGTAGGTTGTATAAAAACTGCATTGTTCTGCGCAACAAGAAACAAACGGCAGCCAATATTGACATGATATAGAAGTATTCAAGGCTATAAACGAGTGTCATAATAATCGTGCAATTTATGGGTTTAAAATGGGGCTTGCCCTCTTCTGAGAAGGATTTCATAACATCAGAACTTTCCAAAGGCAAATATCCATTAGAAATATCGGGAATAATTGGGAAATATCACCAAACGGTAAAAATATTTGTTGCAGATCCTACGAAGGTTCCTGGTTCGATACCGGCCTTCGCCAACTCAGCGTATGAGTAGCACAGGTATATGTGCGGTAAAGTGAGGACCTGGGAATAGGTGTGGCGCTCCACATCACGCGCTAAAATAATCTCTTTGATCTAGCGCCAGTGAAAAGGGAATAGACTCCCTCGCTGTATGGCTCATACCGACGACTTTACATTACATATATATATACACATGGCAGTTTTTACATATATACAGATGTATGTATTTATCAGTTAAAATTCTCCTCCCAGGGTGTAGGTGACGATGTCCGAGTGGTTAAGAAGCCTGACTGATGATCAATCCATCGGGTCTCCATCCCGGCTGGAGGTAGTCTGCAATTCTCTAGCCACATTGAAGAGATGTGATACGTCGAAACACGGTGTCTTTGGATGATTACACACACACACACACACACATATATATATATATATATAAAGTATTCAATTGCCACTTGAACTTTTCCGTCGCAGTGGCATCAGTAAATAATCCAAAAGGGCTCAATATATTAAGAAATAAAGAGCAGTAATAATAATACTACTAATATTATTATTAGAGGAAAACTAAAGTGTCTACCATGGTTTCAATCAAATTGAAATGATTTCATCAGGACCCTAT
>CM042160.1:46946439-46961439 GCA_023376005.1 Doryteuthis pealeii | reverse complement strand
TTCAAATACTTAGAGTACCTGCTCTTTCTAAGTGGTTACTCATCTATATAGCGACAGAATAATTCTTGCTTAACTTTGGAACTAGTGCCTTTAAGAATCATTAGATCCTTGTCATAGAAATAAACTTTATATTTAAAAATTTATTTAAAAGATAATAATAAAAATTTAGATTCTAGTCTGTTTTTGCTATAGTTTCGGGTGCAAAGTGTGTGTGGGGTGGAGTGGGGGTGAAACTTCTGTTCAATATCGAAACTATTCAGCTATTGAACCCAGTCGGGTTTTTGTAGATGAAAATTTGGGTCAGTGTCGAATAGACGACAAACATTGATCCAAGAGGGGGGATAACTTTTTCTTCTAAGCACCTGCTGACCCTTCGCTGATGACATTCACAGCACCCCTCCCTCTCACCCCTATCCCCCCACTATCAAAACAGAATCCATTTTCAGGAGACATTTTAGCACAAGACGTCTCAATGTCTTAACGGTGCTCTTTCAATATGTAATCTACCGAAGGGTTTCTAATCCAATATGTGGTCTACCGAGTTGTTTACATTCCAATATGTGATCTACCCATTAGGGGTAGGGTTAGGGTTAAGGTTAGGGTTAGGTTTAGTAGTTCACATATTAGAATGTAAACAACTACGTATTTTAACAACTCTCTAGTTTGCTAGTTTAATGGGAAAATAATGGGTAGTTAATGGGTAGATCACATATTTGAATGTAAACAACTCGATAAATCCCATATTGGATTAGAAATCATTCGGTAGATCACATATTGGAAGATCACCGATTAAATTTACCAACTTCAGGTTAAGATCTTAAATTGTTCACAACGAAAAACGGAGGAATAACAAATTATTGGCAAAAGGAAAAATGTGTAACGGACAAGTGTTATATATCCCTTAAAACATCGTACGTCGTCGGGTATATAATCTAGAGAGGAGACTCGTAATCGAGAGAGAGAGAGAGAGAGAGAGAGAGAGAGAGAGAGAGAGAGAGAGAGAGAGAGAGAGAGAGAGACTTACTTGTTTGTTGCTTCATTTCTTCCTGCTATCTTGTGTGACTGTTTCCTTTTCTTTTTCTCTGGTCGTCATGTTGTCTAGTCTCTTCTCAAGACCTCCTTTAAGGGCTAGTTTTTAGTCATGAAATTAATCAACTCACAAGACTTTTATTTTCTTGATCAAGATTTATTTTTCTTGCCCATGTTCTTCCGTGCTGTGAGTCAACAACCCCAGCAGAGAGATAGGCAACTTCTCTGTTCAACGTCAGGTTGAAAAACTGATTTTCTAACTAACTACAGGATATTGTCAACAACCCATGAGACCACATAATATATAACACAAGTTCAGGTGTCGAAGATGATATTACCATTATTCGACGGTAATATTATAAAATAAATACTCTCTCTCTCTCTCTCTCTCTCTCTCTCTCTCTCTCTCTCTCTCTCTCTCTTTCCTTCTTTAATCTTTTCATTATGTTCGATTGAAACAGATAATTACTTGAAAGCATATAGTTATCATTATCATTATATAATAATGCTTGAAACCATATAACTGTGTGCCAATTATTTGTATTAGATAGGAATACTTGAAACCAGATAACTGTGTATAAATAATTTGTATTAGATAGGAATACTTGAAACCATATAACTGTATGCAAATTATTTGTATTAGATAAGAATACTTGAAACCATATAACTGTATATAAATCATTTGTATTAGATAGGAATACTTGAAACCATATAACTGTATGCCAATTATTTGTATTAGATAGGAATACTTGAAACCACATAACTGTGTGTAAATTATTTGTATTAGATAGGAATACTTAAAACCATATAACTGTGTGCAAATTATTTGTATTAGATAGGAATACTTGAAACCATATAACTGTGTGCAAATTATTTGTATTAGATAGGAATACTTGAAACCATATGACTGTGTGCAAATTATTTGTATTAGATAGGAATAATTGAAACCATATAACTGTGTACAAATTATTTGTATTAGATAGGAATACTTGAAACCATATAACTGTGCAAATTATTTGTATTAGATAGGAATACTTGAAACCATATATCTGTGTGCAAATTATTTGTATTAGATAGGAATAATTGAAACCATATAGCTGTGTGCAAACAATCTTAAGAAACAACCCCACAAAAATATAAATATCAAGGTACAATGAATGCGATTCTCTAACCTTTAGTCATAAATTAAAATCAGACTGGTTGACATGCCGTTAAAATGAATCAATTTCATTTTGTTGTTGTTCTTCCTTCCATTTTTTCATTCATTTCATTTAATTCGCATTTTTTTGCCTTCTTCACAATTTTTTTAATGCCTATTTTTCTTTTATTTTTTCATTTCTTTTCATTTTTTTGGGTTTTTTTTTTTCACTTCTTATTTCCACAATTTTTGTCTTCTAAGTAAAAAAAAAAAGTCCTCGGGCAGCCTAAAGTCGGTATCAGCCAATCAGCGAGAGAGTCTATCTCCTTTTCACTAGCGCTAGACCAAGAAGAGTGTTTTTGCATTTAAGGTGGAGCGCTACACCTACCATCAGCTCTTCCCTTTACCGCACAGATCCCTTTGCTACTCATACGCTGAGTTGGCGAGGGCCGGTATCGAACTAGGAACCTTGCGGTTTCTAGCCGTACTTCTACCGACTGAGCTAACCCGGCCTTTTTATCTTTGTCTTTCTAATTTTTCATCAATT
The DNA here is from genome assembly GCA_023376005.1 of Doryteuthis pealeii. NCBI lineage: Eukaryota > Metazoa > Mollusca > Cephalopoda > Myopsida > Loliginidae > Doryteuthis > Doryteuthis pealeii. Next base: position 46,958,725 of record CM042160.1, on the reverse strand, counting down.
CATTCTCTTTCTTCTGTTTTTTCTCATCGAGCAATCATATTTTCATGTAATCTGGGCCGCACACAAAAAAAAAAAACAAAAAAAAAAAGCATTAAAAAACAATACATCGTGAAATGAAAATGTCGGCCATTTTGTTCTGGCCAATGTCGACTCCAGACCCCCCCAACAATGATATGACTTTCTGGTTTCCCTGTTTGTTGATCAACGAAATTAAATATTGTACTCGTTCCTTCCCTTGCTTTTAAGTTGTTCCTTCTGTTTATTTTTGTTGTTCTTCTTCTTCCTAAAAAATCAATACCTTTTTTTTCTACCTCAATACCCAGCAAAATTGGCTGCAGTATTGATAGACACTCAGTTTTGTTGTTGTCCTTGTCGTTGTTTTCATTTTTGTTAAAGAAAAAACAAACCCCCAAAATGTGTAAAAATGGACAAACGAGACAATTTAATCTTGTTTATTACTTGGCAACCAATTCGACAAAACGTGTAAGTTCGATCGATCTGGAAATTCTCACTTTTTTTCTCTCTTCGTTCATTTCTTACACTTTTCACTTTGCTTTATTTAGTCTTATATTTTCTTTTTCTTCTTTCTACTTTCTTTCTTTCTTTATTTATTCTTTACTATTCTTTCTTTCTTCTTCTTTCTTTTCTTCTTTCTTTCTCTTTACTTCTTTCTTTATTTCTGTCTTTCTGTCATTCTTACTTCTTTACTTTCTTTCTTACTTTCTTTCTTTCTTTCTTTCTTTACTTTCTTTTCTTCTTTACTTTCTTTCTTTTCTTTCTTTCTTCTTTCTTTCTTTCTTTCTTTCTCTCTTTTCTATTCTTTCTTTATTTCTGTCTTTCTTTCTTTCTTTACATTCTTTCTTCTTCTTCTTTCTTCTTTTCTTTTTTACTTTCTTCTTTCTTTCTTTCTTTCTTTCTTTCTTTCTTTCTTTCTTTTTTCTATTCTTTCTTTCTTTCTCTCTTTCTTTACTATTCTTTCTTTCTTTTTTCTTCTTTCTACTTTCTTTTTCTTTCTCTCTTTCTTTATATTCTTTCTTTATTTCTGTCTTTCTTCTTTCTTTCTATTCTTCTCTTTTCTTCTTTCTTTCTTTCTTTTTACTATCTTTCTTTCTTCTTTTTACTATTCTTTCTTCTTTCTTTCTTTTTTCTTTCTTATCTTTTTTCTTTTCTTCTTTCTTTTATTTCTTTCTTTATTTCTGTTCTTTCTTCTTTCTTACTATTCTTTCTTTCTTCTTTCTTTATATTCTTTCTTTCTTTCTTTCTTTCTTTACTATTTTTTCTTCTTTCTTCTTTCTTTCTTTACTTTCTTCTTTCTTTCTTTCTTTCTTTCTTCTTACTATTCTTTCTTTCTTTCTTCTTTCTTTCTTTCTTTACTATTTTTTCTTTCTTTCTTTCTTTCTTTCTTTCTTTCTTTCTTTCTTATTTCTTTTATTCTTTCTTTACTCTTTCTTTCTTTCTTTTCTTCTTCTTTCTTTCCTATTTTTCTTCTCTCTCTCTTATATTCTTTCTTTATTCTCTTCTTTTTACATTCTTTCTTTCTTTCTTTTCTTTCTTTACTATCTTTCTTTCTTTCTCTTCTCTTTCTTACTATTCTTTCTTTATTTCGTCTTTCTTCTTTACTATTCTTCTTCTTTCATTCTTTCATTCTTTCTTTACTTTCTCTTTCTATTCTTTCTTTCTTTAATTCTATTTACTTTCTTTACTATTCTTTCTTTCTTCTTTCTTCTTTCTTTCATTCTTTCTTTCTTTCTTTCTTTCTTTCTTTTCTTTTCTTTACTATTCTTCTTTCTTATTCTTTCTTTCTTCTTTACTATTCTTTCTTCTTTCTTCTTTTTTCTTTCTTTCTTTCTTTCTTTCTTTCTTTTCTTTCTTTACTATTCTTTTTCTTTTCTTTTTCTTTCGTATTCTTTCTTTATTTTCTTCTTCTGTTCTTCTTACTTCTTTACTTTTCTTTCTATTTCTTTCTTTTTTTACATCTTCTTTATTTCGTTCTTACTTTCTTTTTCTTTCTGTCTGTCTCTTTCTTTTCTTTTGTCTTTCTTTTCATTCTGCTTTCTTTCTTTCTGCCTCTTTCTTTCTTTCTTTCTTTCTTTCGTTCGTTTGCTTCTTTTTCTAGTTTTTATTCATTTTTTTATTATTTTCCACTGCATTTTTCTATTTTCATTCTTTCTTTTTCTTTTATCCTTTTTTTCTTTTTATCTTTTTCTTCTCTTTCTATTTTCTTTTTTTCCTCTAAAGTAAAACCTAGAAACAAATCTACAACTCGAAAATAAAGTCTTGTTTTTTCGTCTTTTCTCAAGTAAAGAACGCAGAACAGGCGATGTAAATACAGAGAAAGAAAACACTGGCAATTCTTGGGTTGTACTAAATTGTTACGACAAAGAACAAACGTGTTATTTCAGCATTGGACTGAGGGAAAAAAAAAAACAAAAACAAAAAAAAACGGTTATCATTGTCGTAAGAATCGCAGAGTACTTACCGATATTTTCCAATAAATCAATTTTTTCAAGTTTATCTGTAAGACTCAACGAAATTCAACCAAAAGTTGCAGATGGAACTTCTGGAATCTCCATTCTTCATTGGATGTTCTTAAGGATACTTTATTCTTGTCAACATTATGGTGAATTAGTCTTCAAAATATGGCGGTTAAGGTGATCTATACATTATTAAAGGGCAGTTGTGTGTATGTATGTCCATCTATACATATATAAATGGCAGTTGTGTGTACTATCTATACATAATATAAAGGGCAGTTGTGTGTAACTGTATGTCCGGAGGAGACTTCGAAAATAAAACAATTAACGACAAGTAAATATATATATACACATTATATATCACCAGGGCTTGTTTTTGAGCAAAAATAATAGAGATTTGATTTATATTCGTGAAGATGATTAAACAATAAAATTTAAATGATACAGCATGGATTTTTATTTCATTTAATACTTTAGATAGTAGACATTAACATTTCTTTCAAAGTAGTTGGGTGCAAGTCTATTTATTTACATAGAGATTTAAATGGGCATCCACGAGGATTCAACTCACGATTGAGTAATAATGGATCTGCGGACTAACTTAAAGCACCCCCCTCTGCCCAGGCGGACGTAGGACGTGACACAAGGTCAATCTTAGGCGGAACTTAGCAGGTTTTGAAATCAGAGTTTTCATTCTCCAAGACTGCCTTATTATTACCCATAGCAGGAGGAAAAAGTTGGATCCATACCTTTTTTCAAGGTATTAGTACTATCTGTGAAATGCAGACAGCTTCGTCCAGTGTTTGAACTCGTATCGCTGAGTCCATTTCCAACGACGGTAACCATTATATCATACACTTTCCCAGACTATTACAGGTGAGGTTGGTGACAAATGTATACATTATATACTTACGTGTAAAATAGGGGATTAATCCAAACAGTATGTAGGAAATAGAAAAAGAAACACCTGTTACATCTTATAGGCCATCCATTAATCTTTGAGCAGAGTCTTGTCAGTGGAAATCCTGGGTAATCCTCTGGTAAAAAATCCACAGTATTGTAAGTTCCTTCATCAATGGTTTGCAAGTGGACCATGAAAGTATCAGTGTTTAAGTAGTGAATCAGCCACGCATTATGGCTGTTGATTGGCTGGAGGAATAAACCACTTGACCTTGCCCAGTCTATAAATTAAGGTGGGGAATTGTAGCACACCTTATATACCACAACATTCCAACAACACGTACTTCGTGTTGTTGGAATGTTGTGGTATATAAGATGATTTTTATTCTTAAAGGAAAAGTCGACGTTTTTGATTTTTAACAAACCTTCATCAGGACTTGAGGTAGGCGAAATATTGTGCGGCGAGGACGGATGACTTCAAATAAATAGATAAATGATAAAAAATAAATAAAAGCCATCCACTCTCACCACACAACGTTTCGCCTACCTCAAGTCCCGATGAAGGTTTGTTAAAAATCAAGACGTTATGACGTCGATTTTTCCTCTAATAATAAAACTCATCTTTTTGGATTACTTCTTGTTTTCTATTTTTCACATGTATATAAATGTAACCTTTGAGACTGCCTTCAATCACCTTTAATTGCCTGACGATCGGTTCACGGCGTGAAACTTTGAAGTAGCAATTTTTGTAGTTTGCGTTAGCTCTCTCTCTCCTTCTCTCTCTCTCTCTCTCTCTCTCTCTCTCTCTCTCTCTCTCTCTGTATGTGCGTGCATGTGTGCATGGATGTGTGAGTGTGTGTGTGTGGTGTGCAAAAGTTCTCAGCGTTCATTTTTAGAAATCTAATACCCGAATGGCCCTCGCAAACCGGTTTTTCAACGGTAAGTCTGAAGCTTTGATAAGAACTACATGTAAATTGCAGGTTTTGAGTTCCATACACTTAGAGATAAGTCACCCTCCGCCCCCAGTCGTCACCCCCAGTCAGTTTTTTTTTCTTGGCTTAGCACCTGCCCAAATGCTGAAGGAAAACTACAAGCAACAATGGATCAAGTTTTCGGGCTTTTTCTGTTCTTTTTCTTTCTTTTTTCTGTTTTCTTTTTTTTTTTTATTTATTTATTTTTATTCTTCTTCCATAATAATAAAGGTTGGGAAAAAGAAAATTTTTTATGGTGGGCGACGGATTCTTTCCCCTGCTGCTGCTGCTGCTTCATTGTTTCATTTTGTTTTTTTGTTTTTATTTATATTATTTATTTTCAATTTTTTTTTTTTTTTTTTTTTACTTAAAGAAAAATATTATTTTAGAGTGAAAAACAATGTCGGATTTGTCTGTCTAAGGCCAAACGACTTGATAGGTGTTTGTGTCCCGCATGTGCGTTGGTGTCATTCATTTCCGCGGCGGGGGTCGGGCCGGAGACACGAGAAATGAGTAATCTAAAACACATGCACTGTGTTGTTGTACACACTTACGTAAGGCCAGACCTTTTGTGCGTATGAATAAAAATGATTAGGTCGTGTGCACTGGAGACATTTTTTTTGTTTTTTTTTAAAACGTCTCGATTCTCCTGACCCAGTGAAATGAAAAGTAGTCCGTCTGTTAGTGACACAGAAAGACGCCAGGAAATCCATTCAACCAAAAGAGAGTCAGTCCATAACAAAAGATGTTTAAGTTATCGGAAAACATTAACAAACGGAACAATAATCTAAAAGAACTAGCAGGACCTGTGGATATAGCACAGTATGGTCATTTAATTATTACAACGTTTGATATGTTTACTTAAGAGCTATTGCAAAAATACTTCAATATGTAAAAAGTATAATTTTTATCTAACTCTCTCTCTCTCCTTTTCCCCTCTTCTCTCTTCTCTCTCTCTCTCACACACACACACACACACAACACCATCTCTCGCTCTCCTTCTCTCTCTCTCTCTCTCTCTCTCTCTCTTCTCTCTCGCAGATTTTCTTAGTATTATCTGTGTTATTCGGATTATTGTCCTCATCTTCATGTTATCTGTACAACTTTTCAGCTGATGTGCCCTCCGGCCCTCTTCAGGTATTTCTTCTCGGACACCGAACCTTCTTGCGAACTCTTAAACCTTCTTGTCGTAATCGGAGCCATCACGGAACCTACCGTTATTCAGTCATCGGGTGTATCCTGTTCTTCATTCCGCTAACCATAGCTGGGAGTAAGGCGTTTCAGCTGTGTTAATTATATTTTATGTTACTGCCTGCCCTTGACCAGGATTGAACCTGCAGTCGAGAGATAAGGGCACTTAGGACTGTCTTAACCTAACTCCTTTATCCACTAGAAGAAGGCCGGAGGGCCATCACTGAAACGTTGTACAGATAATAATGAAGATTGAGGACAATAGTCCGAATAATACAGATAAACTAACATTTGATATTTTACTTAAGAACTATTGCCAAAATACATTAATATGTAAAAAGTAAAATAATTTTTATCCTCTCTCTCTCTCTCTCTCTCTCTCTCTCTCAACACACCACACACACACCACACCACATACACACACCACATACACACACGCACGCAGCGCACGCACGCACATCGCACGCTCTCTCTCAACAATTTTCTTTCTTCTTCTTTTTATGTTTTCGTTATATTTGATTCAAACAGATTAGCGTTATCGCTTTCGCGCACTCAACCCCTCTCTCTCCTATATTTAACCTGTCTCTATCTCTTTTTTCTCTTATACCTCTCTTTCTATGTAAGCATGTCCTTTTCTTTTCACAACACCAGATAATCAAGATTTACATTTTTGCATTTCATCTTGGACAATTTGAACGCTCTCATTTTTTAAACCGGGTGTTGCATATCACAATTGGATCTGTGCGTAGCTGTTGGCGCTCCACCTCAGATGCATCTCTCTCTCCCNTATAATTATACTATGATGGACTCTCCCGTCGATTTATTTCGACGTATGAGTATTCATACAAATACGAATGAACACCCACACATGTGTGATTTTGTTTATTAGTGTGAGGCTCGGTGTTGACCATCATGATATCCCAACACTTTTTGCACAAGATATAGGAAGGAATTGGTTTGCATCAAGGCGTTGCCACAACCCAATCAACGACCCCGACCTCCAGGAATTTTGAATTCGAGTATCCCTCTTCCTAGACTGGTTACCTACCCGAAGAGCTCAGTCTTCCCCTACTATTTTAACCATTGTCTGGAGGTGAGAAAATATACTGGATTCATACCTTATCCCAAGGGTATACTTAGCGCGTATTGTTGAAATACCAACAATTCATCTATAATATATATAATATATATATAATAATACTATATAATATATGTGTGTGTGTGTGGAGAAACAAGTAGACAAACACGATTTCCATCATTGGAGTAAGAACTATTTTTCAAGTCCTGGAGAGAATGTTCTAATAAGAGACCGAAACGTTGCACCCCGTCGACAATAAACCATCAAGTTCCACAACGTCCCGTGTTTGTCTTACTTTTCTCACAGACTTTCGGAAGAAATTATTAACCTCCTCACATTTTTCAGATTGCTAGCTACACAATTCATTATTATACATATCATATATCATCATTATTATATATATTATATATACTATAAACTATATATTATTACAATTAGAATTGATATTTTACATTTATTCGACTGCTTAATTGTTGCTTAAAAACCTCCATCCACTAGAATGTAAACTGAATCGTATCCAGGTAAGTAATTCGTGTTCGGATTTTCGCCTAAAAAATCCCCCGAGATAATTCAACCCAACTTTGTGAATTGAAAAGTAGCCAAACATAGTTAAAAAAAAAAAAGAAAAAAAGCATGCCTGTCAATAGCTGTGAGATATTTGCACGTAGCGAAGTTGAGAATATTCGGCCAATGCAGCTAATATAGATTTCGGTCTGATACGTCAGGTTTTTATACAGTGAAACAAGGGGCTGGAGATACTATTTCGCCTCAACATGAATAGCGCAAAGAGATACGACAATTCTGACGATGATGTTTCAATTCAGCTTGCTAGAAAGAACTGTAACAAATACACAGACGAACACACAGAACAGAAGAAAACAAAACAAAAAAAAACGTAGCGCGCATGCGCAGCGAACATGATTCTGTAATGGCAGGCGTTGGTCGTCTACGGTTATGTCGTAGGAAACGTAACTCGGAGATTAGAGTTCAAATCCGTCAAATGAAGCTGTTTGTTTTTTTCCGCGAAAGCTTGTCACTTATCCCCCCGACATAAGTAATAAGCTTCTCGTTATTAATACGGACACACGTAACCTGCACCTCTACCAATTGAAAAGCGTTCAAAGCTAGGACGGAACATATACTAGTAGTACACCATGAGTCCGTATCTTAAATGGCGACCATATGAAAATCCTAGGCTATTGCTCAAATTTCCTACCATAAATTTAACTGACCCCCATTTTATGATCCGCCCCTGTTTTGCCAATAAATGTTTTATTTTTCTTGCACCTCGTCTAATTGTTACAAACTATATATTTTCTTTCATTTATTTTAAATTCACTTCAATGGTATATTTCTAAAATCTTTATTTGTGAGAATGTTTAGTTTTAAAAGTGGGGATTCGTTTTACACCAACTTTTTACTCGAAATCTACCATAATGCCCAAGCCGAAATTTTATGGCAGGGAATTACGAGTTTAAAAAATTGAATATTACTTTTTGTTGGTTCTTTCTTTTTTTTTGGCTTTGCTACTCTAAAATAAAACGTCAGATTTTATATCATCGTCGCACGGAAAAAACAAATACGTCATAAAAGGAGGATCCAATTTATGCCTAATGAAACGACATTAAATAAACATTCCAAAAATAAATTTTTAGAATATGCCAGATTGAAATGAATATTAAAATAAATAAATAAACATATATTTGTATTGTTAAAAATGACAGAGTGCCAAGAAAAAATAATACATTATTACGTGCATAAACACGGACCATAAAAAAAAAAAAAAAAAAAAAAAAAAAAATTGGGGGTTCAGTTTATTTATGGTAGGAATTTCGAGCAAATAGTCCTTCATTACCAGATAAATGTGATTTGATTTAATGTCCAACCAGTCTATGGGGTTTCGTGCTAAGAGGTTAGGGAATTGTGTGTGTGTATATATAAGGGCCGAGTTAGCTCAGCGGTAGAGTATTCGGCTAGAAACTACAAGGTTCCTAGTTTCGATACCGGTCCCGCCAACTCAGCGTACGAGTAGGCAACAGTTGTAGCAAAGTAAGGTGCTGATGGTAGGTGTGGCGCCACCTCAGATGCAAAAACATCTCCTTGGTTCTAGCGCTATTGAAAAGGGGATAGACTCCCTCGCTGATTGGTCGATACCGACTTTAGCGCCACCCCGAGACTTTACTTACTTTACTATATAGTATATATAGGGATTAGCGTAAGTGAAAGCAGTTACCACAATCCTGGATGTTGGTAATTGCATTTCACTTAGCGCTATGTACCCTTGGGAAAAGGTATGATCATACTCTCTCTCACAGCCTATGTTTATGTAGATGAATGAATATATATGTATACATATAGTGTGAATATAATATAATATATAATATATATATATATATTATATATAATATATATATTATGTACTATATGTGTTTGTCTATGTGTACGAGGGTGTGAATTTGTTGTGTAGTATATGAATGAACTCGGAGATTAGAGATTTTCAAATTCCTAAATGTAAGCTGTTTGTGTTTCAGGTGGGAAAGGCCATGAATCCAATACTCTACTCAGATAAGATATGATTGATTTTCCTCTGAATTTTTTTTAGATGAGGTTTGATTGAAGAACGGGTCGGAGAGCACATCGGCGAAACGTTGTACAGATAACAAGAAGATGAGGACAATAGTCTTAATCTAAATTAAGTGATTTAATGGCATTTTACTCTGTCTAGGGTTATTTTATGCCTAGCAATAAGGGAATATCAATTCAATGTATGTTATGTCTACATTTTTTTTTTGTAGCTGTTTCTGAAGAGGGGTTTTTGACACGTCATATCGAATTACAAATAGATTTTAAAGCTATATATTTGACTTATGGTTAGGATACTAACAGGTACTACCACTACCGGGTCGGAGTTGACTGGGGTTAATGACAATGATGGAGTATTCCACACTCCCCAGATCTGAAGCCTCACTATCGAATGCAGTTCGTATCCAGGACATCCCTATTTGGGTATAGGAGTCTTACCCTACCCTACAGTCAGTGTATTTTAAGTCTCACAGATAGTGCGTGACCTTGTGCCAGGCTAAGCACACATAAATACCTACGTGAACATTGCAAATTAAAATATCTGAGGCGGATATCGATAATAGTCACATGATAAATGATGTTAGCTGTCACTAATATTGAATGTTATGGTTGGGAGGTCAGATTTGCCCTGGTAACGAGAGAGAGAGAGAGAGAGAGGAGAGAGAGAGAGAGAGAGAGAGAGAGAGAGAGAAACGTTGTACAGATAACAATGAAGATGAGGACAATAGTCCGAATAACGCAGATGATACTAATCATATACCTGGTTGGGTATATACACAGAGTGATAGAAGTCTTAGGTGATAGAGAGAGGGTAGAGACATTAGACAGTTAGATAGATAGATGGATAGATAGATAGTCGTTTACTTACTTGTTCTTCTCTATCTTCTTCCTTCCATTTCGGCCAAGATGTTGTAAGATTCAAGGTTATAATAATGTTATAACTTGTTGAAACGAACAAACTCCGACAAGGGTGTTAAACATATAACAAGATGGACTTTAATACAGACACATGGAATAACATATAACATGAAATACAAGATACATAGTAGAGAATACAAATAAGATATAATAAAAAGACACATTCAATAGTTACGTACATGTACATATACATATAGATATAGAAGAGGTTATGGAAGTCAAGGGTTGAAGTCACTACTGACTTATTCCGTACGTGGGGACTAGAGCCCACGAGGGTGGAGTGTAGACACAAATGTCTAACCATGTTTGTTCAGCCCGAGAAGAAGGAGAAAAGAGGTGAGAGAGTTGAATCAGGCGCTTAAAATACTAAGACCCTGGTGTCAAACCGGGAACCCAGGGGGAAAATAACTCTTCCAGATCCAAGAGAAGACAATCCCCAACAATGTGGAATGTCTAGTCTGGTTTTCTCTTTATTCTTCTAATTCCTTACTTTCGGCCATTTGTGTGATCGCCTAGTCGCCATGTTGGATCTTTACTTCTACTTTGTCTGGTATTCTAACTTGTTGCTTCTTAATTTTTTAAAAATCAAGCTTCTTTAATGGCATCTTTACGTCATGAAATAATATTAATTTGATCAAAGTATTATTTTAGCCCATTCTAACTCATCGCGCGGAGTCACAACCAAAGTAGGAATACGTCTGTCCCATTTGAGTCAGGTACATAAACAAGAGTTCTTTATGTGATTGACAGAGAGTAGACCAACACAGAGAGACAGAGACACACAGACAGATAGAAGTCGTGTTACTTACTTGCTTGTTATTTCTATCTGCTTTCTTTCGGTTGTGGATCTTCCAGTCGCCATGTTGGATCTTTACTTCTTTCTACTTTGTCTGGTTTTCTAACTTGTTGATGCTTCATTTTTTTTAAGGCTTCTTTTCAAGGGCATTTTTAAGTCATGTAATAACTAGCAAGACTTGTATTACTTTGATCAAAGCTTTTATTTTAGCCCATTTCTAACACCGCGCGGGAGTCAACAGCCCCAAGCAGAGAGCGTCTCCTTGCTTGCGTCTGGCTGAAACGGACTTAACTAACTAAGTCTCACGTGACTTGTGATATTCTAACCGTCCGGTAGTTTCCATCCCTGATCTGAAAAAACCGCCCCTTAGAAATCTCGCTACAGGTGTTGTCAAAACCCTACGCCACAATATAATTATGCAACAAATGACTTGATGTTGGACTTATTTTGGATATAAGGTGTGTCCAATTCCACTCCGAATTTACAGACTAGTGAGGTCACGTGGTCTATTCCTTAGCCAATCACTGCCATACTGCGTGGCTGATACACTACTTAAACACGATTCTTTCACAGTATACTTGCGCCATGACGAAGGAACTTAGGATTCTTTACCGAGAGGATTACCAAAGGATTTCTGCTGGACCAGCGCTCTTGCTTGAAGGCCAAAGGAGCCCATAAAAAGTTAAAAGCTTTATACTAGTGGAAGTCACTAGTTTGAACATAAAGGAATTTCACTTAAATAAAAGATCATAATCACGCCTTATATTTATGGCAGTAATAGCATTAGTTGTGGCAGTGGCATAGGTAGTATTGATTGATTTTTACGTTGAGAATAAACAAACTTAAGGATCAATACACCAAGTAATTATTCATCAACAGTTTTGTTATAATCAGTATGCAAATTAACCACATTATATGTAAACCATTATTTCTTTTGACATAAAATATATTGCGGATTTTGAATGCATTAATAACAAGGGCTGTTTTGAGGTAAATCCAACTCAGTTAGACTTTAAGGGAGAGAGATCGTTAATGAATAAGATGCAAATATATCAAATAATGATTATTAAATAACTAAGGGAATTGTGACGTCAGTATGATTTAGTTTCGGTTACAGACAAAGCACGCAACTCCATTATAATAAGATATGTATTATTTAGATTGTTTAGAGACAGGAGAGAGAGAGACAGACAGAAGGACAGAGAGAAGAGAGAAAAAGAGAGGGAGAGAGAGATGAGGAGGGAGAAGTGAGGGGATGAGAAACAGAGAGAGACGAGGATTTAGTTTTCTACATCTTTATTTTTATATGCATAACGTTTCGGTCGTCTGGCCTTCTTCAGGTGTTTCTTGTCGAACTCGGGAGCCTCCATGTCGT